>JAKXYG010000735.1:0-481689 GCA_025895645.1 Cardicola forsteri | reverse complement strand
TTTTTATTAAACCAATATTGTTAATAAATGAAGTGCCTATTTATAAGATATGTAACAAAACAAATGATTTTTACACATGGCCATTTCTCCACAGAACTGCTTATACATTTCTACAATTGTGTAATATCTACTTTCACCAACTGAAATTTTATACAAAAACATACTAAAATAAATAATTATCCACTCGTTCGCATTTTGATTTTAAACTATTTATACAACTTGATTACAACTGCTTTTTTGTACATTACAGAACAACTAAAAACAGTTGTGAATGCCAGTTAATTTTCTTTCTAAGTAGACTACTTTGCGCGAATAACTACGACTGGTACTGCTATAGTCTTAAAAATCTTTTCAATGCATCCGACTAAACGGAAACCCAAATGTAGCATGATACAATGTGATCTGTTTTGATTCCGTCTATCTCTGAAATACCCCCTAACAATACCATACTCAACACAAGCATTTATAGAACCATTGTGGTTTAAACACTTAATTCAATTGCTTTTATCCCATTGTTGTAAACATGTAGCTATCACAAGTTAAACGCGGACCTTGAAGTCCTACAAGAAAGACAGTAGTTGACGGCAAATATTAACAAATAATGAACTTGTTTAACAGTTGTCGCAGGTATATACTTTGGATGACATTGTATTTTGTTTCAATAAATGTTTTTAAATATTTCAAGCGCATGTAAATTAAAAATGACATTAAAATAGGCATTTTCAACAACAATGTAATTGTATTGTAAAATTATAGTTTAATTGTTCACAAATAAGTATTTGCAATGAGATTACTTGAGAATGAATGTTTTTATAATTCCTCTATTAGAGTTGTTAGATTCACCAAATTGTAAAACTGGTACTTGTTTAAAGTTACAAAACTTAATTGATTGAATCTTTTGACTGCCTTTTTACAACCATATTTATATTCTTTTCAAAATAAAAATTTTTTCTATCGATAACTCCGCCTAGTTTGGACCAGAAATGATTCATTCTAGCCAGTCCCAAGGAGGAGGGTTTGAGCGCATGGTTAGCAACCTGGCCTCTAAAAAATGTATACAGAAACAATCTAGAGGACACCATTCCGGTAAAGTGATCGTACGTATCTGGATGACAAGGTTGTGTAAAAGCCGAAAGGAAGCTAAATCTTCGACTTGCAGAATTTTCAATGCGAATGAGACTGTTTTGCTGTAATCGTTGTCTTATTGCTTATTTTTGAAGCAAAAGGGTTTTGTATTATATAATATATAATAATTTTGTTTCAACTCAAAATGTTCTCAAGTTTTATAGACTTATTGGTTATCTAATTTGTTACTTCATAATTTTAAGTAAAAATTTACTTTCTTAGTCACATTTACTATATAAACCAATCCACTTATATTATTGATTGCTGGTGACGTCGATTGGTATATATACGTTTGTTGAAAAACTGCTTAGAAAATAGTTAACTTTTGAAATATTCAGCACGTTAGTTATTGATTAAGATAAAATGAAACACTTGAAATTCACTGGATATAAATTGCAAACACAAGCTTAGTAATTTCATCAGAATGTGATTATCCAAATTTGAATAATCTTACTTGAAATAAAATTGATATCTCCAATTTGCGTTAAATTTTACGCCTCTTGGTAGTACATAAACATTAACAGATATTTATTAAGAGATTGTTCCATAAGATTGTACAATACACTCTGGCTTTAAAGATTAAAATTATTATTCGGGTTTCTCCAAAGCCCGTCGGGATCATGCTTTCACTTCTTTACCGTAGTTTAATAAGCAGTGCTTTTTACAAAGGCCAGGTTGCTAATCTTGCCCTCCTTTCTCAACCGGACTAGGAAGTCGCTACGGTGGAGTTATCAACACATTACAGCCGTTTACATTGCAATTATTTTTACCACGATTTCTTTAGTCATAAACACGACCAATTGAGAGGCAATTACGACTGTGTATGAATTGGAGAAATGTCATTGAAAATTATGAAAACATAATTTGTTTAAACGCTTTTTTCACTCTTGAATTAAGCCTGTAAAAAATGTCAACGAAGGTATAAAAGCTCGAGTAAATGTCTTCGAAAAGCTGTGAGCTTTTTGAATATCACCAATTTCTTCTTGATTAAGTTTCGACAATATGTTTTTTTGTAAAATTAAAAACACTGCAGCCTTTCAAAAAATATTCTACATTTTTGATAGAAGATGCCCCTACTGAACTATTTAGTAGCAGTGATAATAACAATATAACGTGAATTTGAAAAGCACCGATCTCCCATATCAAATCTATGCTCAATATGTTTCCAAATCCCAAAATTATATAAACTTTCCAAAACAATCTTTTTCAAACAGATATATAAAATGTATAGAAAGTAGCAACTTGTCAAGTATTCTTCCTAAATAAAACCCGTCTTGTATGGAGAATGATAAATGTATTTATAAAAATCGAATTGACAGAACACATACAGGCGAGAATACATCGAACATAGGCTTTAAAATAAATATAAAGATAAAAATGAAATACAATTCAATATTGGCCATTGCCCCAATTAGGTCTCGTGTAACGATTCGGTCGATTGGAATAGTCGTTTTGTTGCCATCCACCATACAAGGTCGACTGATAATTACCACCATTATTATTGTCGTAATACATTTGACCATTGTCTGGCATCATATTGGTAGAATTATTCCACATCTGACTACCAGACGAATCGTAATCATAGTATCCACCCATAGCGGGTACAGGTTGGGAAAAAGTATTGCCGGCTGGCCGTTGGTTCATAGAGTCGTAATTGAAATTGCTCGCATAATTGTTATAATTGGGCTGCCAGGAATTATAATTGAACTTTTGATTGGTCGAAAAATTGCGCTCGGGATGATTGGCATAGCGTTCGAAACCGCGCCTGTCTTCGTTGCCATCATTGTCAAAATTGCGACGGTTGCGGCCGCTCAACAACGGATGAGACATGTTGCTGGCAAATCTTTTCTTGGGTGGCGACGAAGTGCTGCCTTCGTCCGAATACAAATTTGCTGTCGGATCCATGGCACTTGGTGTACAAATCTGACGCAATACGTTGACAATCAGCTGATCTTCGTCTTGCAGTTGTTCAATATCTTCAGGTCTAATGCACGCTCGAACGAGCAGTGCATCCAAAGCGGGTCGTAATGCAAAAATGTGAGCTGCGTTGCAATACGACATCTGCAAAGGAATCCAGTCGTCGAGCATTACGGTTCCCGCGTTCCGATTGTTGCCTTCTCCATTGTGCCATGACGCACTGCGACATCCAAACAACATCAATTGAATAGGATTGACCATTGTCAAACCCTTGCACGAAACAGCCTGAGTGCGAATCTTCAAAACGAAACAACAATGGTCATAATTATTTCCAATGCCAATTCGATCTTAACAAAAAGCATTAAATTGTACCACACTGTACCAAACACACACACAATAGTAAAATTTGAATAACCATTGAATCTTGGGTTTATGTTGATTGAAGATTGAAATGTTTGCTGAATTTAGAAAATCTATTGAAAAGAAAATATTGGCAATTGTGCGACACTGTCCTTAATAATACCACAACATTGCTACGATAAAGTCGCAAGTCTCGTTATAAACAAATAGTGATATCCTTATAGGCTAGCTAAACTTAAGACACTCAACTATATCCATTTACTTGGCATCAATGTTAACATTTTAAAAAAGATATAAATGTAATACCTTTTCACCAAAAACGAAATATGGATACGCAAATGAAAGTGCATTGTTCGAACAATTGACTGATCCCTTGTGCACCAATGCCAAAGTTCCTTCTATCGTTACCAATTTGCGCTTGTCCGAATGACAACATACATTGGGGAACAATCCCATGGTTAGCAAAGTTCCCAACAAATCGCAATCGTCATTATGAGACACATTAAAATTAATTGGAGAATCGGATAAGACAGATTCGGGAAAACCCAAATTGATCAAAATTGTTCGTAGCTAAAAAAAGGAATTCGAAGTCAAAACATTAATCAGCATTAATGATTTTTATTAAAAGACCACCTTGGTTAAATACAACTTTCAGCCTAAAATATCTGATTTTAAAGTAAAATGCTGTAAAGTTGTTCATGTAATTATACAACAACAGTTAGTGGCAACGCCACATCTTCATTAATTCTAAATTTGCATAGCATCTCGAATAATTCCTTTCCATTGTTCACAATTTTCGGAGGCGTAAAGGGATATGTCAGTCCATCGACTTAGCCATTGTTTCCAAGATAAAGTTCCGGCCAAGATTGTGTGAAGATCGTCCCGAACAGCATCCATCCAAGTACGTAATTATGTAATTATTTGACTTTTGGTCAACGGCTCTTACCATGCAATAAATCACAAGCAAAACCGTGACGGAAAATTTGGATGGATATTGTAGCACATGAACTCAGTCCTTTTTATTTATGCTAAGCCCCCTCGTCCAAATAAACTACTTAATTGGGCGTCCGTCTGTTTACCCTATGCAGCCAACAGAGATCATTTGAGGGGTTTAACTCGGGATGTAATTAACATTTAATGTCAGCACACGTCAAGTGTCGTTCATTAAGTGCACATTGCAAAAGTTGATGTTTTTGCAGACGTTTTGGTATTTGGACTATCCTGTGTAATAACAACCGGTGGGGTGTTTATCCCCGATGATGCTGATGATGATAAATTATGTAATTATATTGGAAAACGCCTCACATTTTATTTAACGCCATCGAAATTCATACTGGACAAGCAATTACTTTTATTCGAATATCCAAACTTCTACTCCACGGGATGCTAATAATCCTAAAAATTTGAGTAATGCTTAGTTTTGATTTCTAATAATGGTAATATTTCTAACTGTTCTTCCTCCACGTAGTGCATCCTGGACTAGGTGCCTATATGCATCTGGACTAATAACAGCAGGGACCGAGTGCACAGTGGTATAACTCGGCATCCGCTACGGCGGGTCGGTGCAAGCATACACTCAGGGTACTCAAAATTTATCTTAAGGTATACGTATACCTTATGTAGCCGTCGGACTAAGGGAGATAACCCTAATAAAAAATCAAGTGACCTTGTCAACCTTTGCATATATATATAAGTTGAAATCCATAATTTAGAGAGCAATATGCGTAAAATGTCAACTATGTGTATACATCATTAAATCAATATTAACAAATAACATAATAAGAATAAGAATAACGAAAACAATGGCATACTTGATTGGCAGCGTCATCGATTAAACGCAAAGCTGCACTATTAAATTCGAGTCGCTCGCAAAGTGCTTCTGCTGCATCTTCGCCGTGTCGAGTGCGTTCGGCAGACCAAACTTGAAAAACATTCAAATTGGCAAGATGATCGCTTGCATAATCGGCAGCAAAACTTCGTTGACGATTAGACAAGCGACGTCTGTCAGGAGGAAGTACAAATGGATCACATCCAAGACTAGCTGTTGCAGCCAAAATAGCAGCAACACCGCCAAGATTCAATGTACATGCAAAAATCAGCATCTTTCCTAAACGCGGCTCTACCGGAAGTCGGGCAAGTATTAAACCAAGTGGAGTCAATTCGTCATTTTTATCAAGAGCTTTCAATTCTAACGAAAAAATATAACAGAATAAAATACAGACTCATTTTGATTAAAAATGGAAAATCGTTGTAATTGTTCAACTCACAATAACACAAATAATACGATCAATTTAAAAAGTGAAACTAAGTCAACATATAAACCATGTTGTGTTTTTTATAAAAATAACTCAATAATATAACAATACTCTAGCACCCACCGTGCAAAGTTTTTTATTACTTCAATGCTTAATGGAAAACATCTTTATCAATGAAATGCATTGAATATAGTAAAAAGCGTCAATAGTTTCAAAACATACCTTTTAAAATATGTTCGGCCTCAATAATAGCATCCAGTGGTGGTGACTGTATCGCTTTTTTCAAAAAATCGCCAACAGAACCAAGATGCAAAAGTTTGATCATAAGAGCCAATTCGTGTAAAGGAGTACGCAAAATTTCCGGAGTAGCATGCGACTCAAGTCGTTCAAAACGGGCTCGGCTATAAAATAAAAATCAATTAATCCGTTATCACTAAGCCACTCTCAAATATTTTTGGTTGGTAGCATGGTTACCTCTGCATTACTTCAGTATTTGTACAGTTTCTCGAGCAATCACTTTCCATTGTTTTACATCGAAAAAAACCCGTACGTACAAATGTAGGAAATAAAACTAATTTTAAGGGCCATAAAGGCCATCCCTGTCATAGCACCAACGTTCACAAAGATTAACAAGAACACCTCATGTATTGTCAGAGTTGTCTCTCGTAACATTATGGGTACATATTGTATACATATATCTTACGATACATTTTGAAAACCTTAAATGTACGT
Source organism: Cardicola forsteri (assembly GCA_025895645.1). Lineage (NCBI taxonomy): Eukaryota > Metazoa > Platyhelminthes > Trematoda > Strigeidida > Aporocotylidae > Cardicola > Cardicola forsteri. The sequence goes on along the minus strand of JAKXYG010000735.1, from coordinate 475,300 downwards.
TTCCACTGGTCCGCTATGGCGGAAGCCCAGTTAATTTGTCGTGCACTCAGTCTCTATATTAAACTGTCTATCAGATGTAACACATGCAGGTACACAATCAAGAATATTAACCAAAACACTTTATTACTTTGCTACGTTTATTGTATATCAGATTTTCTTTGCATATAAAAAATAAACAATTGTTCCCCATGTATTGTGACTAATAAAGGTGACCATAGCACCAACCAATTCAAGATATTATTTATTTATTTTATGTTTACTACTTTAAATTTTTTACGAGAAACATGCCTTTCGTCAGTGGACGTTTTAGCAAAGTCGAGCGTTGATCCGAATTTGGTGCCAGTGGTTGGAATCGCACCCGTTCCCACCCAGGTTTGAGTTGAGCGCTGTACCACTAGACCACCCCGGCAATATGTATATATATAGAGAGAGAGTATACAATTACCTGCACAGATGAAACGCAAATCCTGGCCGCACTCGTCCGGCTCGTCCTCGACGTTGTTCCAAGTTGGTTTTGCTGGCCCAAGAAGTTGAATAGGATGTCAAGTTATTTCGAGCAGTAAAAAGTTTGGTACGCTGAAGACAAAAGTCTATTACAAAAACAACATCATTGATAGTAATAGACGATTCGGCTATGTTGGTTGACAAAACAATTTTGCGTACATTTGGAGGTGTAGGTCGAAATACAAGACGCTGATCTTCTCGCGGTATTTGTGAATGGAGAGGTAGAATAAGATAATCTGTGCCACCGTATCTTTGATGCATTTGCAGTGTTTTTCTCAATAAGCTAATAATATTCCAACCAGGTAAAAATACAAGTACCGCACCAGATATATTCATACTGACGATTCGATCCAAAATGCAACAAACCAAGTCAAATGGTGTTTCTTTTTCTATTATTTCACCCATAGATTTGGCTACAGCATCACCATATGAAGGATCACATTTAAGATTACAATTCTCTTCCACGTCTTCCAATGAAGTAATTAATTCTTGACGACGCTTTTGCTTCTTTTCGTCCATAGGCGGAGGTACATAATTGAGCATTTTTATGCAATCTTCAAGGAAATAATCTAAAATGTGCATACATAAAATGTATATGACTAATAGTTATAGATATATGGCAGTTGTTACTATATTCGTACAGCATATTGAACAATCGAGTCCAATGATTTAATAAGCGCAACAATTGCAAAACAATAACAAAGTTTATCAGCTAATAGGCTGCATTCTCGTAATGGCACCATCGTTTGCAAAAATTGAAAAGACAGTTTTACATTTTGTCAAAATTCTCTCTTAGTCCAACAGCTACATACAGTATACACATCTTAAAAAATATTTTAAATAATCTGGATCTATACTCGTACTTCTAAAACAAAAATCCAGTTACACCACTGTGCATTCGATCCCTAATCCATATAGAAACAGGGTTATCACCATTATCAGAAATTAAAACTTTACGAGCATTGCTCACATCAAAAAGGATTCGGAATTGAACCCGGTTAATCCGAATAAGAAACAGAAATCTCAATAAACTTTTAACCTTAAATTGACACAGAATCAATGCATATAGACATTTAATTATTTAATCTAATGTGTCCAAATACAACCTCACCATTATCAATGTAGTAATTTTAACAATCAACACAATAACGATGAGAAAGCAAAAGTTGTTACCATCAAGAATACAAATAATAAACGTACATTCTACTGGATGTGTGCGGCCTTCGACGTTCAGGACATTGCAATCGCCAAAATAATCGGTAAAAAACCTGATGTCAATTGTAGCAGACATGAGAACGATTCTCAAATTACTATGCACCTGAATCATATCTCGCAGTAAAATTAGCATAAAGTCGGTATTTACATCACGTTCGTGTATTTCATCCACTATAATGTGAGAAACACCGCGTAAACCACTTTCCATTTTACGAGCCATTGTTCCAACAGTACAAAACAGAATGGAACCATAAGGACGAGGATACATAGTTTCAAAACGGACTGAATAGCCAACAGATGAACCTATAACCTCGCCTCGTTCGTAAGCTATTCGCTCAGCTAAACTGATGGCCGATATACGTCTAGGTTGTGTAACAAGAATTGAACATTCCGAACCTCTTCCAGATTCGATATAGGAATCCAAAATAATCTGGGGAACCTGAAAATGAACGTAATTCGTGTAAAATTGAAATATATACTAATTTGACAGTAAATCATACATTAAATAAAGTATTACAATAAATGCTTCATTATAAGTTGATAAATATTTGTACAAAATACAATAAATTATACAATCATCCAGTGTTAAGTACATTTTACGAGTTACAATAAGAACTAGATTGATTTCTTAAACTCTCACTTAAAAACCTTTTTGTACATTAGTTGCTAAATTCATACTTGCACAAACATATATATACCATAAAAATATTTTTCATTTAAAATTTACCTGAGTTGTTTTACCACATCCCGTTTCACCCCGAATAAGCGTAATCTGTTTACTATTCACAGAATCCAAAATTTGTTGTCGATATGAGTACACAGGCAATTGAGTTCGTTCATCCAGTATAGATCGTAATTTTAAATTACTGTTCAAACGATTATTATGTTCATTTATATAGGTAGAGCTTATTTGGGCTAACGACATAGATGCCTATATATATATATATATATATATAAGTGAAAACACAAAATTGATGTAAAGTAATATAAATGAACATTCGTTCTATTTTATCATTTACAGTAAACACAATATGACAACCGCTATTAAAATAAACAGTTAACACTAAAATTGAAACTACTATCCCTACGGTTCATAATACAGTACAGAAACTTGGAAATACATTGTCTAAACAATTTTATCTGCAATTGAAAAACGTGTCGTTATTTACCTAAGAATGTCAAACTTCATCAATGCATACAAAAACGCAGAAGTTTACACAGCAGATGCAATCATTAACAAAAACGTTTAGAAAAATAGTTCAAAATTTTATTACCAAAATATTTAAACTATAATTGACAAAACTAATTACTGACTTTTTAAACAATACTTTATGATTATAATTGAATACTAAAACGTAACAAAAAAGTAAATATAAAATTCATCAAAGTTTCAAAAGTAAAGCGCTTATAGCGATAGTATGGGATGCTAATGATCCTGAGGATTTGAGTAATACTTACATCTCAAATTTCGATGGTGGTGATATTTCTGACTGTTCCTCCTCCATGTGGTGTATCCTGGACTAGGCATATAGACTAATAACAGCAGGGACTAAATGCAGTGAAATAACTGGGTTTTCACTGGATTCCCGCTCAATGAATAGGTGCTAGCAAACACCCAAGATGCTTAGAAAGTATCTCAAGGTATCTATTTACCATATGTAGCCAGTTAAACTTGTAGATCTGTCAACTGGTACCAAACCCGAAGAAGGTCGCCTTGTCAATTCCTGTGAACTCCACCGTCGTCGCAAAGAAATAGTCTTCCAGCCAAAAAACGGCATTTATACCCCCAGCTCATTTCACATCCAACAACTTTGTATAGGATTTCGATTTGCTATACGAATTTGGAATTAATAAAGGTGGCTCTGCTACCAACTTATGTTTAAATAAACATTAAAAAAGCAAAAGTTATTTCAAAAATATTCCACATCAAACGTACTTCTATGCCTTCATCAATGTTACAAGCTGACCAAGGATTCCAATTTTGAAATGGGGGGCACCATGAAATTGTTTGAGGTGGTTGTCTGGGTGCATCATCAAAATCAACCAAATGGTAATTCGTTATCATATTGAAACTTTGATCAGCTCCCAAATTGTCAGGTGGATATTGACTAACGGCAAGACCTAGTTTCTCAAACAAACTCGACAAGTGCTTTTCCACCGTCGGATTTAAAGTACATGTACGAGGATCCACCTTGAGTTTAAAAAATTATCAACTTTTTATTCAAAATATTTATGATTAATAATTCGAAAAAAAAGAAATATGTAAAATAAAAACAAAAGTACAAACATCTCAACTATATAGAAGTTTTAACATCTTTATGAAAAATATATATTTTTTACACAACCACGTACGTTTAACTCTATTAAAACTGGTTCAATTTGCACATAAATGTCTTGATAAACTTACACCAAACATCACATAACTTTTGTGACATGGTGGTTGAAACCAAATGTTCATTTAAGCGATTGACGTAACCAATCACATTTGATTGGAACATGGTCATACTCGCTAAGCTCCACAAATAGTACTTACAATATCGAACTAACCTCAGCATGTTTCTTTTTGCGTTTTTCTCCTGTATAACGCTCGATCTCTCCACTGTGATAAAGTTGTCTAACAAGTGAAAGACAACAAGCTCGAGACGCCAATTGTTTGTTCGATCCAGCTTCTCGTGCATATAAATTTTTTTTCAACTTCTTGACGTGTACAGTCATTTCAGCAATATAGCTCCTATAAAAATATATAATTGAATTCAGTAAAAAATGTCAGTATAATAAATATTAACACATCGCAAAAATTTCAGCGTCCTACGTTTATAAAACATTCTTCAGATTGACTTGCTAAACCGAAAACGACCATGGATTGCTGTCGTGTAATGGAACCACACTAGAACATGTGAATCCCCTATGTGCTATGTACAAGAACTCAACTGCTGCAATTCGTGTTTGCAACAGATCAACTACAAAACGATTTAAAATTTGCTATTTGACTACACCACTGAAAGTATGTCAACAATGCTGTTCTTCTAGCTACAAAGTTTATCTACAGTGTGTATTGCATTTCCTTGTAAAAGCTACCGGTAAATATAGACTGAAAAACAGCCTTAAAAAATTTGCTATCATGACGTCTCAAAATACGGGTTAGGTTCCTTCTGAATTGTGCTTCCCAACGTAAAATAAGTTTATATATTTGGGCTCTTAAATTATTTCAAACGGTGGTTCATCTAATGAAGTACATTATCAAGTTTGTTTAGTTGCTACTGCGTCTAGAAAACTTGCAACCATACTTTAAAAACGAAAAATAATCATTCCAAGTACCAGGATGAACATTTTCTCCTCAATTGTTCGTACAGTGCTTCTGTATGTAGCTAAAACCCAGACCTTTACTAAATCGGAAAACATAAGGCCTAGTAAAACTGAAAATGCCTGAGATATCGGAACACCCAATCCGCATCTTTCGTATCAAGTGATTGCAAAGGAAAGATTAGCAACTACTACATTTGGGATGACCTCCAATTTTATCATCTTTAGTATTGTGATAGTTTGGACAAACTCAAAAACGTACTTAGATAGACGCTGTTCGGGACGGTCTTAATATTATTTTGGTCTAAACATTATCATGGAAACAATAACTAAGTTGTTAGAGATTGAAAAGGAATTATTACAGATGTTATATGAATTTGAAATTAACGAAGAGGGATCTGCCACCAATTAAATTAATATAAAAATTAATGTTCAATATATATTAAAACTTACTTAATATTCCGCTTCAAATTATCCGAAATGTACCCAACATTAAAAAACGCTGTAAACAAATGAGTGAAAACTAATACAATGACATGACATTCACATAAAACTAATCTCTAAATCCATTTAATTCGTCAATAACATAATGGAATTAAATGGATAAGCGATCAGTATTGTGAATGCATTCGCAAGACTATATTTTTAATTACACAAACGATATTCCCAAATATACGGAAAATTTTAATACAGATAAAATTGGTCATCTTGAGGTCAATTACCACCGACAACGGGGATAAATGATCATCAAATATAAAATAAAATTTGTAAATAAAATCAGACAAAAGTGCAAAAGTATTAAAGTAGAAAATAAATTATATTTAAAAATTGGGAATAACGTTTATATAAATAAAAATATATCTTTTATGTCATGTAAGTTTCTAGTGCTTAACTGACAAATGTTTAAGAAACGCAAACGTTTAAACTCACCTGTTGTGATCAGGCCCCATTGCAGTGTATTTAATCTGACCGACTTGTTGGTGTGTTGCCTGTAAATATTCATTCAAACGAGCTTTTGAACTTTCCATTGACCAACCACCATGCAAATCAGCAGTGAGATCAACTTCTTCTGCCTATCATCAGATAATAATATAAAACAAACAAACCTCTTCCAATTTCTTCTGATCAAAAATGCTACTGAGATAGTTACCAGGCGGAGCATGTGATGTTGGAATTGGTGGTGGAATAACATTTTCAATCAATGGTGTAATTTTAATATCATTTTCAAAATGAGTAGTATTTTGTTCGGTAACCTGTTATCATTAACTCATTAATCAAAACTTACTTGTATTGATGGAACTGAACCAGCAGGTATATGACCTTCACGAACAAGAAAATTCACAAAATCACGAGCAGCATTAGTTTGAGCATCCTTTTTAGCCGTAGAATTTCCAATACCAACATACTCAAATGTATCTACACGCAGCTAAACAAATAAATGATGAATATTATAATTACTTCACATAAAAACCTAGTCCTTCCGCGTCCGGCAAGTTTTTGAGTAAATGTGTACTCTGGAGTAGCACGTTTTTTAGATTGGAGATATGTGTGCAAGAAAGATTTGATCCCTTCAGTATCACCCATAATGCTAAAAACAAATAAAAATTAACAATTATATTAACCACTGACAGGTATCATAGTATATTAACACTAACAATTAATATTTAACAATAACGCTCAAACGCCTTTAAATACATACTTGTTTAACAAACTGCTTATGTAAATAAACTGTTAGCACTATTCCTAATACAAACATATATTACAAAAATTAGGGAAAACATTTAAACGCCTAAAACATGAACTAAAAAACTACATCCAATAACTCAAACTGACAGATGAGGGCTACTACGAAATAATGACCGAAACTAGCGTTAAAATAAATAAACAATTAGTAAAACAAAAAATATAACTAAAGTTTGCACCTACAATTATTAATTAATTATTATGCATATAATTTAATTAAAAACAATAATTATTAATATTGTTTATAATTAAATGTATTTTTTAATGTAATTATAATTTAGTAGTAGTTTAAAACAGCACCCTGTTGCTTATAAACAAAGTAACGTGTTTCTTATTATAGTTGTTCAGGATGAGGATCAGGATCAGAATCAGGACGGTACACAAGGTGCGTAGGACTTTATCCTCGGTTCTCAAAGTATCTGAAAATTTAAAATCGGGGAGAATAAAGAGGGAGGAAGAGGTTGGGACAAGAAAAATAAATAATTGTGAAAGAAAAGTAATAAAAGTATGGTGGAGAAAAGTCAAAGAGTAAATTAGAAATTAAATAAAATTGGAGAGCTTGTGTTTGTCATAATTTATCTTAAATGACCCTAAGAAATTAGAATTGACTACATGACTTGGAAGCTTATTGCATTCTGTAATGGATCTGTGTGTGAAATGATTTAGTCTAACACTAGTGAGAGCTCTGGGTTTGTGAATCTTAAGACAATATTTCCTAAGGTTACCATTATTAACATTAAAAAAGTGCCTGATACTATTGCTGGTGAATAACTGATATATTAAAATTAAGTTGCCTCGGAGTTTTCTATCTTCTAAAGGGAATAATTTTAATTTTTGTAGACGTTTAGGATATAATTTAAAACTAAGCTCATGAGGGAGTCTGGAGAGCATCTTTTGGACTCTTTCCAGTTGATATATGTCACCTTTTAGGGATGGGGCAGTTACCTAGATACAATATTCTAAATGTGGCCTTATACATAACATAAATAATAATCGAAGGCTATCTATCGGAATTTTGCCTAAATTTTGTCTGAAAAACTTAATCAGGCTGAATCATTTTTGGGTCGCTAATTTATGATGTAATGAGAAGACTAAGGATGACGTAAATGTTACCCCCAGATCTTTAACCACTTTTTCTGTTGTAATAAATTTATCCTGAACTATAAAAGCTACCCCCAAAGGTTGTCCAAAAGTTATATGTTTGCACGTTTTTAAATTTAAAGGAAGCCTATTTTTAACCGACCACAGATATATATTATCAATATCTTGTTGCAAAAGTTCCGGGTTTGTGCCCCAGATTTTAACATCATTCGCATAAAGGAGAATGTTTGATTGAATATTTGCAGATAAATCATTGACAAACAATATGAAAAATAAAAGACCTAGAACTGACCCTTGTGGCACACCTAATGTTATTTTGCACTGGGTGGATAACGCGTTGCCAAGCCTAACTCTGAAATATCTATCCTTTAGAAAATTACTAATCCAATTTAATAAAGGATTACCTATGTCAAAAGTCTTTAACTTAGCTATTATGAGGGAATGCGGGACTTTATTAAAAGCTTTGGAGAAATCAAAGTAGACGGCTTCCACACTTGAGTGTTGCTCTAAATCCCCAGTTAGCCCGTTTGTTAATTTTAATAGGTTGGTTAGACATGAACGGGAAGGGATAAATCCATGCTAAGCAGAATTTATTAAATTCTTATTCAGTAGATAATCTACTAAATATCCTTTGATTAGTCTCTCTATTACTTTACTAGGTGCAGGCAGAATACTAATCGGCCTGTAACTATCAGGACTACATCTGCTGCCTGTTTTATGAATTGGCCTAATGAAAGCTGATTTTCAGACGTTGGTACTTGCCCACTAAGAAGGGATACATTAAATAAATGAAGGAAAACTGGTGCCAATACATCGGCACACTCCCTAAGAATTCTAGGGTAAATACCATCGGACCCGCATGAATTAGATTTTAGATGCTTAAATTGCTTACAGATCATATCCTTAGTAATTTTAAAATTACTTAAACAAGTAGAAGGATCGGTAGAACAGCTGGCAACCAACTCTCCAGTACAAAAAACTAACTTAAAAGTATTCCTTAAAAACTTCACACGAGGATTCAGCTGATAGTGACAGATTACATTACTGTCTTTAATACTAGGAAGAATAATTTCCGAACATTGTTTTTTTTTAATAAAATTAAATAGGATTTTTTTATCATTTTTAGCTCTATGTAATAATGTGTTGAGTTTTATAGCTTTAAACTTTTTAATGGCTGCCACGACTTGATTTCGAATATTGATATATTTGTAATGGAAACAAGGCATATTTGTCGCTTTTCACTTAGTAAATGCCGAGTTCCTTCTCTGGGAAATAGTTTTTTGTATGAGGCTTGTATCTTGAAGGGAACAAATAACCTAATGCCACGACTAATGATGTCTGTTATGTATGAGCATAGGCAATTAACATTATCGAAACCTAGTAAATTCCAATTAGTATTAAAGAAAAACTTGCGTATATTATTAAAATTAGCCTTCCTAAATTCAGGAGAGAGTAATATGTTCTTTTTCTGCAATTTAGGAATAGACGTGGAAAAGAAAACTGAGAAAGATTGGACTGAGTGATCGCTCCTTCCCAATGGAGAGAGAAACTTGATAGAGTCTACTAGAGATGGAATATTTGTAAAGACCAGGTCTAGACAAGATGGATTGCATCCAGCTTTATATCTAGTAGGGGAACAAACATGCTGTTTGAGGGCATGTTCGATACTAAAATTAAGCAAACTGTGTTCAAAAAATAGTTGAGGCCCCTCAAGGGAATTCCAGTTAATTGAGGGAGCATTGAAGTCCCCCATTAAAACAATGTATTTACGAGGTAGGGAGGTGAGGAAGGAGAGTTTTTTTACAAGAGATCTATTTAAGGTTTTTGAGAAAGAAAGGGGTTTATACAAAATAAAAAAGAAAGCTAATTTTCCCAAAGCCAATGGAATTTTTAAATGCAGAAGATTATACCCCTTTAACATATCACCTAAAGCTGGTCTAAAAATAGAAAACTGTAGAGAGTTTTTCACATAAAAAATATACCCTCTACATTTACCCCTATGCGAGTCCCTCCTAACAATATTATATCTATGAATGCTTATTTCACTATCTAAAATTTTATCAGTAATCCAAGTTTCTGTAACCCCAATAATGTGTGGTTAAACACATAAACTCAGACAATTTATTCCTAAGACTGAGTGCATTGGTGTATATAACTTTGAGTGCTACGGAGTTATTAGTAATGGTGAATTTTGTTTTAGTCAATATCTTAATAGAACGTAAATTTGACCCAAGGCAAGGGGGGAACATTCTAATTGATTCTATCTAGTCTTAAAGGTGTTAACTTAACTATTGAAACTTTAGATGGGTTTAACACATTGTTGGGGATATTACCTAAGGAAAATGACCGCTTGGGCTTTTTTTTAATGGTAAATTTTTAAAAAGTCTTACGTTGAAAAGTAGCGAACTTCTAATACTAGGCCAACTTTTAAAAATGTATAATGCATATTGAGGTAAAGGGAAACTGACAAGTAACAGAGGGGCAGAAAAATCTAGTTTACAATGAATCCTACTTACTTTAGTTAAAGGTGCAGGATGGAAAAAATCCTTACACTGTAATGATAATATTACATGCTCTTTGTTGTTTAGTAACAATATCTTTAAAGGCGTTAAAAATCTCTTCCTGAGAAAACATTTTGTTTTTTATTATTTAATCGATCATTTGGTAACTGAAAATATTCCATGTGTTCTGTTTTTTATTTAACGTTATATTTTATATTAATAATTTTACCTGATTTGTAATTTTGAACAAGTTTAATTTTTATACAATTATTTTTTTATATTAACAGTAGATATTAATAAAATTGTAATTGTATTTTACTTATTATATAATATTGTATATATTATGATTAAACTGAGTTCTTGTTTTTGAGTTATGTGATTGCTGCAAATGTTTTACTTTAATAACTACGCTTTTAACACTTATTAGCTTAGGAATTGTAAACTAAGAATATTGCACCAAACATTTAATTGGTTATTTAAAAACAATTTAATTATAACTTAATATAAATAATTTTAAAAATCTTTTGTTAAGTTTATTATAGGATTATATAGGATTACGCTAAATTTTAATCAGTTGATAAAATTAAATTAGGTAAAATTTTATATTCAAAACGGAGTGCCGTTTAATAAATCTTAAAAATTTGTAAAATAAACGTATTTAGTGAGTAGAAAATTTTTGTGAATAAAATTTTTTTTCAATTATACATAAATGAACTGAATGGATCTACAAGCGAAAATTATGTTAATTTTATTATTACAAATTAAAAAAATAACAAAATTGAAGGAAGTAAAGAAAGAAAACTTAGGATTTTATTAAAAAGTATGAAATTTATCTTAAATCATTTTAAAAAAAGATAAAATTTAAAATGTGTGTGCTGTTATGCACTCAACATTTTAAAAGCAAGTGTATTATCGATTTTACCAAAGGTTACAATTTTTGTAAAATAAGTTGTTTACATGCGTTATCTACATAGAAAATGTGTTAGAAAGTGTATGGAGTTACAAAAGTAGATCCATACTATTAATTTTTAAAAAATTTTTTAATTTTATGTTTGCTACTTTCAATGTTTTACGAGAAACGTCTTTCAGCAGTGAACATTTTAGCAAAGCCGAATTTAAGCCCGCTTTTTAGTGCCGTTAATGGGATTCGAACCCATGCCCACCGAAGTCCGAATTTGAGCGCTGTACCGCTAAACCACCCCGGGATAAAATTTTAAACAGTGAAAGATTAATGAAGTTTTCTTTAAAATAATAATAATAATAATAATAATAATAATAATAATAATTTATTATTCAAAAATGCTTTTACAATATTGCATTTTTGAGGTACAAACCAATTTGCAGGTCTGATCACAAACTTAATTTTCAATATGCTAATATATATATATATATATATAATTATTAATATATATTTAAATAAAATAAAATATTGGTAATGTTATATACATTTTAAAAATAAGTAAATAATACAAATGTTCAATTTTAGTTTGTAGGTAATGTTTACTCTCACAATTTGAACTAAAATAACTAAAAGGTTTTGTTGTTATTAATTTGGGGGTTATATGAATAGAAATAAATTTAAAAAAATGTAAACAATAGTTAGATAACAATAAACAATGTAAATAAAATAGTATTATTTTTAATTTAGATGAGTGAATGGTAGTCATAATGTTAGCATAATATCTCAAATGATTTAAAACGTTCAAAATAATGCTTCCGTGTATATTTACAAATTGGTAATGTGTTTTTTAACATAACTTACATTTTACTATATGGTTGATTTATTTAAACTAAAAACATCTTTTTAAGCAAAAAACGGACCTTTATTTATTGATTATTAACATCCCGGAATTAAGTGTTATTAATTTCATGTTCTGTTTTTTAAAGAGTATGTTAACTAGTTGTAAAATAACGTATTGCTTATAAAAAATATTGTTTATGCTATAAGAAGTTGAGTTTTAAAGTATATTATTGGTACCCTGATAAACTGAAATTAGAAACGTTTTCCAGAAGTTATAGAAGACAATGGATGTTCCTTAAATTATTGACATTATATAGTTTAACTTTTTTTAAATATGTATTTTAGTTAATAAAATTATTTCTTTAACATGTAATGTGTTTTTGATTTAAGTTTTAAAAAATGGTGGTGTTATGCTTTATTGCAAGAATAGATGTTGTACATGATAATTAGAAATTATTTTTGCGAATACTATTACTCGATGTGTATTGCTAAAGTATTATTTTAAGCATAAATTAGTAAGAGTTAAATATACCTAAGTTAAGTAACTAAAACGGAATGCTACAAAGTATCACAATGCTTCCATTTTTGCACACCAACCATGAAAATGTGCAGAGTAAACAAAATACCTAAATTATCCAGTATTGTCAATATCTTGTAGATGTTCAAAAACTTATGTCTACAGTATTTAATGGAAATCCATTGTTACTGTTAGAATAAATATTTAAAATTATTATTAAATTTTATTTCAATTACAATTTTTATATTATTATACATTTAAACAACTTTGTTTTAAAACGCCTTGCGGTATTTAAATTTATCACGTTTGTCGTTGACGTGACTGTGGTTCTGTAAGTATATTGTGTCCTGTTTTTTCCTGTTAGTAAACAGTAGTTGTATGTAATTTTGAATTATTTTGTAACAATGCATTTTAGAACAATAATTTAGATCACACAAGAGCTTTTTTAATTGAAATTAGCTGGGTACTGATAATTATTCGTATTAGTTTAAATCAAAGGAAATCAGGACCGAGACCTCAGTGAGATCTTACACCCATCCTTAACAGACAATGTTTGAAAATTATTAATATTTTACTGCAAACATTTAAAGGTTGTATTTTTTATATTTTTGCATTAAAAACATAAAGAAAATATTGAATTAATATATTAAAGGCAAATTATTAACAACTAGCAAGACTTATTGCAGAAACTTGTAGAGATGATCAGTTACTTAACATTAAAGCGCCAATTAAATAAACAATTTGTTATTAAACTAAAAAAATAAAAATTTTAATAATATAATTTTATCTAAAAACAAGATATAATAAACTTTGTCAAAATTCAGTAATTACTCGCGAGGTAAGGTGTAAGATTCCCCTATCTTACAATTGACTTGTTTGATCAAGTTGGACAGTCTATACGCAAACGCCCTTATTACCAATTTACCTTTGTTTTACTTGCAGAAACTTTTTATTATTACTCAATAATCGTTCTTCAAATATCTGTTGAAGTAAAACTCACGAATATTAAATATTATTTATTAATAAAGTGATAAACGTTGATGTTTGGTTCTATAATACAATATTAATATAAATGCGACAACTCTTAAATTTACATCAATACACATAAATCAATATGAATTTAATAGTATATAGGATACAATACACTATCAAGAACAACTAATGTTATATAATAATAACAATAATAATAATAAACACAATGTTAATAGAAAACAGCTTACAGCGAACTGTTTCACGTTATTGCAGTCAAAATTCAAACAAGTGCCAAATTGACACAAACAACCAAATAAGCACAAATAAACAAACATTTATAAGTTAATTTATTGGTGCTTTTTAAGCAATAATTAGGATTTTACATTCCCCCTCCCAAAGCACCAATAAATTGAATAGAAAAATCTTGTATGTTTATTAACGTTTAATTTGGATGATCACAAGAGTGAATTGGTTTTGAACGTTGTTCACTGTTTACAATCGATTGGTATGGAATTTCGACCAAAGGTAGGCAATTAACATTTGACCAATATTGACGGTTATACGTCCGCTTTTCAACCTCACCAATAATAATTTCACAATTTACACAACAAATAGGTTAAAAAGAAATTTAACAAACATAATACAACATTAATAATCACCACGTCTAAAGAGGGTTAAAAAAATAATATAATTTTGCATAACAAGTCCAATCAATTGCAATACACACAAAGGAGCACTTGTTTAACAGGCTTCAGCCTACAATTGAGGTAAAATCAATGTTTACGTTGAATTTGATAAGACCAAATTCGTACATTTTTTCAGTAGGCATACACTCCTAACATCCTTTCGAAAACACCTTTGGTTGTTCTAACATTAATCGTGCGTACCAATCCATTTCCATCCGTTTTAACATTTTCTATAAGCCCTATCGGCCATACATTTCTTGGTGTATCCTTGTTTACGATTAAAACCAGGTCACCTTCTGAAAAGGTTACGTTCATCTTTAAACCATTTGCTTTTTATTAGTAAAGTTGGGACCTATTCACGTAGCCATCGTTTTCAAAATACATTTGCTAAATGTTGAGCTTCCTTCCATCTTCTATTGAATATTTCAGTTTTATTATTTTTATCCGTCAATTTGATAGGTATCTTGTAAATGAATAACAACTTATTCGGAGTCAATGCACTTATATTCTCATCCTCACTTGATAATTTTACAAGTGGCCGGTTATTTAATATTCCTTCTGCTTCAATTAAAAATGTTAAAAGCGTTTCATCTGTTACTGGCCTTTCGTGTAACATCGTGCTCAAAGTATTTCTTATTAAACAAATAATTCGCTCTCAAATACCACCTCTATGACTGGCTGTTAGAGGATTAAAATGCCATTTGCATCCTTTGTTTACCAACACCCCTGCTATTTTCACTTAATTCCATTTTTGCATAATTTCTCGCAATTCCACTTCAGTTCCTCAAAAATTAGATCCATTATCATTAAATATGTGTTAAAGCCAGCCCCTTCTTACCATAAATCGATCAAAAACACATATAAATGAATCAGTGTCTAACGTATGAGCAACTTCAATGTGTACGGCTCTGACAGTCAAACCTGTAAATAAACATCCGTATCTTTTTTCCAACCTTCGTCCTTTTTTAACGTAAAACGGTCCAAAATAATCAACTCCAACTGAATTGAAGGGACACGAATCAAATTCAAAACGGCTAATTGGAAGCGGTGTTACTGTTTGTTTGCATGGCCAAGCGTTTATACGTTTGCAAATCATACATTTCTTTAAATTTCTTCTAATCGCTGAGTTACATTTCAAGATCCAAAAACTTTTTCGTATATTACTCATTGTATGGGACAAACCAGAATGTCTATTGTTACAATGATAATCATTAGCAATTAAATCAGTGACATAATGTTTGTTAAGCAGGATTACCGGATGTCGGGTATTGACGGACAATAGACTTCTTTGCAATCGTCTTCCAACTCGTAATATTCCTTAAACTTTAAATGGGTTTAATTTACAAAGCGAACTGGTTTTATCAAGTAATTTACTTCCAGCATTTATTTTTTTTAATTTAAATTTAAATTTATCTCCTGTTGTTGATTTTTTAAGCACATTTTGCAACAATACAACCGGCTGGTTATTTGCATTATCTCGGGCATCATATTCTATATCTCTAAGACTTTTTATTTCCTTGTAGAACACAGCATGCTAAACTAACTTCAAAATTAATTTTTTCGATGCTTCTACCTTTTAAGGTTTTAAATATCCAATAATAATGTTCCTTCAATAATTCCTCTTTGATTCACTTGTCTCTTGTTTGTTTTGGCTACGCCTAAGAACTGCCAAGACTAAACCTGATATTTTGGCTCCGGATTATTCCCTACTCACAAACAGCAAATATGCTACCAAGTTTGTCAAAGCCTACTTAGCAGCTTTAAATGTTGTTCCGAACTGTGAAATGGGAATAAATCAGTCTTGGAACAGTCTAAAGCAGATGATTAATACAGCTAGTTTGGTTCTTCCTTGTTCAATCAATGTCAAAGGCCCAAACTGGTTGTCCACCAATTTTTGTGATTTCTATACACAAGCAAAAAAAACTCAGAGAAAAAGTGAAGGAAAAACACTGCGTGCGGAATTTCGAAAAAGTTATGAAAAGGATGAGCAAAAACACTGGGATTCTGTAACAGATAAGCTAGAGGTTTCTGCCCGCCATAACGATTGTAGAAAAATTTACAAGAAATTGAATCAGTTATGCCGTGGTAATAAAGTTAAAGTTGGATCGTCTGGCATTTCTGACAAAGACTGGTTACTCCATTTTAATCAGACTTTAAACCATCCTAAAATTACTACAGGATGGCTGCTAGACCAATCCACGCTTAACACAGTTACTTCGGCAATTTATCCAATATCTGTTGAACCCCCCACTATCGATGATATTATGCGCATTTATAGAAAACTCAAAGCTAGAAAGGCCGCTGGTTTTGACAAAATTCCTCCATATATCTTCAAATATGGCTCCTCGAGACTTGTTAAAGATTTGTATGGCATTATAACGGATTTTTGGACAAACGAGCAGTGCCCTAAAGACTGGCACCATGCTACTATTGTTCCTGTTCACAAGAAAGGAGATCGGCAAGTACCTGCTAACTACAGAGGCATTAGCTTACTTTGCATAACTGCCAAAATTGCTACCTCAGCAATCGTTAAACGGATCCTCCCGGAGAGGGAGAAAACTACTCGTCCTAATCAAACTGGTTTTCGTCCTGGTATGGGATGCATTGTTTAAATTTATAAGCTTTAACGCATACTTAAATTTCGGGCAAAGTTTTAGCGCTCTACGTATGTAGCCTTTATTGACTACTCTTCAGCTTTTGATTCGCTAAACAAAAAAGCACTTTGGATCGCTATGTTACGTGATGAAGCACCTCTAAAACTGGTAAATTTTCTACGTGCTTTGTACAAGAACGCAACTGCTGTAATCCGCAATTGCAACAGATCTACTACAAAGCCATTCAAAATTTGCAGTGGTGCCCGTCAAGACTGTGTGGCTGCTCCACTTTTGTTTAACTATGCAATTGATGCTATATTTGCCAAAATCTCTGTGCAAATGCCTTCCATTCGTTGGTACTAGGCCCATTACGGACTTAGAATACGCTGATAATGCTGTACTTCCAGTTGAAAACAAAACTCAGTTGCAGCATGCATTAGATTTCCTCGTGACTGTTTCCGGTGAATATGGTTTAAAGATCAACTCAAAAAAATTAGTCATTATGTCGTCCCAAGCTCCTGATGCAAGGATTGTATTAAATGATGTTGTTCTCCCCAATGTAAAGAAACTTACGTATTTGGGCTTCTTAATTATTTCTGACGGTGGTTCATCTAATGAAGTAAATTGTTGAATTTGTTTAGCTGCTGCTACGTTTGGAAAGCTTGTCGATCCACTATGGAGACGTAAGTTCATTAACCCAAAAACAAAAATGAACATTTTTTTTTTACTAGTTCACACAGTACTTCTGTACGCAGCTAAAACATGGACTCTTACAGGGTCAGAAATTAAGCAGTTTGATAAATTTTTAAGCAAGATGTCTCAGATACATTTGGCACAACACCCATTTTGCATTCTCCGTATCAAGAGATTGGACGAAAAAAATCAGTAACTACCAAATTTGAAATGACTTTCAACTTCATGATCTTCCTTTACTGGTATCGCGACAACAAAGATTGCTCTGGTTTGGACATGTTTTTTGTAGAAAACCTGATGCAATCTCACGTATCGTAACCCTGGTTTGTCCAAATACCGACTGGAAAAAGAGGAAAAGAAGTCAAAAACGTACTTAGATGGATGCTGTTCGGGACGATCTTTACACAATTTTGGTCGGCACTTTATCTTGAAAACAATGGCTAAGTCGATGGACCGATATATCCCTACACGCCTCCAAAAATTGTAAACAATGAAAGAGTATTGTTAGAGATGCTATGCGAATTTGGAACTAATGAAAATGTGGCATTGTCACTAACTTTTGTTGTTGTTGTTGTTGTCCTCTTTGATTCAATGTTTTGAATAAACTTTAAACACCATTCTAAAACATTAGCTAGTTTTCTCCAAGAACTAAATTTTGCTAAATAGTTTAACAACGAATTATCAACAAATGTAGTATGTATTGAAGCCCCCTTTTTTTTAACTTTGTAATTTTGTAACACAAACAATTTAATCGTTTTATTATCACTTAGCCAAAACTGACTTTGTTGTAATAAAAACGCAGGACCTGACAACCAAATTGACAACTTAGATTTATTGGATGGCAACAAACCGCGAGATGCATAGTCAGCTGAATTGTCCTTAGTGCCTACATATCTCCATTCATTTGGAGAAGAACACGAATGGATAATTGCCAGACGATTGGCCACAAACGTTTTAAATCTTTTGTGTGAATTACGTATTAAGTACAACACAATAGTTGAATCCGTCCAAAACGTAACTGACTCTATTGGCAGTTTTAATTCCTTTTTAATCTGAAGCATTATTTTGGCACATAAATGCGCTGCAGTTAGTTCAAGTCTTGGAATTGTCATAGTTTTAATGGTCCAACTCTTGTTTTCCCAAATAAAAACAATGTCTGCACGTTCTGGTTAGTATCTTCAACACGTAAATAAATAACTATTTCATATGCATAATTTGAAGCATCTGAAAACCAGTGTAATTGCAGTCGTATGTTTGATAAGTTATTATAAAGTAAAATGCACCAATTAAAAATCAACAATTGCAAATTATGTAATTTAGTATACCAACTATTCCACTTTCTAATCAACTCATTAGAAAGAGTTTTGTCCCACTTTAATCCCATTCGACACGTTTCTTGTAAAAGTAATTTTTGTATTAATAAAATTGGAGCGATAAATCCTATTGGATCAAATAATCTTGCTATAAACGATAACAAACTTCTTTTGGTAATGATATCATCTACTGTGTGCGTTTAAAATTAAAATACGTCTTTAGATACATTTTACTCAATACCCAAAGTCCTTTGTATTAACTCAGTTTTTAAACCAAAAATTTTGACTTTGGCGGAATCTTCATTATCAGAAATGTCTTTTAACAATTTTGAATCATTGGATAACTATTTTGTTAATTTGAATCCCTTATTATTTAGTGCATCACGTAGTTCTTTTAATGCTAACATCATTTCTTTTCTAGTTGGCAAACTAGTTAAAAGGTCATCCACGTAAAATTGTTCGTTTGCTACTATTAAAGTCATTGCATTACAGTAATTTGTCGCAAATTTAATGGCTTTACGTAAAGCAAATGATGCACAACTTGGAAAAGAGGTAGCTCCAAATAGGTGAACTTTTATACGATATTTTTGTAGAAGTAGGTCTAGTTTACCGCCTGGCCACCATAAAAACCGCAATGTATCCCGATCCGCCGTTGGCACGCAAACTTGATAAAACATAGTTTTTATATTGGCCGTTACCGCAATAGAATAACGTGTAAAACGTAATAACACGCCAATTAAAGTGTTGGTTAAATTTGGGCTTAAAAGCAAGCAGTCACTTAATAATACATTATTGTATTTAGCCGCACAATTAAACACTATTCTCAATTTGTCGGGCTTATAAAGATGAAAAACTGGATAATGTGGTAAATACCACGTTCTTACATTAAGTGATTTTGGAGCAATTTCTGCATGACCTTGTTCAATCTATTTATTCATAACCAATGCGTAGTGTTTATGTAGTTTCTTGTTATTTTGCAGTTTTGACTTTAAGAACCACAACCTTTTTTAAGCTAAAAACTTATTTGTTGTCAAACACTTGTTACTTCTCCAAGGTAACGATAATTTATAATGATTGTTACTGTTGAATAAAATATTTAAATAATAATTATTAATTTTTATTTCAATTACAATTTTTATATTATTGTACATTTAAACACTTTGACTTTGTTTGAACCTTGTTCTGAAGCGCCTTTTTGTATTTGAATGTATCACGTTGTTGTTAACGTGACTGTGGTTCTGTGAGTATATTGTGTCCTGTATTTTCCTGTTGGTAAACAGTATTGGTATGTAATTTTGAATTATTTTGTAATAATAAATTGCAGACGATAATTCAGATCACACAAGAGCTTTTTTGATTGAATTTAGCTGGGGTGTTAATAATTATCCGTATCAAGTTAAATCAAAGGAAATCAGGGCCGAGATCTCAGTAAAATTTTACAATGACCATTAACAAATTTTATTAAACCCTGTATTACCTTTAAGGCATGCTTATCTTTAAC
Organism: Cardicola forsteri; assembly: GCA_025895645.1. Classification (NCBI taxonomy): domain Eukaryota; kingdom Metazoa; phylum Platyhelminthes; class Trematoda; order Strigeidida; family Aporocotylidae; genus Cardicola; species Cardicola forsteri. The sequence continues at coordinate 454,916 of JAKXYG010000735.1, read as the reverse complement.
CGACATTGCTTTTTATTAATGAAGCTCTATTGCTAAATTCTTTGTTATACATCTTTTCTAATTGTAATGATAATTCGCAATCCAAAGTCGATATATGATTTAAATTAAAAATTTTTAAAGTATCAAAGTTTAAAAGTCCATCCCAGTATTGTTTGAATGGCATATAGTTGCCCTGTGCAACCTACTTTATGTTGTAAAGTTAAATAAACTTCGGGCACATCACTTCCTATCAAAATTAAAGTTTCATCATTTCCAACGTAAAGAAACTGTAAATCTGTTAAATAGTTCCACGTACGCAACTGTTTTTTAGTCAGAACTATCCTTCTAACCTTTGGTAATTTATTTACACTCCACGCTTTATTTAACTTTAACAAAACACAATTGTCGATTAAAATAATAGTTAAATTAGATATTTCTAAACAAGAGCTTATCGTTTCTCCATTTACAGTTGTAATTGTCATTTTCCTTGATTCACTACTAATTCCCATTTTTTTAATTAAACGTTCATTAATTAGAGTTGAATCAGATCCATTGTCTAAAAATGTACATGTTTGAACAGTCGTTCCATTATAACGAACTAATATTGGTACGACCGATAGCGCTACTAATGGAGTAAAGGTTTCGTTTAAATTTATATCCGGTTTTGTTGTCAAAGTATTGTTTTCATTTAAATGTATTACTGATTTTTCGTTATGAATTAAAGTGTTATTTCTTTTTCCACAACCAGGTTTTGAACAACGCATTGGGTTTTAACAATGGGTAGATGTATGATTACGCTTCAAACAGTTAAAACAAAGTCTAAATTTCCTTAACAATTTAACGCGATTTTCGATTAAACTTTGTAGAAGCAATGAACACTTATCCAAAAAGTGTCGTTCAATACACACAACGCATTCTGCGGCTTTATTATCATTTCTTTCTAACTTTTTGGTAGTGGTGAATGATCTTCTTGGATTTGTACGCTTTTAAATTATTAACTGGTCTAAGGCTACTATTTATAATTTCAACTCTATCTTCTGCGAAGTCCGCTAAATCAGCTAAACAAGGTTGTCTACCTTCTCTTATAATCTGAACCGTTTTTTCAATCCACAAATTTTGCATGCAAACAGGTAGTCGTTGAGAAATCACCCTTAGTGTTCTATGAGAGGTAGAGTCTGTATAGCATCCGATCTCACTTAATGTCATTTCACAAACTCGTAACTCTCGAGCAAATTGATTTAAAGCTCGAGCATTTTCTGACTGTAGAACTGAACCATCAATTAAATTATTAATTATAGAATGACATATAACGTGTTTTTGACCAAAACGCTTTTCTAAAAGTTTACGAGTCTCTAAATAACCTCTTTGTAGAGCAAAATAGTTCAATGTTCTATTGTTTCCTTGGCTTCACCCTTGCAATAATGTATGAGATAACTTAGTCTCAATTCCGAATTGTTGGTCTTTCTGCAAACACTAACGTCGAAGTTTTTTTATGAACAACCAATACTTCATAGGATTTCCATCGAAACTTGTAATTTCCCTTTTTGGGAGATCCATCAAAGCGTAAATGTTTCTGGGATACTTGTCTAAAACTAATTCATTAGTTTCTTATTTATTCGCAATTGAGTTATTATTAAACCCATTAACTGATTGAACTTTTTCAGCCCTTTCCATATCTAATATATATTTATCTCTAATTTGTTCTTCCCATTTCTCGTTTTCAAGCCGTTCTTCATGTTTTTCTTTTAACAATACAGGTGGAGATAGTGATTTTTCTGACATTTGTAAATTTATTTAATTTCTTACAGTAAATTTAATCAAATCGTTGACCTTTTAATAACGACGTTGGAGGTTCGCAAATTAATTTTTGTTTTGCAAATATACAAATTTGCCGTTTTCGATAGCGACGTAAGAATTTTGCTAAATTCACAAAATTTGCTGTTTCCAATAGCGACGTACAATTTTGCTAACTTTTCTAAGTTAGACAGTTTATACGCAAACGCCCTTATTATCAATTTACCTTTGTTTTACTTGCAGAAACTTTTTATTACTACTCAATAATCGTTCTTCAAATATCTGTTGAAGTAAAACTCACGAATATTAAATATTATTTATTAATAAAGTGATAAGCGTTGATGTTTGGTTCTATAATACAATATTAATATAAATGCGACAACTCTTAAATTTACATCAATACACATAAATCAATATGAATTTAATAGTAATATAGGATACAATACACTATCAAGAACAACTAATGTTATATAATAATAACAATAATAATAATAAACACAATGTTAATAGAAAACAGCTTACAGCGAACTGTTTCACGTTATTGCAGTCAAAATTCAAACAAGTGCCAAATTGACACAAACAACCAAATAAGCACAAATAAACAAACATTTATAAGTTAATTTATTGGTGCTTTTCAAGCAATAATTAGGATTTTACATAAGGCGCGAGTCACGCTACACGTCCATTGGAGCGTTATTCATCTTTTTTCTTCTTTTTTTTAAAAGATTATTGCAGTGTTTTTTCATTTTAATACGTAACTTGTTTTATTATTATTTTTGTATATTTATAATTTTTGCTCGTTTTCTATAATTGTTAACTTCCAATATCTACCTTGATTTTATGTTGATTTCAAATATTTTTTCTATGACTAATCTCCCTTTACCTCACCATTCATTTCATTTTTTTTCTGAAAATTTGAGACAATCTGAGACCTGAGTACTAAAAGGCGTTTTGGCCTACTCAACACGTGAAAAATCCTGAAATCCTGAAATCTAATACTGAAGCTACAATTGTTATTAATACAATTTTTTAAAACAAAAATTATACTTATTTATTTTTTAATAAAATACAAAATATCAAAATACAAAAAACGTTTGTAGCTATTATTGTTTAAATGTATTAAATTTGTTTATTTAAACGCTCTGTTTTTATATGATATAACATAATATATTATATTAGATTCTTGTATATTATATAGTTTAATATATTTATTGAATTTATTACATATTATGGGTTTGCAATACAAAGGCCGCTTAAGGGGAAGATTTACTTATGTAAACAAATGGGTCAAATATTCTTTGTGTTTATCCAATTCGGTGTTTTTGGTAATATATTTGAGTTATAAATTTTTTTAGTATTATTAGTTTAAATATTTTATATAAAAGTTTGATTTGGAAATCACTAATAATGAATTTTGTGTTTATAAATTTTAATTATTTTTGTATTACTATACTTTTAAATATATAGCTAGAATTTTTAATTATTTTTATTGTTTAATGAAAAGTAGTGTATATATACGCTTGTATTACTGCATAGTTATTTTTATTTGTTGTAAAATATAATGATGATCATGAAAACTAATTATTGTTTCTTGCGGTTTCTGTTTGATGTAAGTATGTCTTATTTTGCTTTAATATTGTGTGGAAAAGGATGATTGAAGCGCTGGATTATAAATTTTATTTTTGATAAAAAATATTAAAAAAGACAATTTACGAAAATGCATTAATCCCTCGATGTTTAAGTAAACTGCAATATAGATAAAACACATTTTAGTGCAGTTAAACGTAATGTTTAACATGTATGTTTATTTTATTTTACACGGCAATGGTTTTGCTTTGTTGTTACATTTAAATGCATCTAAAATAGTTTATTTTTGTTATTCTTGTTTTTGACGTTAAATGGAGACAGGATAATTATTTCTTATATTCAACTTAGTTAACATTGTTAAATAGATATAAACATTTTAATTTACCGATGCTAATGGTAATTTAAGCATAAAAATATGTATATAGAAATGAATTAATTTTTATATATACATTAAAAATGCTTGAAAACTTTAATGAATATTTTAAGCACCTATGCGTTCATTAATTAGAAAATAATAGGTAAATCTTAATTTTTGTTTTAGACTTTTGGAATTATTGTGTTAATTTTTGGTATTATTGCTTTCATTGAATCTGGAATTATACCATGGAGATCGAATTTTAGTACTTTACATTGGCTTTGCAACCCCATTATACTTTGCATCGAAGGTGGTTTGATTACTGTATTAGTGTCTATAGCTGGATTTTTTGGTTCATTGCGAGAAAATCGTTTTTTAATTAGATTTGTAAGTTTAATTTTAATTATTTTAAAAATTAGTACTATATTATTTTGTTACTATTTTTTATAGTTGAAGTTATATTAAGTGTTCTTTTTATAATTTATCGGGATCATGCTATTGTTAAAGTTGAGAATTTTTTAAAAATGGCAGTAATATCTCAATATCGTGAGTTGGGTTTTGAAGATACTACAAACATTATTGATTATATTCAAAAACAAGTAATTTTTTAAATGTTTATATTCAATATTTTTAAAATTATATATATATATATATATATATATATATATAATAAAGCTAATTAATTTTATTTTTAACAAACTGGATTAGATTTTTAACTAGTTTAACCACCAATTTAAACTGCTTTATTTATTTATCTAATTATGTTTAGTTTAGATTTATTATCATTAAAAATATATTATTACCGTTATTGCATGAATGCCTTACAAGAAGTATTTTTTATTAAGTGGATATTTTTACTTTTATATTTTGTGTGTAACTATTAACACAGATGTTTTTTATAAGATCTTAATTTTATATTTCTATTTGAGTGTAAAACGTTACCGTAAGTTTTATTTAAGCACTTTGAAATTATTTTAGCTTTATTGTTGTGGTCCAAAATCTTATTTGGATTGGAATGCAAATCAGTATTTTTCGTGCAACAAATCTAATTTTAGCCCAGAGGCATGTGGTGTACCTTATTCTTGTTGTCGCCAAATGAACAACATAAATGTAAGTTATTTTTTAGTTAAGAATGGTTTAACTTTAGTCCAGTCGTTTGAATGTTGGCAGTAGTTAATTTTTAAGGACTAATGCTGTTAGAAATTTTATGCTTAAATAAATAATTATAAGATTTAAATCTGATTTAAAGTTCTAACCATTATTATTGTGTTTTTATATAGTATTTATATATAATTTTGGCTAGTGAGATGTTTATCTTTTTGTCAGTTTCGTATATACAGATAATTTTGAACGGTGGTCTTTATTGTTTATTGTGCGAAAGAATCATTGCATGTATAACAAGCGTTAGAAAATAAAAACGTTTTTTAGTTGATTAACATTATTTTTTGACGGCTGCACTATTTACATACATTAATAAAACCATGTGATGTTTGTCGAAATAGTCTTTTTTAACTCGTTAGTGAGGTGCAGTATATATGTGTAGCTTATGAACGTTTAACTACTCTTGTTTTATGCTTGCATCCATGCACCGAACTGGAATCCAATTTATACCATATATATATATATATATATATATATATATATATATATATATATATATATATATGAACAATGTCATACATTGTCACTAAACGTGTAAATTTGTAAATTTGGTACTTATTTATTAACTATTACATACTTTTGATAAAAAATGTTTTGCATACTGATAGCGTTAGCCAATCGAGGGTTCGCGGTATCTGATTATATTTGTAGGGCTTGTAACTTGGTAACGCAATACGATAGTACACTAAAACAACTCGTCTTGTCTAGAATGGAACAGGTAAAATGGACCGGCACAGAAATTAGAATGTTGAATAGTTGGTTATTTTTGCCTGACTAAACTACATTCGAACAAAAAACTTGAAACTTTTGTCATTTTTACAATTTACAAATAGACACAATACATTATTTTATATAACAAAAAGAGTTATCTACAAGAATATAATATTTCAGTTATCACACATTAAACAGTACTGTATTTTAACAATATTCTTAAATACAGTTGTCTTACTGTATTTAAACATATATATATATATATATATATATATATATATATATATATATATATATATATATATATATATATATATAACTGGAATCCAATTTATATATATACTCGGACTCTGATCTACGTTTATTTGAATCTATAATATACTATATTGAGATATGAAGTTAGAAATACAACCACGTTTTCAAATTAGAACTTTTTTATGTTTATTACTTTGAATGTTTTGCAAGAAACATCTTTCAGCAGTGGACATTTTAGCGAAGCCGAACGTGGGACCGCATTTTAGTGCCGGTGGCGGGATTCGAACCCATGCCCACCGAGGTCCAAATTCGAGCGCTGTACCGCTAGACTACCCCGGCACAATATTATTGTATTTTATTACAAAAATTACATCCAATTTCTGGAACTAATATTCTTTTTTTGTAAGCATTACTCAGATTTTCAGGACTATTATCATTTAACAAGTCAAAGTATGGTTAGAAAACTTAGATTTTAACTTTCTAACGTGTTTATACTTAAATTTAGAGAAATTTGAGCTATCTACATTTAATGATATTTAAATTAGTTTCACTATGTTTTATGTGATTTTATTAAACTACAGTAAATGTTAGAAAAAGTTACCATTTTTTATTTGGTATCATGTTCTTTTTGAATTACGTGACTATGTTGTTGTTGTTTTTTGTTGTAATTGTTGTCTTATTGCTTCATGCTTATTTTTAAAGTAAAAGGGTTTTGTAATAGTAATAATAACAATAAAAATTATAAAGTTAAGAATATTATGATAAGATTGTTTGTGGGTATCTGTTTTTTTTATAATTTGCGTAATATTAGAAATTTTAGATTTTTTAAATAATAAATATGCTTTGTTTAAGCCAGCAACGGGGATTGTATAGTTGTTTTATCTTTATTAGGAATTATTAAAGTGTATACCTTTCAAGTGTTACACAGATTCAAACTTATTTTTCAGGTCTTAGACCAAAGCTTTATCCAATGAGTTACGGGTGGTTGTACTAGTAGTGGTATAAACTTTTGATGAAACAGTTGTACAATGCTTCTTGTTGATTTGAATCAAGCCTATTTATTATTTAGTGAATTTGAAAGTTTTATTATAACATAAATTGCAAATAATTGTTACTAATTTTGTACCAAACGCAAAGTTCAATGATCTTTACTCTCTATTTTTAAAAGGTAAATGTAATAAATAAATCGTGCGGATTTGGAGTACAAAACATGTTTGAATCATTGGCTGTCCAATTGGTTTGGACTACAGGATGTGTTCAAGCGGTTGTCGATTTGGTATATACCAATATTGTTGTAGTTTCTTGTGTTTTGGGGGTCGTAGCCATTATACAAGTAAGTTGGTTGCATATTGGCCATTGTTTATATACTGTAGTGACGACGCAACTATTTTTAAAAATTAGCTTTAAATAATTTAAAAACCTTTCAAATGAATACTTTACAACTATTTGTTTACAAAGAAAATTGTGTATCAAATGAAGAGGTTAATAAGGTATTTTAGCTAGAATACGTCATTTTTGTAATTATATCAGTGTTGACATGTATTGACACAGTTGTCCCATTTTCTATTACATGTTGCAGGTTGCTACACGAATTGAGCAAGAGAAATTTCTTTTAATCCTTAGTTCTAATATATCCGAAGTTGTTATATATATATATATATATATATATATATATATGATATAAAATTTCAGAAACTTCATATCAACTTCAAATTTCATATTGCAATACAAAAACACTAATAATTTTGAAAAGAGAAAAAGGGAAAATATAATCTTAAGCCCCACTTGATGTGCAGTATTAATTATTATTTTTGTCTAGATGAATATACATGGTAATGATATAGTGTGTAATACTTTTTAAATGCACTTATTGGCAAAGGCGAATTTGTTGTTATGTATTCTGTTTTTGCTCCGTCGTTTGGTTGAGTTTAAAGTAAAGAATTATTGATTATTGAAAGAGATTACACTTAAATATCAACGTTACTCAAAGTTTTAGAATTGTTAGTATCTATAATTTTTTAAAGCACTTAAATCTTTTACGCTGTTTACAGCAAATTTGGTGGTTTATTTATATGTTAGATATTTTACATTATTATTAAACTTTTTAAAGTGATTTTAACATTTTGATTGAACAGTTAGGTGCACATTTTTTGTTGACTATTTGGTTTGTTAGGTGTGCAAATACTGGAGCTTTGATGATAGCAAAAAGGGTTACTAGATCACAGAAAACTTTTTTGAAAACCAATTAGGAAGATTTAATTGAAATGAATAACCCATGGGGGATAAAAAAATTATAGCAAAATGTTTAAACATATGGAATCATTTTGTTGCTCCATGTTTTTTTTTAATTTATGGGACTATTGTTGCAAATAACAAAAAAATAAAAATATAATTACGTGGAACAATCTTTGGAACGAAAGGGTTTTGTAATGATAAAATTCTGTATGACTTAACCAGGTAAATTTTCTTATTCAAAAAAACACCAAGTGCCAATTGTAAATTGTTGATTGAAATGCATTTTAAGTAGTTGTGTTAAAAGTTTGTTTCAGTCAAGATTTATCATTTTATATCTTGTTTGATTTAGATCAAAATTATAATTCAACCATTTGTCTATTTATCAGAAATTTATTTTAAAAAATGGGATATACAACTCGTAAATTAATTAGTGTTGAAAACGTAGTTATTAAACTAAAACATTTATAGTAATCACATAACATGCAATAAAGACGTCATTTTAATTATAAAACGTACAATATGTGATAATTAAAATACAAGTATAATTTTATAGATATATATTGTAACTAATAAAGAAATTACATAAAACATTAACTGATTCATAATCTAAGATTGAGTAAAATTACCAACATAAAATATGACTTCTAATATATTTAAAAACGCAAAACATATCTAATTTCTAGGGTTAATAAATTATCTTATGTATAATTTACTACAAAATATTAAATAATAAATAAGATGGCTTGTATTTGTTACCACTTGGCTTAGGTGTTTTGGTATGCTTTTGGTTAAAATGCTGATATATTTCTATGTAATCTAAATTTTAACAAAAAATTTAATTTAGACAAATATTTTTTGATTTAAATATGCTTATACATGTTAAGTTTTATTATACAAAAAATAAAATAAATAACATTAATGTTAGAACTATTAAATAGCGCTTTTCAAAAATATAATTACTTTAGCCCGTGTTATGGTTAAATTAATTTTTTTATCTAAACAAAATAAGTTTAAATACAATTGCAATTAATTTTGTAAAATTACAATACACATTATTATTTTTATGAACAATTGTAACACTGGCATAAGTAAAATACATATTAACTTAAAAAATATTGATACATTTTACTAGAAAAAGACCACTGTTTAAATTGGTTAATATAATTTTTTACATAAGGGTTATTTAATACTTTTTATACAACCAATTTAGTATTTGTTGCTTATATAAATTGTTCCAACTATAAAATTTTAAGTTTATACAAAAATGTTCATACACAGTAACTTATTTTATTATCCAACATATTAATCCTTTTAGTCAGCGTCTTATTAGCTGCAATTAAAAGTAATTAGTATTAAAAACTTTTTTATTTTACTATTACAAAACAATTTTTGTGTTTTTATTTTGTAATAAAAAATTAACTAAACTTATTGTAATAAAGAAGATATAACATGTAATATGTTCTGTTCCTAGGTAGCAAACAACTATATTTGTGTTAATTATATTTTATAATTTAACAAAATAATGTATTTTATTATTTTTAAGTTAAATAATAATTTTTTTTAACAAACAAAAAATAAATTTTTAATATCTTTAAGAAAATACCTAAAATATTATTAAAAACATTATTATAATTTTTAAATCGTTTTAACAAGATATATTTTTAATATATATATTTCTAATTTTAATTTGTATGCAAATTTAATTTTTAACTTAAATTTAACAACAAATCAATATTTTAAAGTAAAAACCGAATTAACGGTCTCAAAGTAACATAACAAAAAAATCGGTTTTTAAATTATTTTAAAATTTTGGTTACTATGGTAACTTTTGGGTATAAACATACTTTTAAAAATACTTATTTAATATTTAAATATTTTAAAAATAATTAGTTAGTTATTTTTTAATATAAAATAGTGTTTTTTAATTTTGATTTTGATTTTTTTATGAGGTAATAAAAACATAAATTTTGTGATGTAGAAACGTAAACTTAAGGTATTAAAATGCATTTTTGAATAATTATTTTAAACATATTAATTAAAAAATTATTAATTATTATTTTTAAAATGTCAATTGCGTTTAGTTATTCCATTTATATAGGTGTTGTTTTTAAAATATGCTAACTCAACATTTTTAAATAAATATTTCTAAGTAAATATAAATCAACTATTAAATATTTAACATTATTTTAAATTCTTAATAATTATTTTTACTGAAAAACATTAAAAGATAATAAGTTAATTTAGATTATTTTTTTTGGAATTTTTAACACTAATTTATTCAAGGGCTCTATTGTCGGGTAAATAACTAGCTTTGCATGCAGCGTCAACATATAACATATAAAAATAGCAACAGAACTGCACATTGTATAACATCTTTGTGATTATACTGAATTACTTGGTCTCAGTTTGAGTATAATGTGTTCTGTTTTCAAAGTATTTGGTTAAACATTTGACTATGCGACAAGGTGCATTTAACTTAATCAGACAATTTATCAGTTGGTGTCTTTAAATGTTCTGTCAAATGCAGCTTTGAAATCGATAAACATACAGCAAACGAAGCACTTTTTATGATTGATCAATTTACCAACATAATTTACTAAACTGCTTTAGCGAAGAGCTAATACTCTTATATGCAAATTGAAATGTTTGTGTTGAACGTCAACCTGACTTTACTAGAAATCAATTTTTCAGTGATCTTGAGAAACACTGAAGTACATTATTATTATTATTATTATTATTATTATTATTATTATTATTATTATTATTATTATTATTATTATTATTATTATTATTATTATTATTATTATTATTATTATTATTATTATATTGCACAACCCTTTTGTTTTAAAATAAACATAGGCAACAAGATTGTTTCATCTAATTTTAAAAAAATTTTTGGTATTCGCATTTCCGAGATTGAGCATTTTTTTGGCTTTCATTCTTTGGTGTAGTATACGGAATGGTTTCTTGTTGTTTTTTTAGAAATATTGCTTTTTTTAAAGAGGTTAAGCTGCTCCAATCATTTTCTTTTTTTTAACCAGAGTTTGTATTGGCTATGGGGGAGTTTATGTAGAATATTTGTTTACAAAGATTTGGGCATTATATTATTATAATAAAATAATTATTGAAAATAATAGAAGTAAACTGTGATGAATTCATTTAGTATATGCTTTTCAGTCATATATATGTATATATATATATATATTATATACGATGTTGGTATATACATTATAGATTTTGTTTCTAAAGCTTTCTTAGCTATTATTACATTTACCAAAGTTTTTATGACTATAACAAATAATAATAATAATAATAATAATAATAATAATAATAATAATAATAATAATAATAATAATAATAATAATAATAGTAATAATAGCAGTAGTAATAAAGTGAATTTTGTTGCACAAAATTATTTATGTTTACTACTTTGAATGTTATACGAGAAACATCTTCCAGCAGTGGACATTTTAGCGAAGCCGAATGTGGACCCGCATTTAGTCCCGGTGATGGGATTCAAACCAATTCGAGCGCTATACCGCTAGACAACTCCGGCACTTAATGTACATTTAAGGTGCATTTAATGTACAATTAAATAGTTTAATTTGAAGTATGCGTATTTTTATTTTACTTAGATGGAATTCTATTGAGGATACTCTTAATAATGAGAGTAAAATATTGCATTCCTATATACCGATAATTACACAATCTCTAATTATAACCGCTTGTTTCTTTTCTACTTTTGTCAAAAATAATTTAGATTTTGGCTTTTCTGCTCGCCAAAACGTTGCATACACAAATTGGCGATCAGCTGCGGTTGTTGCGTCACGAAACATTTCCTTATTGATGCCTACCATTTCCCGCGATTTCAACTGACAAATTAATTTCGAGCGTTGTTTATAATTTGAAAATAGGGCAATATTAAATTAACTAGATGTAATGCAAGTTATTTTTAATTTTTACTCAAAACTTGTGATTTCTTTTTTATGGATTATAAATGAATTACAAATATTTTGTATATTTGGCAAGTTAGGTAATGACTATTGTCAATCTGATTTTATTTACAACGTTTGATCTTGCATTTTACAATTTTTATGCAACATGTATTTTTATTGAAATGCATTTTTACTTATCACTGATATTTGTATTTATACTGTGATTTTTTTATTCTATGCATTTGTAAATTTTGAATTTATTTAGACATGATGTTTGAAATAATAAATAATGAAAATTGACTTAAAGTTTTAAAATATTTCTATTTATTAGTACGATGATTATTGTTGTGTTATTTAAAATCATTTGTATTAGTAATTCAATAGCAAGACAAAGATTTGATAATTGGTTTAAAAAATTAAACATATTTTTGGAATACTAAACAAACACATTGTTTTAAAACTTAAAATGATTAATAGAGTTTATGATGGTTTAATTTAATTCTACTTTAATCGGTTTTTTCCTTGATCAATGCCTTAGCCGTACATGAGAAAAGTTTGCAAAAATAATGTTGATAATTTTAGAGATTAATAAATGGCCGATTGATTAGTCATTGTCATTAACTAGTGTGTTTGCTATCATTTTGCACTACTCTATTGTACTTTATAGTTTAAGACTGGTTTGGATAAACTCAATGTATTTATCAAACGTTTGTGTGCTAATTTTATACGACATTGTTTGCAGTTGATACACATGGTTGTTGATTAAGTTAACTTCATACATTTAATTTCTTACGTGTTCCAAAGGTGTTTTTTGCAATTATGATTTACACAGATAATTTATCGTATGTTTGTATGCCAATAATGCATTAAATATAGTAAAAATTGATTAAATGTGATTATAAAGCAACGTATTGCTTTTAGTTAAAACTCAAGTTGTGGCTTGTGGTAATTGCTTTTGTTTATTCATAAAGTCTGTTTGTTTGTCTGCTCTACTCAAATGCTCGTTAATTGTATAAAAATTATGCGTAATTTAAAAATATATAGATAGATGCCTCTGTTTCCAAAAAAATTCAATGTGCCTCGATTTCCAGCTCGTAAGGCGTCTAGTATGACCAATTTGTCAAATTTGGACGCTACGACTCGGAGTCAAGAATTTAGTGTGGATTACGGACCAATCAAAACTAGACTTAGTGGGAAAGATTTGGTATTTCAAAATGGACAATGGATAATTGGTATGCATATATTTCATTTTATTGTTTATTTAAAAATGTTAAAATGTACTTACTGGTTGAATAAATTAGCGTGGGCGTATCTCTATTTGACCTTGGATAGGTGCAACTGATTAATTAACTTGTAAAGTAGATTGAGTATGTTTGTTGGGATTGTGCTCATCATTATCACAAACATAGTTGATTAGTCAATATTCTATAATAATGTGATTGGATGTTATATGTGTAACTTTTTTCTTGGTTAATGTTACATTTTCTTTCTATTAAGAATAAGGTTTCAACTTTATTTTATAATACACTTGACATTATTGGTTTATGCTTTTTAATGATTAGAAAGTTAAAGAAGGTGCACATTTTTAACCACCAGTTTGATAATAAATAACACCTAAAACACTTGTGATATAATCACTTTTGTTTATTAAATATTTAAAGCATAGGTTATAGTGTAGGTTAGAATCTAGCTTTCAGTTCGATTATATATATATATATATATATATATATATATATATATATATATATATATATATATATATATATATATATATAATATAATTACCGGTAAATAATTAGACAAATAATTTTTGGTTGTGAACTTTTGATGCATGTTAAAAGGATTAAATAGTGACAACATGAGTTAGGCAATTTTATTAATAGAATTGTTGTGGTATTGATGAAATATGAGACAATAATATATAAAGGAACTTATATGTCATCGAATTGACAGTAATTATTATTTCGACACGAATCGTTTTTCAGCCTATATTGGTTGAGGATTATTTTTAAACGCTGGGCTTTTCTTAAATAAATGAAATTTTATTTTATTGAAATATGTACAATTAATTTTTATTAAATTTGCATTTTTGAGCTATTGTTATAACTGAATAAAGCAGATTAATTATGAAGATTGAGAAAATTTGGTTTGAATTTTTTCAGAGAATTTATCTTTTAAAATGTAACGTTATTAGTGTTGTAGATAAAAGGGAAATTAGCTATTTGGTTGAATAAATTTAATTACAAATTTATTCAAATTAATAATTTAATAATGAAAAGTAATAAGTTAATTTATAGTGAAATATAATTTATTGGAAGTAAAAACAACTTTGTATTTATGTTAAACGACAAGCAATAATTGTTTCAACTATTGACAACGTTGCTTATATAATAAAATTGTGTTAATCATATTAAAAATTAACGTTGAAAAGTTGTTAATTGAATTGAAGATAGTTTTATACAATTTTCTTATGTATTTTATGTTTCAAAAAGGATTATTTTAAAAAATTTTAAATTTTAGAATATTTCAAATAATCTCTTTATAAGCGTGCAATTAAACTTGTTTATTTTGCATTTGTTTTCCATTTAGATGGAGAACAAGGTAATTTGAATAATATGGGAAGTGGACCAGGAGCTACAAATACACAGATGGGACGTGAAGCATTTCGAATTAAGAAAGAATATCATCGACTTATGGAAGAAAACAATTTGCTAAAACTTAAAATTGATATTTTGTTAGACATGGCAAGTTCTTAAGCCAGATATAAATAAGGTGTATCTTTTTTTATTTATGTATCTTATTTTTGGTTTAATCATTGAGTTTAAAGTTTGTTTTCTACCAGTTTAATGCTACAATTCATGTTTAATTTAAATAATTAAAAAAATTATAATCAAAATAGTACTAGTGATGTTAAAGCTGATGATCTCTTTGTATTTTTTAAATATTTTAATATAATTTTGTTTATATTTACAGAAACGATTACTTTTATTTCTTTTATTATTTAGTGAATTAAAATGTTATACACTCTTTAAATATATACATAGTTTAATGATTACATAAATTTTATGCAAAGTTGATTAGTACCACAAACGTATTCCATATATTGTGAAAGTAATTAAAATGTAAGTGTTAGTAATAAGTACGTAATGTGTGAAAATTATTTTTTGTAGCTAATTTTTTTAGTGTAACATTTTAGTTGAACATACTAGTTTCGGGGTGGTCTAGCGGTACAGCACTCGATTTGGACCTCGGTGGGCATGGGTTTGAATCTCACCACCGGCACTAAAATGCGGGCCCACGTTCGGCTACGCTAAAATATCCACTGCTGAAAGATGTTTCGCGTAAAACATTCAAATTAATAAACATAAAATTTAAATTTATTAGTTTTGGGACATTTATGGAGATTTATTTGAAAACTTTCCTACTGATTTTTTAAATTGAGTTTCATTGTTGATTTAAGAGTTTTTAGTGTTCGGTAAATGTATGTATGCATATATAGAATTAAAAAATTGTAATGTTTATTTTTTAACTACTACTTAAATTTTAAAATAATTTGTTAAAATTATATTATAGTAAGTGTCACATTCTGTTTCTTACAATTGACTTGTTTGATTAAGCTGGACTGTCTATATGCAAACGCCTTTATCACCAATTTACTTTTGTTTTACTTGCAAAAAACCTTATTATTGTAACAATAAACGTTCTTCAAATATTATCCATTGAAGTAAAACTCACGAATATAAAATATTCTTTATTAATAAACTGAAAATTATTGACGTTTGGTTCTACAATACATTATTAATATAAATGCAACAACTATTAAATGTACATAAATATACATAACATCAACATGAATTTAATAATAATATAGAATACAATATACTATCAATAACAACAACTAATGGTATATAATAATAACAATAATGATAAACACAATGTTAATTATAATAGAAAACAGCTTACAGCGAATTGTTCCACGTTATTACAGTCAAATTTCAAACAATTGCCAAATTGGCACAGTCACAAACATCTAAATAAGCACAAATGAACAAAAATTGATAAGTTAATTTATTGGTGTTTTTTTTAAGCGATAATTTGGATTTAACAGTAAGGAAGTGAAACTTTATATTTTTCTTTTTGTTTTTATTGTTTAGTTAGCAGAATCTACTGCAGAAGTTCACTTACAAGAAAATGAAATTGAAAATTTACGTAATACATTGCACAAAAGACCGGTTTTCAGTAATAATGCTGTTCCAGTTTCTTAAATTGTAATTATTGAACAAAATTGTTTATTGTACACAGTTGCATAGAAGAAATGTTTATGATTTAGTATGTTTTTATTCATGTATACTTTATACATTGCTTTAGGTTTCAGGTTTTTTCACAAGTTTTGTAGGAGAAAACTCCTTTTAGTAATCGGTTCAATGTTATCAAATATCAGAAAATAATAAAAATTTTAATAAATAAATAAATAAAATTATTAAGATAATACTTATCATAGACCGATTTGACTGAACCTAAAGACGATACTGAAACAATCTGAGTTTGAAAATTATTCCAGGCCGACATGACCCTATACAAAAAGTAGTGTAAACACAGACGGGATTTGACACTACTAGAGTCATTTGCAAGGACAAAGGAGTGATCTACGTGTTCTGACTTCAATAGTTTGTAGATTAGGATGATATCGCTCCGGATCTTCCTATCTCGTAATAGGAAGAGCCTAAGGAACTGTAAACGGTTTAAATAGTTTACATGCTTAAGTTACCTAGGAACTTTTGCAAAGTTTTATTGTATTTTATCGATTATGTTAATGTGTGTTTTTAGGAAAGGAGACGTAACTTGAATACAATACCTGAAATGGGGTCTGATAACTGGTAGAGTAGACCCTCGCAAATAACCAGGATGTTTCCTGGTTTACGATTGAAAAGCTTTGTAAATCGGAAGCACGTGAGGGCTACCTTATAATGGTGTAATTAAAAATAAAGGGAGGAATTGAAGGTAACTCCTAAATTTTTGACCAAGTCTACACGAGAGATGGGTTGCGAACTTGAGGGTCTAAACATAGTACTTGAAGGTTTTCCAAAAGATAAATTCTTACACTTAAAAGAGTTCAGTGAGAACATGTTATCTGGGGATCAATTATATATGCTGTTAATATCTTGTTGAAGTTGTTCGGGGTTCAACCTCCAGAACTTGACATCATCATCATAGAGCAGAATGTTAAGTTAAACGACAGGGCAAGTCGTTGATGTAAATAATGAATAATAGGGGTCCTAGAATAGATCCTTGGGGAACACTTATGGTTATACAGCGGAGAGGTGACATTGTTTAATCTAACGCTAAATTGACGATTTGAGAAGAGGTCAAGTATCCAATCGAAAAGATGACTGATCCCGAATGACCTTCACTTACCCAGTATGAGGTATTTTGTCAAATGTTTTGAAAAAGTCAAAGTAGATTATAGCGATCAAAGAAAAGTACTCTAGCATTCTGATGATAATGCTAGTGAAAGCCATTAGGTTGGAGGGGTAGGATCCCATTGGTATAAATCCATGCTGAAACGGGCTTAAAAGGTTCATATTGATAATAAAATTGACTCAATAGGACTTAACTATTCTCTCCATAATCTTACTAGTATCCAATAAAATGCTGATAGGCATATAGCTGTTTGCTTTAAACTTGCAACCGGATTTGTAGATCGGCCGAATGAAAGCTAATTTCTTAATTGCAAGTACTTTTCCTTGGTTTAGAGAAAGGTTAAATATATGTGCTAGAACTATTGTTGCTTTACTGTTGCTATTTGACATATAAATAAATAAATTCTACTTTGACTATAATAGAAGATATTTTTAGTTATAAAGATACTGTATTTTGTATAGAAACTAATTTGTTTAAGAATAATGGCTTAAATGTTTATACTCATATTCTTATAGGCATAAATAATTAATCACTTAACATTTCTATGTTTATATATATATATATTAAAAAGCATTTTGCTTTTAATTATTTATATTAAATTTTAAATGTATATATTACAAAAATCTTTATAGATTTTAATGTTTTTATGAACTCAATTTATCACATGATTTTCAGTGTTTAATTTTACTTGAGTAACAAGTTTATTTGCAACATTGTTTGATTTTCTTTACATTTGTAATATTTACGCAATGCTTCAAAAACGTTTTTTGAAATAAAAGTTAGTTTAAAATTATTTGGTTAAACTAAAAAAGCATGTATTCATTAGCAAACAACAATTGTTATTAATTTTAACATGTTTAACAAATGTGTTTTTTTATTAACAAAACTTTATTTTTACTTAAGATATAATTCTAAACAACAAGCAAAAGAAGACCAGTAGTTAGTTTAGTCACAGTAACACAGTTATGCACTAAACATTTAAATGAGTTTATAATTTATAAAAATATAATATTGATTTATTAAAAAAACTATAATCTTGTACATTGATTAATTAAGTGATCCGGTAGTACAGTCGTGATTGTGCTTAAAAAAGAGGTTAATTGTTATAAATGCGTTTTCATAATTTGTTACGTATTTCCTGTTACGCATTTCTTGTTATTCACATAAAATAAAATAACGGTATAATGTAATCATAAGTAAAAAAATTATTTTAAAGTAATTAAAAAATTGTTGCAATTTTCACAAACCATTTTAAATGGTTTCATTACGTATATATTATTATCACGCTTTAAAACAATTGTACATTTTAAAAATTAAATAATATTTGTCTATTTAATAATTTGTGGCTTATTGTTATTGTTTTGTAAAATAATTAATGCATAAGCAGTAATATATCTTTTCATATTTAGCGTTTAACTTTAATTTAATAATGTTAACATTTGATTATAAATATACCAAATTTTAATGCATCGTTTTTTATATTTAATAACATATCTACAAAATTATAATTCTTATATACCGGAAAAATATTATTTTAATTTATCAGTTGTTTAAAAAAATTGCATTCTTTATTTCTTCTATCTTAATTACAGTAACCTTAGGGAATTTTGGGATTTACGATTGTTCACAAGTTAAATAAACCAAAAACACCTTTTAGTACTTGGTTCTTAAATTGTTTCAAATTTTAAGGAGGAAATATGGAAAGGATGGTGAGGTAAAAGGGGATTAGTAACAGAAAAAAATAATATTAAGATAAAAACAAGGTAGATAATGGAACAGTTAACAATTATAAAAAATTGGTAAAAATAATAAATATACAAAAGTAATGATAAAATAATAAAACTTATTACAATGCAGAAACACTACAATAATCTTCAAAAAAAAGAGAAAAAAGATGAATAACACTCCAATGGACGTGTAGCGTGACGCGCCAAGATTCCTAACAAGCTATAGTCTATATTATTTTATACGTAAAACTATTATTATTATTATTAACTTTTAATATTTCACTAGAGATATATTCAGCGTAAAATACATTTTTACCATCAATATATAAAAAAGCAGTAGTACAAATAATGGGATCAAAATGAAATAGAATGTCATATGTTAATGAATATAAATATAGTCAATATAGTATGCGTGTGATTTTTAAAAAATAATTTAAAATTACCATACATAGAATGAGTCATTATAAGGCACACTTGTTACATTATACTGTGAGATGTCCAAATTAGTTCAAATAAATGCGTGGGTAGAACAATTACTACTTTAATAGGTTTCTTAGTAGTTCAATTTTGTTTGATTCTGGATAAGTAAGGTAGACATAAATTTTTGTATTGATTAGTTTTGGTTTTTATGTGCAGTTAAGTTCTTTTTGTTTTTCCAGAAGCTTTAGAATTGTTAAAAGCTGCATGTAGTGGGTAATTGTTATTACTTTCAATCCTTGATGCTAATTGTATACAGGATTTAAAATGTTTATCAACAATATTATTCAATAAGATAGAATATTTAAGTTCTGCAGATTTTGATACCAATGTTGTGCATCTTTTTAAAACAACGTAATCCTGTTTTAATAAACCAGGAAAAATTATAGGTGAGCAATATAATATCAAAGGATAAAAACATAATGTAATGAACAATTTAGTAATATAATTGTTAACATTTAGTTTTCTTAATCTTCTTATGTAGTAGCATAAGGATTTGGTTTTTAAAAATATATGCTCTACATGATCATACCAGGTAAGTATGCTATTTATGTTTACACCAAGATATTTAATTTTGTTACAGGTGCATATGTTTGTTTAATTTAATTTAAATGTTTGGTTTAATTCCATTGTTTCTCTTGGATGCCTCGTTGTAAATTCAACAAACTTGCATTTTGATGGATTTAAATTGAGATCAAAGTTAGTAGACCATTGTTCAATTTTATTAACAAAACTTTTAAATTTTTGTGCACAATACCATATTATCTGTAAATTTAAACAAAAATGATGGCTTCGGCACTAGCAATGGATCTACGTACAGTGAAAATAAAAACGGAGATAGTACTGCACCTTGTAGAACTCCATTATTATTTTCTGTTAATTCTGATTTATTACGACCAATTTGTGTAAATTGTTTTCTTTTTTGAAAATAATTTCGTAGCCAGTTTAAAATGTGGTTGGGTGTTTCAAGTAGCTCAAGACGTTTAAATAATTTTTCTCTTGATTTTTAACTTTTAAATACATTAAAAACCGAGGATACCTGATTGTTGTTGGCAGGCGAAACTTTCTTCTACCTTGATGTTATTTCTACTGGCTATAAAAAAGTTGGTTTTAAATAATTTTAAAATTGTATGTATGACGGAAAAAAGCTGTTGTATAGTTTAAATGAAAATTATAAATAGTACATAAGAAAAATTTTAAAAATTAAAAATATTATAAATACTAAATAATGTAAAAATTACATATAAATATTTTAATTAAAAATTTTAAATAATAAATTATTGTTATAATAATATATTTTGATAGTTGATTTGATTACATTACTAAGAAAAGGGAAACCTTAAACTAATTTGCGGTACATCCAAGTACATGTTGGCATGCGGTATTTTTAATAATTTGTTATATCTACACCCTTTCATTGTGTATGTATTTTGTTAAAAAATTGTTTTAAAAACTTTTTTAATTTTTAATGCTAATTTATGCCGTTATAATAATATTTAAAACTTTTTATATGTAACAAATTTAATTGCTAAAATTGAAACAGAATGCAGTAAAACTTTTATGAAGTATATATATATATATATATATGTCGGAGATATTTACTTTAAAAAAAATATTATTAATTGGTTTCCAGTCGTTGATTATTGAACACTTTAGCATTAATGATTAGTTGATCTTTAAGCATTTTTGTGAATTTGAAATATATTTTTTGCGGCTCTGTTGGCATATATTAAAGAATCTTTAGGGAATGCGTGAATATTTTAACACCGTTATATGCACAACGTTTTAATATTTTTAAAGATTGTGAAGGATGTTTATGCTCTTGAAGTTAGCATTTGTTAGGTATTTATATGTTAAGAAAGTTATGGACTAATTATTATTCTCTTTGTTAGCAAAGTTTTAGAGGTTTTTGGTTATTTAGCAAATAATTTTATTTATACAAGCAGCATGAATTTTTTTTCAGAAAACCTACCTCAAATTTGTTATATTTTAAAAATGATTTCACTAATGCACTAGATCATTATCTTTTTGTTGAAGCAGTCTACTTTGATTAGGTACCTTATGCATTATTAGTAATCAAACTCAATTTTTGGAGTTTGTACTTTTTTCAGTTGGATCGTTAACTCTTCCCAATCGTAGTTTCAGTGTTAGATTAGGCTACAAATTATAATTGTTAACCTTAACAAAATTTTGATTATTCTTGTGTTTTATTTTTATTTATTACAAAATTATTTTAGATTGTAATTGTATTATGTCGATTGATCTTGGAGCATTGCTGTATTCCGATAGATTTAGTAAGTTATTTAATTATATTGATGATTATTTTAATTGATAGAAAATTGGCGAATAAGTGCATTATATCTGGTTGTTTCTGGATGTGCAGTTGTATTTGCTCATCGTTTTGTTTCATCATCAATTACACGTAAGAACGATGGAAAAACAATTAGTGTAAGTTTGTTTTACTTTTTTTATATAAGATTTGAACAAGAAACGCTTTAAATTTTTATTTTACCCAAGCGTGTTATACATCATCATCATCATCGGGGATAAACATCTCCCACCGGTTATTATCACCCAGGGTAGTCCAAAAAACCAAAACGTTTGCAAAAACGTCAACTTTTGTTGTGTGTACTTAAAGAACGACACTTGAGGTGTTATACCTTTTATCTACTCCAGTTGAACTTTTGTTAAGTACAAGAAAAATTTTTTTATAAATTACATTAGTGCCATCTTTGTTTACAGTTTTTCCCTCTTTTATGAGGGGTCGCTGTTTCTGGTCACCATTCTCCATTTGATTCTGTCCGTAGCGTCAATTTTTGTTAGTCCCTTTTCCTTCATATCGGCTTCCACACAATCAAACCATCTTCTCTTTGGTCGGCCACAATTTCTTTTACCTTCCACTTCCAATGCCATTATTCTCCTCGTAACGTAGTTTTCTTCTCTACGTAGAATATGGCCGTACCACCTTAACCTTTTTTTTGAATTTTCTTATGAGCTTTGATGACTTTCAGTTTTCTTCTAACAACTTCATTTTCTATTCTGTCTAACTTGGACACTCCCAACGATCATCGAAGCATTTTCATTTCTACTGAATTCAGTTTTCTCTCTTGGGCTTTCTTAGTAATCCACGTTCCAGATCCGTACATCAATTTCGGTCTCACTGTGTTTTAAAAAAAATTACCTTTTGTCCTTGTTATCTTCTTATTGCACAGAACCCCTGTAAGTTTCCTCCAGTTATACCATCCTGCTTTGATACTTTGCGCAATCTCTGCATTCAAATCTCCATTCTCCTAGCGATGAACCAATGTATTTAAACCTTCCCACTCTCAACAATTCTTGGTGTTGTATTTGATTTCTCTACCAATTTCTTTTGTTGTACTCATGTACACTGTCTTTTTCTTGTTAATTCTTAATCCTCGATCCTCCAGTGCCTTTCTCTATTGCTCTAACCGTCTTTCTAAATCCTCTTGCTTTCTATCACATAAGACAATATGATCTGCAAATTGCATACACCATGGAGATTCCATCTTAATATTTCTTGTTAGCATGTCAATAATTAGATCAAACATTTCATTCATTTGGTTGGTGACGTGGTCACTTCTTCATTATTTCCTATATTTATACGACATGTAGAACGATCGATTTCGATGGCTTGACAAGCGTAGACAAACATGGAAGAATAACAAAGTTTCTTGGCTGGTAGACGGCATCCTTGTGACGTCGCCACTGTTCGCAAAGATTGACGAGGCCGCCTGATTTTTTGTCAGGGTTATCTCCCTCAGCCCAAGGGCTACATATGGTATACGTATATCTTTAGATACCTTTTAAGTATCCTGGGTGTATGTTTGCACCCATCCGCCGTAGCGGAAGCCCAGTTATACCGCTGTGCACTCGGACCCTGCTGTTATTAGTCTAGATGTCTAGGGGCACCTAGTCCAGGATGCACCACGTGGAGGACTAACAGTCAGGAATATCACCATCATTGGAAATTGAGACTTTATAAGCATTACTCAAATCCTCAGGATCATTAGCATCCCAGATCAAACAAATACGGACTTAGTGCTGAACCCCGATGTAGACCAACTTTTAGTGAAAACTCATCAGTCAGCCCCACACTGGTTTTCACCAACGTTTTTGCATCATCGTACATATATTGTACAATCTTCATGTACTTTTCAAAGGCACTTTTTTCTCATGCTCCTTCACACTTTTACTAAATCGATAAACACCATATGAAGTCCTTTCTGTGTCTTTCCATTGTTGTTCTAAGAGAAAAGATAACATCACTTTTACTACGTCCAGGCATAAATCCAACGTCTGTTTCTTTGTGGATTCTTCCATCAATAATTTTCTCCCAGATATAGAGTATGTGATATAAGTCTTATACCCCTATAGTTACCAGTCTTGAACACCTCTCTTCTCCTTGTAAATTAACGTCATAACACTTTTTCTCCACTTGTCAGGCATGTGCTCTTCGTTCCATATTAAATTTAACAGTTTAGTTAATCTATCAATTCCATAATTTCCCAGACAGTTCCATGCTTCGATAGGTATTCCATCCGATTTTGGAGCTTTTCCATTTTTTATCTTACTATCTTTAATTACTTCTTCCTGGGATATTTTTGTGTTACGCTTAGATTAGGTGTCCCATTTTCAATCACTGCCTTAGAATTTTCTTCATTTAACAGTGTTTCAAAATGTGCTTTCTATCTTTTCTTTAATGACCCTTGCGATTTGCTATTTTCTAGTGATGCTTTTTAAAACATGATTGTACTTAACATTGTCCTTACTTGAATACATCAATTTCCGTGTTTCACTTTTTGTCTAGTCCGATGCAATAAAACTTGCCAAGCATGCATTTCGAGTGGGAACCGTATATGCAACTGCTGGTGCTGGAACTTCGGTTCTTTTGTTTTGGTTACTTTATCAATCACCGATGTTTTCCAATTTCCGCATCAATTCTAAGTATACTATCGAAGAGCAACGCAAATTGGATGAAGAGTTTGTGGCACTTTTGGAAGGGCGTACAAAAAAATAATTTTATGAATAGTGTATTACTTTTGTTTGTACATGATAATAGTTTTTTTCCTTCATACCAATTTACTTTTATTATTTAAATACATCTTCTTACAAGTTTAAATGCAAATTGCATGGAACGTGTGATTACTATACTTGGATTATTTTACGCACCACTTTCCTTAATATCAAGAGTTACGACACTTATGATTGCATCAGAATTTTGTTAAGTAGAAAGTATCCAAACAAGCTCAGTTTTCGTTTACACGACACTAATCATAGAATTGGAGGTCATGTCAAATTTAGTATTTGCCCAACCGCCTGATACGGGGGATGAGAAATGATTGCTGTACCAAATATGTCAGGCATCTTCAAATTTCCATGAACTAGTAGGAGTCCAGGTCTCAGTTGCATACAAAAATATTGTGCGAACTATTGAATGGGAAATATTTGTATTGGTGTTTTTCCGTCTCCATAACGATAAGCAAGTTTTCCAAATGCAGTTAACAAATTTAACCGTCAAGTATTTGAAGAGACTAGATACGTGAGTTCCTTTACATTAGGAAGCACAACATGAACCATACATCAGGAGCTTGAGACCTTATGACGGTAGGTTTTATGGGGTTGATTATTAAACCATATTTACCGGAAATTTTTACAACGAAATCTAATACGGCTAAGCTTCATTTTCAGTTAGAAAAACAGTTTGCATATTTCAAGTCGTTTGATGTTTTACCAATATACAGAACTTGCATCTGCAAAAAACATTCTGATTGGTTATTATTACTTTGAATTATTCACAATAAACATCCTTGAGCAGTAGACACCCAAACAGTAACTGGTATTTAATGCCAATGGTTGGAATTAGATCTATGCTATTCCAAGTTTCAGTCGAAAGATGCACCTCTGAATCATCTAGACATTAATTAACGAGTCTTGACGGACTCTACTGTAAATTACAAATGACTTTCTGGTTGTTGCAAACACGGATTGTAGCAGTTGGGTTCTTGTACATAGCACCTATGTGGTTCACAGATTTCCATTAACATTAGAGCGTCGTTGATCATTAAGTGTAGGTGAAACCACTGTATTCCTTGTAGCATCTACTTAGTACTTATGTAACCAATACTCAATTTTCGATTTCTATATCCCTAACAAACTCAATACTTAAGAAACATCCGTATTTATGTTAATATTAACATTAAAATATGAATGTAGTTATTGATGTCTTAGTTCAGAAATTGGTTTACATTTTTATTCATATAGAAGCCAAAGTTCTTAAAAAAACTAATTCACTCTTAATTATGATATCTCGATCGCCCGTTGCATTTTAAATAAGCGAATAAAGTGCAAATACAAACATTTTCAATTTCATTAAAATTTAAAAATGCATTTGTACAATATTCTTACTAAAAAATATACAAAAAACGATATCAACAAAAAAAAATCCGCAAAAATAACTGTACATATAAATGATTAAAATATAAGATACTATTTATCCTTATTTTCTTGCATAGCAGAATATGCACTGTAATCCACATGGGAAGACGTTCCAAAACCGAGCCCGGCTCCACGTTGGGTATGAGTTAAAGCACGAGACATCTCATATTCGCTTTCAAGACGACGAAATAAGGCGGCTTGATCTTCAGCACAGCGAATAGCATCAGCATCATTAACACTTGAATTATCTGAAACACCATTAGTGGTATCAGAATCATGGATGCCCATAAGCTTTCGAAATTTAGCAGCAGCTGCAGTATCACCTTTTCCAGCAATTATAGCATTGTTTGACCATAATGAAGTTTTACTCTATAATAAACAAATTATAAAATTAACTATAGTGCATGAATATATATATATATATATATATATAATTACATTTCAATAGAGATACATTTTCACAATCAATAAAAATAAATAACAATTTTTTTTTAAATGTAGTACGAATAATGGGAACAAAATGAAATAGAATGTCGTATGTAATGAATATAAATAAAGTCATAACGGTAAACATGTGATTAAAAAAAATTCAAAATTACTATATCAGTAGATACACTGGTGTCAAAACATTCTTTAAACATTATCTTAGAAGTATTATTAAAATATTTTATAAAACTAATATTTTAATCAATACCATTAAATTCTAATATAAGTCAAAAACAAGAATGCACACATTCTAAAAAAACCTGAAAAACAACTCAGTTGCTTAAAAATACTTTATATAATAAAGCACGTATACATATATACAGCTAATAAAAGTTTTTTTTAATAATTCACATAATACTCATTTCTTTCCAGAGCTTACTCAGTGT
Source organism: Cardicola forsteri (assembly GCA_025895645.1). NCBI lineage: Eukaryota > Metazoa > Platyhelminthes > Trematoda > Strigeidida > Aporocotylidae > Cardicola > Cardicola forsteri. Next base: position 427,951 of record JAKXYG010000735.1, on the reverse strand, counting down.
TTAATGTACGGATCCCTAAGTATATAATCCGATATGGAATTTGATTTTGCGTTAATTTTCTTAATCAAATATTTTTTCTTAAGCCGTTTACCTTATATTTTGAAATTATTCGTAAAAAATACGATTAACTTAAGGTTTACGTTGTCTGGATGTTTTAATCAAGGATCTTGCTCATTATATGACTGAAAATACATATTATAATAAAGTTTATTTTAGCAACTAAATTGGTTGTTTTTCACTTTTTTAATGTCAACATTTTTGCTTTTGACTCAAATTAGGATCTTATAATAATATTAGTATAAAATATTTTACTTATACCGTTAAAATGATGTTTAATGAATATATTAGCACAATTTAGATGTGCTTCATATAATTAGTGTCACAAAAACGAATTTGTTATACTGTATTGATTTTGACAGCAGCTTATCTATCTACAGTATTACACACACAAACACATATATATATATATATATATATATATATATATATATATATATATATATATATATATATATATATATATATATATATATATATATATAATCTTACATCACTTTCTGTTTTCGACCACAAAAGTTTGCGTTTTTCTTTTTGCTCAGCTAGCTTCACTGCGTTCACATTAGATGGGTTGTAATATTTGGGAAGTTGTGAAGCAGCCTTTGCAGCAGTAGCTTGTACTTTAGCTAATTCTTGTCTATGTCTTTGAATCCTTCTAATTATCTCCAATGCATCCATTTGATGAATATTTTGTGTTACTAAAGTAGCAAAATATATGAAAACCCGTCGACAGCAAAATATTAGTACTTACTTAACAACAGTTTCAAAATAAAAATTATCAGTAAAATAAATCCTTGTTCATACATTCAAATAAGATTTTCTGGGTAAATTTAAACTTTGTTTCTGTAAGAACTGCACAGTAAAGTCAGTTTAATGTAAGTCATAAACTGCCCTAAACCACTTGAGTGACTTAAAAACATGTTGTTTAAAACAATGCCAAGTACCAAATAAACTATTGACAGCACATAATATCACATATTTAAAATACAGTACAAATATTTTTATCACTAATTCTGTAAACTAACAAAATTTAGGCTACTGCTGTAAATAAAGTAAAATTCTAAACTGGGTTTTCATAGGCAAACTAAATCATTTAAATTCTAGTTAAAATTTGAAATTCAGACATCCATCAACTACTTCTGTAAGATATCAATGTTCTTAAAATACAATTGCAAGCCTAATTCATATTACAAAATTCAACCATATATCAGTTCACAAAATAATAACTAAACTTACCAGCAGGATTGATTAATGATTGAACAGTAACTCCTGATATTGTATTTGTGCTTGTAGTGGTAGATGTAGATGAAATATTCTAATATATATATATATATATATAAGCATAAATCTTAAGTCTTACAATTACTAATTCCAATGCATATTAAATAACAATAGATTAAATCCTTTGAGCATTACCTGTCGTCTAGAGTTTAAAAACCCGTCAGTATTCGTCTTATAACCACCTACAACCACTGATAATATTTATGTATCACGATTGAGGTAGTAATACCAAAATTACTATTTATTTCGTTAATTCACAAAATATTAAAAATACATAAACAAGATATTTAAAAGTCAACACCTCCATAAACGTAATTATTCAATGCAATTTACATAATTCCTGTTGTACTTAATTTCATTTAAAATACTTAAAATGAATATTTATTAAACACAACATAAACATTGTAATTATCTCGTTAACAAAAGCTGCAATTGTAAGAAAGTAGTATATGCAAAAACTAATCGATTGGTTTTTTAAATAAATTTTATTTATTCACTTTATTGTGACAAAAGTAGAATTTCAATGTTTGTTGACCTACATTATTATTTTTAATACGATTAAATAAAAATGCATTTTTCCGTAAATAGAATAAAAAGAGTACATTATTAAATACTCGTACATTTTTGATTAAAAAAAGGATGAAATGTAAGTTTCTGATAAAATAAAAGATTTATTTATTAAGCAAGTGTTATACAACTAAAAAATATAACTTATCAAAATTTAAACAACTTATAATTTACATTAACATTTTGTATACTAATTATCGGTAATGTCTAAATTCAGCTTTCTAAAACCTCTTTGAACAGTTAAAAAAGTATTTTTGATGTTTCAGTTAGGTCTAAAGTACAAAACAGACAGTAAATTATGCCAAATACTTTAAGATTATATTTTTATTTTTGTTTAATTTAACTAAATGTAATATACTTATGCACATCACAATTGTTATATAAAAAAACTGTCATGGTACATTAAATAACCTTACGTTTATCATAATCGATTTTGTTCACTTGAAAATTGAAAAACATAAAAGGTTTGAATGAATAAAAGTATTTTTAAGCTTATATATATATATATATATATATAATATATATTCAGGTTTTAAACATATTAGAAACCTGAGCTGTTATTAACACCTTAAAACAATTAAAATTAACTCAGTGCTTCGTTTGTAATAAATGATGTAGTATAGATGCAGTGTATAAACGTTTACTTGGATTTGACTGTTTATCGATACAACTAGGGATATGTTCTTTGACCCGGTCAGCTAATCGACGAATTGTCTGACCAATATATTTGTCAACGCAATTGCAGGTAAACTGATAGATACAGTGGGAGATGGAAAACGTTGCATTAGTTGTTGTAATCTTATATAGATGAAGACCTTTTGTAGTACATAGCATTCTTAATTAGGTCCCTTTTATTGCTTTTAAACGCCTTATTTTTAAGATATTTGTGACATTATTTTAACATCATTTGTTTCTCAACATAATCAATTATTTGTTTCAGCCAATCGACAAAGTAGCTATAGATAAAACTGATCTGATGAGCACATTGTCTATTGCAGTTTGCTAAATTCAAGTAATGGTAATATTCCTAACAATTCCTCCACGTACTGCATCCTGAAATAGGTACCATAAACATTTAGATATTTAATAGCATAAAACCGGGTACACAGCAGCAAAACTGGACTCCCACTCAATGAATGGGTGCAAGTATATACTCACGATGCTAAAAAGTATCTCAAGGTATCCATTTACCATTTGTAGCCGACTAGGCTAAGAAAATTCACCGACCGAAAATCAAGCTTCAAGTCCTTATATCCAGTGACAATAATAAAACTTCAAAAATTAAAAGAAAATATAATGAAATCAGCCGTCGACATTGTACGGGATGATAAACAATATTCTATCCTTGTTTACGCGATGAGTCTGACTCAAAGTCTCAAAATCTCGTTTCAAATCATTATTATTAGGTTTTAATGGCAGAAGTTGTGCGGATGTATGGATGGATCGACCTTGGATAAAATCGTGTAAAAAATGCGGGAACGGAAGATTAAGTGAATTCGCGCATAGTGGGAATGATTCCAATAAATCGTGTTTCGTGTTCGTTCTGTGTCTTAAAATGGCCCAGATTAAATCTTGTATTCCTACTCCGGATTACTCCCTGCTCATAAACAGCAACTATGCTGACATTTCCAAAGCCTACCTATTAACTTCAGTAGTTGCCCCAAAATATGATATGGGAATAAATCAGTAGTCAAACATTCTGAAACAAAAATATTGATTCAGCTAATCTGGTGCTTCTTCATTTGGTAAAACAAGGACGTTATGTGCGGAATTCCAAAAAACTTGAGGACAAGCAAAAAGATTGGGATTCTCTAGCAGATAACCAGATTTCTGACAGCTATAACGACAGTGGGAAAGTTTTAAAAATATTGGATTAACTATGATATGGGGGTAGTATGGCGTCTCAAATGAAGACTGGGATGCTAATGATCCTGAGGATTTGAGTAATGCTTGTAAAGTCTCAATTTCCAATGATGGTGATATTCCTGACTGTTAGTCCTCCACGTGGTGCATCCTGGACTAGGTGCCCCTAGGCATCTAGACTAATAACAACAGGGTCGAGTGCACAGCGGTATAACTGGGCTTTCGCTACGGCGGGTGGGTGCAAACATACACCCAGAATACTTAAAAGGTATCTAAAGGTATACGTATATCATATGTAGCCCTTGGGCTATGGGAGATAACCGACAAAAAATCAGGCGGCCTCGTCAATCAGTGGCAACGTCACAAGGATGCCGTCTACCAGCCAAGAAACTTTGTTATTTTACGTTTGTGTTACGCTTATCAAGCCATCAAAATCGATCGTTTGCTATGTCGTATAAATACAGGAAATAATGAAGAGGTGACCACATCACCAACCAAAATGAATGAAATGAAAATGAAGACTGGTTAGTTCATTTAAATCCAATTTTAAACCATCCTGAAAATTCAAACAGGATGACTCCAAAATCAATACGTGATTGAAACAGTCACATCGGCAAATTATATATTCTCTATAGAAACTCCATCATCACTGACATGCGCATTTACAAAAAAAACGCGGAATTCATCCGTCTTCAAATATTATACTTCGCACTTTATTAAAGACCTCTGTGGCATCATAACGGATTTCTGAACAACTGAGCAATGCCCTAAAGATTGGTATCGTGCTACTATTGTTCCGATTCATAAGAAGATCAGTAAATACCTGCTAACTACAGAGACATCAGTTTACTGTGCATAGCTGCCAAAATTGCCAGTTCGGCTGTAGTTGAACGAATTCACCCGAAGATAACCACACGTCCAAATCAAACTGGTGTTCGTCCTGGTATAGGATGCGTTGATCACATTCATATTCTTCAACGTATTGATATATATTAGTAAAAAATTATTTTACAAGTAGTGTTTTTTAATTAACATTGAGAGTGTTAAATAAGGTTATATATATCAATTCAGTACAATTAACTACACAATTTTTCTTACTTTATCATTGACATTTTTTAGTGTTTTAGAAGATTTACGATCACCAGATGTATGTTTTCGTCTACTTCTGGGTTCACTACTACTCGAACTTGAAGATGAGGATGTGGATGAAGACGATGAAGACGAAGATCGATGTCGATGTTTATGTCGAGATCTATAATGACGCGATCGATGATCCCGGTGACGACGTGACTCCGTGTGATGCTTTCTCGATGAATGTTTATGACGTGATTTGCGTCCAATCGGGCTACAAGATGAGCGTTTGCGTTTTGAACGTCGGTGAGAACTTCGTATATGTTGAGACCTGAATTGGAAAAGCCTTTTTAACTTCAGGAGAGACAAAGATTTTACATAAAAAAATTATTAAAACAATGTTACGCGCAAATAAAAGCGTGAATAAACCCATAATATCAATTTTAACAAAAATTAATTTATAAATATATATAAATCATACTTAGCAAAAATTGCCTACCTATAATGTCTTTTACGATGACGGGATGAACTAGATTCACAAGCTGGACTATTTTTTCTGTCCATCGAATAACTCAATGGTAATTTAGGAGAATTATCAGTTATTACTTTTTCAGAATCAGATATTGTCTAAAATTATTTTCCAGTAAAACAAAAATATTATTAAATAAAAATTAAGTTACACTAAATGAAATAATGCATAAAAATTAATTAACTTACCTCCAAAAAGCTTATCAAATCTAATCGTTATAGCACAAATTCATGATTGTAAACTCAGCTACCAAATTTGTTAGAATCACTGAAGTTGAACGATATTGAGTTTATCACTGTGAGCAATGAGTGAATTTACAAAGAATTTGAAATAAAAAAGCTTAATTTTCACTTATATATGAATTCTCGAATTTTAGCAGTCACAAGAGCTATACAAATAACGCTACATTAATTAACCATCCACCGAAAACCTATGACTTCCTCATAAACTAATCAAGTACAAATATAACCAACCACTCAAAACAGTTCAATAACAATTAAATCAAGTTTTCTATACTATTCAAATGTTTAACCACCGTTCGTAATACATATTTTTTTGCCAGATGGCCGCGAAAAAATGCTACACTAATAAATGTTAAATTTTTATTCATTGTAGTTAGTGATATAACTACCTGTTCATTATTTCAATATTTGTATAGTATATTAAAGAATTAATTCCGATGGCTTCATAAGCATAACGTAATAAAATAACAGTTTTCTAATTATGAAAAATTGATACAGTCATCTATCATTTAGTGCAAAATATCTTCCATAGCACAACGTTCACATACACAACTTAACTGTCCTGTATAAATGCTTGCACTCATCAACAAAGGCAGAAACCCAGTTACACAGCTGTGCACTCAGTTCATGCTGTATTAGTCTACGAAGAGTTTGTGACTATTCCTCCTTGCGGCGAATGTCGCTGCGGTTGCCCACTCGTCCAGTCAAAATATCTATGAAAGCCCTACCATTATCCGGATGGTCAACAAATAATTTGGACGGACATTGTAGCACGCGAACTCAATCCTTTTAATTGAGCTAAGTCTCCCTCGTCCAAATAAATTACTTAGTTTTGCAGTTAATAGATCGTTTGAGGGGTTTAATTCGAGATATAATTAACATTTAGAGTCAACACAACTGAAGTGTCGTTCATTAAATGCACATTGTAAAAATTAATGTTTTGCAGTCTCTTAATTTGTTGGGCTTCTTTAGGCGATAATAGCCAGTGGGGGTGTTTATCCCTGGTGTATTAGTGTAAGTGCTCAGATGCACTAAGTTCATGTAGATGTGAAAGTCAGGAACATCACCATCATCAGAAACTAAAATATTAAAAACATTACTTGAACCCCCAAAATCATTAGCATGCTAATAAAATCTCAAGTTCCGATAATAGTGTGGTGCATCCTGGACAAAACTTAACATTGATTACAACCCCACTGCATGACGGTATAGCAGAACCAACCTTGGTGGATAGGTGTAGACATATATCCGATATGACTATAAGATATCTTAGGGTCTATGTACACTATGTGTAGCCATTAGGCGAAGTAATCTATCCGACGAAAAAACCGGTAGTCTCGTTAAATTCTGTGAAGACTGGAACTCATAAAGGCACTGTCTATTAACCGAGAAACCTTATTACGTATAATGCATATACAACATTTTCTTAGCAAATAAATATTTAAAAAATAGAAATAATGAAAAGGTGATCGTGTTAGCTGCTAGTCACTGGAGTAGTTTATCGATACACTGTCCGACACGAATTTGGATCGAAATGTGTTTGATCCCCTCCAGCAGTACTGAATACAGACTCCCGTTCAACTTCAATAAATTTCCACTTGATGAGAAGCGTTTCCCGTAAACAAATTCAAATAGTAACGATAAAAACGTATTAAATCAGTCATCAAAAGGTCACTAATCAAGTACCTACCCATACATGTACATACACTACTTCATTAATCCACAATATTTTTCAAACATTAAAAATTGGTAAGCATTGTTTAACGGCGCAACAAACCAATTAGAGGCAAATAAATATTAGTTCAGAAAATCAGTCTTTAGAGCTATTTTAATTATTATTCTATAAACCAAATAATTAGTAAACCAGTCTTGCAATATTTCAAAATAGAAGTTATAACATAAATTATGTGACAAAATTATTTAAGTAGTCAATGAAACAAAAATATACCATTTAAAAAACATGAGCTGTGTAATATACCTTAGGTGAATCCTTGGACACTAAAGCAGATCCTGCATGTTCATTACCATTTTCTTCACTTGCTGACTGTAAAAAAGTAAATAATACAAATTTACAATAAGAACATACCGCTGACGACGTATAGTCACAGAGCATTTCACCAGTTGCCGCCATTATTAACTAGTATCTTTAAGAGAGGATATAAACATCAGTAAAATAATATTTTAAAAAATAAAATATTTAATTTTATTAAGTTATTAAAATTTTTAAATTTAATTTAACAAAATATTTTATTTTAATAACGTTGGTTTTACCTGCACAAACCATTTTTTTCTTGTTAACTTTTAAAACTCGATCTTCTATAGGGGCTAAAATTAACATTGTTACTGTTAAGACGAAATATTTAAAATAGTTATTAATTTTTATTTTAATTACAATTTTTATATTATTGTACATTTAAACAACTTTAACTTTATTTGAACTTTATTTTGAAGCACTTTTTTGTATTTGAATTTATCACGTTTGTTGTTGATGTAACTGTGGTTTTGTGAGTATATTGTGTCCTGTCTTTTCCTGTTGGTAAACAGTATTAGTATGTAATTTAAATTATTTTGTAATAATAAATTGTAGAACGATAATTTAGATCACACAAGAGCTTTTTTGATTTAAATTAGTTGGTATGCTAATAATTATCCGTATCAAAGGAAATCAGGGCCGAGATTTCAGTGAGATTTTACACTTATCTTAAATAAATCTTTAATTTGTTAAATAGTTAAACTAAAATTACAATTTTTTATTTGTTTATAATTTTTAACAGTTAAGAAAAACTTCTATTATTTGAACTCATTGTCATCACGTGCGCTAAGTGTTTAAAATTGTGCCAAAGTTGGGGGGATAAAATTGAAAATTTGACAGGCCAATGGAACAGGAATGGGGACTCAAATATTAAAATTTTTTCTTTAATCCTTTCACACCATAATTAATGTCAAATTTTATATACATAAAACATTTTAAAACTAATTAATTTGCTATAAATTAAATTTATGCAGTAACGCGTGTAGGTTATATAAGCACTTGTGAAATTATGTAAAGAAATATTACTTTTTTGTAAAATTATTGTTACGGAAACAATAAGAGGACGCTACTCCGGCAAACAACGACAAAGAAGTGATTGCACGTACCTAGATGACAGGGTTACACACATAACAGGATTGAGTAAACGACGAAAGAAAGATCAATTTTTGATTTGCAGAATCATTAATGCCAAAAACTTAACCAGTGTTAAAATGTGAAATATTCGCACATTTCTTCGTACTGGACAGGTAGAACAAGTCTTTCGAGAAATAAAAAGTACAACTTAAATATTTTGAGTATTATCTAATGCAATGGAAATGTTAAGGTCATTTCAAATATGGAGATACATCAATTTTATATTCTGGACATAAATAACATTATATTTTTGGACGTGATATTGTGTTAAATAAAAACGCTGCTAAAGCTACGATTAAATAAAAGCCCGTAAACGACCGTATTATTTCAGTCAGATTCAACACCAGATTTGCAAAAGTAACAATTGTGTAAGTCTATGCCTTTACTGGGGCTACTGAGGAGAACCAAAAAGATATTTTTTATAATCAATTACAAAGTTTGTTGGATAAAATGCCAAAAAGAGACATAAAAATATTAATCGGTGATTTTAATGCTAAATTAAATAAAAACATATCTTAAATGGCTATGCTGATAGCATAAATAATAATAATTATAGATTGTTGACGCTAAACAAGCATTGTGGAATGAGTGTTGGCAACACATTTTTTGCTTACAAAAATATACATAAAGCAACGTGGGTTTTTCCCGACAAAAAAATAGCAAACAAGATTAACTACATTTGTATTAGCACAAAATGGCGATTTTTTTTTGCAATATGTACGTGCATATTGCGGTGCAGATATTGGTTCTGATTACAATTTTGTTGTTGGAAAATTTTATTTAAAATAAAAGACAATAAAAACCGCAAAAAATTACTTTCACTTTTGTGTAAAAAACCTAAGCAGCCAAATATCTCAAACCAATTCTACGATTTCTTAAAAATACATTTCAAAAACTAAAAAGAGTAGAAAAGTTTAATAATTAAAAGAAACTGTTTCAAAAAACAATTACAAACTGTGCGGCAAATGTGTTGGGTAGAAGGTGTCACTTTACAAAGAAACAATGAATTTCATTAGTCTCCTGGAATTTAATTGATCTCAGAAAGAAAACAAAATTAGAGAGAGATCAATTTAACAGTCCTGTTATCTAATAACTATTTAATAATAAGTATTGAATTTTAGGTAAACAGGTTAAAAAAAGCTGTTGCAAAGATATCAATAATTGGTTAGAAAACAGATGCAAAGAAGCAGGTAAGGCAGCAACAAAAATAATTCCAAGACTCTGTATAAAATTGTAAAACAACTGTCAGGAGTTATAAAAAAACACCAATATTCCAATTAAAGGAAAAAATGATTGCCTATTTCTAACAGATAATGAGCAATTATTTAGATGGGTGAAGCATTTTTAAAAAAATATTTAATTAACCCATGCCAAATACTCTTACAAATTTTAATAATTATAAAGATATGAATGTGTTTCAAAATTCAGAAATATGTACTGACGACATTTTTGTAACTAAAGTGATTCATGTAATTCAAAGGTTAAAAAACAATAAAGCAGGAACACTTGACGATATAACTGCTGAAATGCTCAAACATAGAGGTGACATTGTAACACGCAAGTTTACTTACTTATTTAATGTTATATGGCATAATGAACAAGTTCTAAATGATTGACGGAAAGGATTAATTGTTACTCTGTCGGGGTGGTCTAGCGGTACAGCGCTCAAATTTGGATTTCGGTGGGCATGGGTTCAAATCCCATCAACGGCACTAAAATGCAGTTCCACGTTTGGCTTCGCTAAAATGTCCATTGCTGAAAGATGTTTCTTGTGCAAACATTCAAAGTAACAAACATAAAATAAAAATAAAAAAAGAAGTCTGAACAATTGCAATTTTTGGCGATGAATAACCATATTGTCTGTTTCTGGTAAAGTGCTATGCAAAATAATTTTAAATTGTTTAAGTAATGCGGTAAATAAATACCAAGAACTACAAGCAGATTTTTGAAAAGAAATTGCATTAAACAAATATTCACCATCCGTAACATTATTGAACAAAGTCAAGAATTTCAGCAATTACTTACAATCAATTTTATCGATTTTATGAAAGCTTTTGATAGTGTTTATTAAAAATCTTTGTAAAAAATTGTTAAGTTTTACAGAATACAGTTGAAATATGTAAATATTATGCGGTTGTTGTACCTAAGTTCAATTTGTTGTGTTTAAACAGTCATTGCTAATTTAGAAATTGTCACGGGAGTACGCTAAGGATGTATTTTGTCACCGTTTTGGTTTCTTCCAGTAATTAACTTTATTATGACTCGATTCATGAATAATTTGTCTTATGGTATCAAATAGAACCATGGTAGATTAACATATTTGAATTTTGCCTATAATATTGGTCTACTCAGTGAAACTCCAGAAATTATGCAAAATATAACAACACATCTTAGTGATATCAGTTTTTAGCTTATGGATTAATTGTTTAAAAACAAAAATGTTGTGCACTAAGTTAAACAATTATTTGCCCATCAAAATTAGTGGACAAAATATTAATACTGTTGATTCCTTTACATATCTGGGATGCATCATTGGTAAAAACGGAAAAACCAAAATTGATGTTAAAGCCAGACTTGGAAAGGCAAAGTCAGGCTATCATAAACACAAATGAATAAGGTCATGTTCCTCCATTTGCATAAAGACAAAACTTTGTTTGTACGTATTAATAATCATTTCTACGGCAATATATGAGAGTGAAACATGGAAGCGAACAAACAAGATTAATAAAATAACAGATGTTTTTTATTGATGGTATCTTAGAAGTATTTTAAAAGTACCTGGCACGATCACATTTCTAATAATGAAGTCATGACAAGAACTGGTTCTTGTTCACTCTCGTTCATCGTAAACTTTTGCAGCAAGATATTAACAATATTTATCTTTTGTTGGTTACAAATAAGCTGCCTTTAAATTTAAAAAAGTGTGGGCATATAACATTCGGAAGATCCTCGGGAAAAATCTTTAAGTTTTGCGATAAAGTTATTAATACGGTAAAAAAGATTAAAGATCTAGGGGTTACTTTTACATAACCCCTAGTATTCACACTACATTACAAGAAAGCGACCCTGAAATGTTTTAACTTGATTAAATTTTCCAGACATAATTTAGGTAAAATTTTAATTGACTGCCTTCGTCTACTTTTTATGTTATATATAAGACCACATTTAGAATATTGTATTCAAGTAACAGCCCCATTTCGGAAGGCGGATATATATCAATTAGAAAAAGTCCAAAAAACGCTTTTCAGACTTTCATATGAGCTTTGTCTTAAGTTGTACCCAGAGCGTTTGCGATACTAAAACTATTCCCTTTAGGAGATAGGCGACTTAATTTTAATCTATCAGTTATTTGCTAACAATCGCATTACTCATTTTTTTAATGTAAGTAATGGAAACCTTATGGGATATTGTTTTAAGATTCACAAACCCAGAGTTCTCACTTGTTTTAAATAAAATTATTTTTTACATAAATCTATTACAGAATGCAATAAGCTTCCTAGTCATGTAGTCAATTCTAAGTCGTTGGGGTCATTTAGGATTAATTATAATCAGCACTTGCTTGCCTTTTTTATTTAAATTTTTTCACCTATTTACTTGTTTTGTCCAACTTATTTATTCACTTTTCTCCTATATTGTTACTACTTTTTATCTTTTATATTGTTTATTCCTGTTTGTCCCAGTTTCTTCCTCCCTCTTTATTCTCCCCAATTTTGAACTTTCAGATACAATAAGAACCGAGGATTAAAAGGATAAATTCTTACGCACCTCGTGTACCCTCTTGAATCCTGAATGACATCATTACAATTAGACAAAAAAAATTACTTAGTCAAATTCTACGTTTACGTTTAAAAAATAGAAATAAAAATAATTAACTTTAAGTGTTTATAATTAATATTATTTTAGTATAATTAATTTGTTAAAAAATATATCTCTTAAGTTAAAACAAAAATAAAAGAGTTTATTTACAAGTCCCATTTTGGACTCTGTAGTGTCCTTCTCTATTACTCTATTCTGTGCTAGTGTAAACAAAAACATTAAAAATTATTGTAAAATCTCACTAAGATCTCGGCCCTGATTTCCTTTGATTTAACTTGATATGGCTAATTATTAACACCCCAGCTAAATTCAATCAAAAAAACTCTTGTGTGATCTAAATTATCGTTCTGTAATTTATTATTACAAATAATTCAAATTACATACCAATACTGTTTACCAACAAAAAAACAGGACACAATATACTTACAGAACCACAGTCACGTCAACAACAAACGTTCAAATACAAAAAACGCGCTTCACAACAAGGTTCAAGCAAAGTCAAAGTGGTTAAATGTACAATATAAAAATTGTAATTGAAATAAAAATTAATAATATTTTTAAATATTTCATTTAAACAATAACAATTATTATTTTATTAATTTTTATTTTTATTAAAATTTTCTATGTTGTTGTACAATTAAACAACTTTTACATTATTTGAACTGTGTTTTAATGCGCATTTCATTTCAGATTTGAATTTCTCACATATTGTTGTCATTATGATTTTGTGAGTATTGTCATATATTTTTTTCTATTGGTAAACAGTATTAAATAATAATTTAAATAACACAAAAACGTTTTTGTTAAGTTAAATCATAAGAAAACAAGACCGAGATTTTAATGAAACCTTGAAGTTCAATAATTTCCAACTTTTATGTATTGTAAAAATCTAAAACGTGAAATTTAAAATTTTTATTTCTTTCTCCAACACTGATCCTTATCAAAGTTTTTGCATAACCATAAATATCCTGTATCATTTTCACGTATTTCACGTATTAACCACCAAATAGAAATAAACCTCAATAAATATTTCTAGTTTAATCAGAAATGATTCAATCTAGCCAGTCCCAAGCCTGGATAAAGGAGGAGGGTTTGAGCGCAAGGTTAGCAACCTGGCCTTTGTAAAAAATTTATACTGCTACGAAAACAATAAAAAAGACGCCATTCCGGCAAACAACGGCAAAGTAGTGATTGCGCGTATCTTGATGACAGAGTTACACAAATGACAAGGTTGAGTAAAAGCCAAAAGGAAGCTCAATCTTTGATTTGCAGAATCTTCAATGCCAAAACCTTAACCAGTGTTGGGACATGGAATGTGCGCACACTTTTTGTACTGGACAGTTAAAACAAGTCCTTCGAGAAATGAAAAAGTATAACTTAGATATTTTGGGTATTAGTGAAATGCGATGGAAAGGCCTAAGGTTATTTCAAGAATGGAGATACATCAATTTTATATTTTGGACATGAAGAATATTATATTAATGGAGTTGGTATTATGTTGAGTAAAAATGCTGCTAAAGCTATAATTGAATAGAAACCTGTGAGCGACCGTATCATTTCAGCTAGATTTAACACCAGATTTGCAAAAATAACAATTGTGCAAGTCTATGCTACTGAGGAGAACCAAAAAAGATATTTTTTATGATCAATTACAAAATTTGTTAGATAATGTGCCAAAAGAGATATCAAAATTTTGATTAGTGATTTCAATGCGAAATTGAACAAAGACAGATCTGGGTACTTCTCAAATGTTGGACCACATGGCTATGCTGATAGCATAAATAATAACGGTTATAGGTTGTTGACGCTAAACAGTCATTGTGGAATAAGTGTTGGCAACACTTTTTTTGCTTACAAAAATATACACAAGACAACGTGGGTTTTTGCAGATGGAAAAACAACAAACGAGATTGATTACATTTGTATTAGCACAAAATGGCAATCTTCATTGCAAGATGTACGTGCATATCGCGGTGCAGATGTTGGTTCTGATCACAATCTTGTTGTTGAAAAATTTTGTTTAAAATTAAAGACAATAGAAACCACAAAAAATTACATCCATTTTTGTGTGAGAAGCTTAAACAGTCAAATATTTCAAATCAATTTTACAATTCCTTAAAAAATACATTTTAAATTCTGAAAAGGGTAGAAAAATCTAATGATTAGTGGAAATTGTTTTATAAAACAATTACAGACTGTGCAACAAATGTGCTAGGTAGAAGATGTCACTTTACAAAGAAACAATGGATTTCATTAGTCTCCTAGAATTTAATTGATCTCAGAAAGAAAACAAAATAAGAGAGAGATCAATCTAACAATCCTGTTATTTGGAAAATATTTGATAATAAATATAAAACTTTAGATAAACAGGTTAAAAAAGCTGCCGCAAAGATAAAAAAGATTAGTTAGAAAACAGATGCAGAGAGAAGCAGATAAGGCAGCAGCAAAAAATAATTTCAAGACTTTGTATAAAATTGTAAAACAACTGTCGGGAGTTAGAAAGAACACCGATATTCCAATCAAAGGAAAAGATGGTCGTTTACTTCTAACAAATAATGAGCAATCATTTAGATGGGTAAAACATTTTAAAGAAGTACTTAATCAGTCTATGCCAAATACTCTCATAGATTTTGATAATGATAATGAAATGAATGTAACTCAAAATCCGGAAATATCACATTGATGACATTTCTGTAGCTGAAGTGATTTATGCAATTCAAAGGTTGAAAAACAATAAAGCAGGAGGACTTGACGAGATAACCGCAGAAATGCTCAAACATAAAGGTGATGTTGTAGCAAGTAAGCTTGCTCATTTATTTAATGTTATATGGCATAATGAACAAGTTCCAAATAATTGGCGGCAAGGAGTAATTGTTACTCTTCCCAAAAAGGAAGTCTAAATGATTGCAATAATTGGCGCGGAATAACCTTATTGTCTGTTCCTGGTAAGGTGTTTTGCAAAGTAATTTTAAATCGTTTAAGTAATGCGGTAGATAAACACCTTTGAGAACAACAAGCAGGTTTTCGGAAAGGAAAAGCTGTATTGAACAAATATTGACCCTCCGTAACATTATTGAGCAAAATCAAGAATTTCAGCAATCACTAACAATGAATTTTATTAATTTCATGAAAGTTTTTGACAGTGTTTATCGAGAATCTTTGTGGAAAATCGTTAAGTTTTACGGAATACCTTTAAGATATGTGAATATTACGCGTTCGCTATATCAAAATTCAAGTTGCTGTGTTCGAACAAAAAGTGGTTATACTGCTATGTTCGAACTTGTCTAGGAAGTACGTCAAGGATGTATTTTGTCACCGTTTTTGTTTTTTTGGTAATTGATTTTATTATGACTCAATCCATGAATAATTTGTTTTATGGTATTAAATGAAATCAAGGCAGATTAACGGATTTGGATTTTGCAGATGATATTGGTCTACTCAGTGAAACCCCAGAATTGATGCAAAATATGACAACACGACTCAGTGATATCAGTTCTCGTATTGGCTTACGAATTAATTGTTCAAAGACAAAAGTGTTGTGCATCAAATCAAACAATGATTTGCCCAACAAAATTAGTGGACAAAATATTGATACTGTTGATTACTTTACATATCTGGAAAGCATCATTGGTAAAAACGGAAAAACCGAAATTGATTTTAAATCCAGACTTGGAAAAGCAATGTCAGTCTTCAATAGACTCAAATCAATATGGTCATGTTCTTTCATTTGCCTAAAGACAAAACTTTGTTTGTACGTATCAATAATCATTCCTACGGCAATATATGGGAGTAAAACGTGGAAACGTACGGACAAGATTAATAAAATGGTGGATGTATTTTATTGCCGGTGTCTTAGAAGTATTTTAAGGATTACCTGGCGCGATCACATTTCAAATGATGAGATCATGAAAAGAACTGACTCTCGTTCACTCCATGACATTATTACAATTAGGCAAAGAAAATTACTTGGTCAAATTTTACGTTTACCGCCCGAAAGACCAGCAAGAACGGTTTTGGAATGGACAATTGTAAATGGTAAAAGAAAGGTTGGCAGACCAAAAAAAACTTGGCTAAGAACTATTCGGGAAGATTTAATTGAAATGAATGTTTCATGGTGGATTAAGAAAAATGTTTGGCAGCATGTTCAAATACATGGAAACATTTTGTTGTCTCATGTTCTCTTTGAATTACGAGACTTTGATGTTAATTTTTGCTGTAATTGTTATCTTATTGCCCTATGCTTATTTTTTAAAGCAAAGGGTTTTGTAATAATAAATCTTTCTATTATTCATTTGGCAGACGTTTCGTACATCCAATCAGTTTGGGTAATTACACAATGAAAACAATACCAATGATTAAAGACTTGGGCACCTACTACTCAAAAGACTTACAATTTTCTAAGCATGTATCTCATATTACTAACAAATGCAAAAAATTATTAGGACGAGAAAATAATATATTTATTCTTAAAAGAAAGCAAAAAAACTTTTTTCAAATATGCTATTCGGCCAATAATTGACTATTGCTGCTTTATTCACGATTTTACATTGAAAACAAATTTAATGAAAATTGAAAATGTTCAAAGATATTTTACAAAAATGATTATTGGTTTTTCATCAAATATGGACTACAAAGAAAGAAATCAATTGCTCAATCTTGAGCCTCTATAGCTAAGAAAGGTCCAAATGAATCTATTGTTATTCCATAAATCAATTTTCAATAATAATTTGAACTATTTAATAAAATTTGATGCAAACAAATTTAAACGTAAACTAAAAAATAAAGAAAAATATAATATATATATATATATATATATATATATATATATATATATATAAATTGCATCATAAATCATACCTGAGAGCAAAATTTTTCTTAATAAAATATTTTAAATTATGGTATAATTTACCAATCAATTTAAGAAAAATACAAAACTTTAAAGCTTTTAAGACTAATTTTTAAAAATACATCAACATTTATACTGTCCCCAATATCACTAATCATACAACGTTCGATTATTTTGTTGGTCGATGAAAAACTTTTTTCATTATATGGTTCATTTAAAAGTCGCAATTCGCCCATCTAAATAAAAAATAATACTATTTTATTTACATTGTTTATTGTTTTTTAACTATTGTTTATTTTTTTATCCATTTCTCTTCATATAACCCCCAGTTTACTAATAATCCAATTATGACAACCAAACATTTTTCAAATTATTTTAAGTTCAAATTGTGCGAGTAAATATTACCTACAAACTAAAATTGTAATTGTAAAATTGTAATAATAATAATTAGACTTGTAAATTAGTTTGTACCTCAATTAAAATTATTGCTATTATTATTATTATTATTATTCTGCCTAGTTTGGAACAGAAATGATTTAATCTAGCCAGTCCCAAACCTGGATAAAAGAGGAGGGTTTGAGCGCAAGGTTACCAACCTGGCCTTTGTAGAAAATTTATACTGCTAAGGAAACAATCAAAAGGACGCCATTCTGGCAAACAACGGCAAAGAAATGATCGCACGTATCTGGATGACAAAATTATACAGATGACAGAGTTGAATGAAAGCCGAAAGGAAACTCAATCGTCGATTTGTAGAATCCTCAGTGCCAACGAGACTTTGTTATTGTTGTTATTGTTATGTTGCTGTAATTGTTTTCTTATTGCTCCATGCTTATTTTTAAAACAAAAGAGTTTTGTATGATATAATAATAATATTATAACAATAATAATTATTATTTTTGTCCGGCCTAACCAATACAGTTACTCACCAGTCTTATATAATTTAGCAAATTAAAAAAAAATAGTAATAATAGTAGTAGTAATAATAATAATAATCATGGTAATAACGGCCAATCTATAAAAGAAACAATTTATGTCATACCGCTATGTCAGTAATATTTTGATAAATTAAGAAATTGTTAATTACGTTTTTTATTTTAACACTAACTACTTTTTTACAGTTGGTAGACATATAATAACCTTATTTTCTATTGACTATCCTAATTTTGTCATCACACCTACTCGACATTTTTTCTTTTACTCTGTTATAATCGTAAAAACATAAAAATAATAATAATAATTATTATTATTATTATTATTATTATTGTTGTTACTGTGTGCAAGAATTATTAAACAACGTTAAAAAAATTTAAAATTAATATTTATCTTAATTACAATTTTTTGTTATTGTACAGTCAAACAATATTATTACTGTTTTAACCTTGTTTTAATGTGCATTTTATTTTGTAATTAAATTTATCACGTGTGTTGTTGCGGTAACCGTAATTGTGTTGAGTATTATCACATCCTGGTTGTTGCTGCACTCAAAAAACACTGAAAAAATTATTATTTGATTAACGTTTATGTTAATTACAATTTTTATAATGTTTTACATTTAAATAATTTTAACATTATTTAAACTTTGTTTTAAATACGCATTTCATTTTTATTTAAATTTATTACGTGTTGTTGTAATTGTGATTTTATGAGTATTGTCATGTCCTGTTTTTTCTTATTGTTAAACAGTACTGAACAATAATTTAAGTCACATGAAAGTTATTTCAATTGAAATTAGCTAGAGGTGTTACTAAACACTTGTACTAAGTTAAATCAGAGGAAATTGGAAGTAAAAATTTAATAAGATCTTACAGCTTAATATTTTTCATCATTTAGAGTTTGAAAGTAATAATCTTTTTGATTTTGTGTTTAATATTTGGTCAATATTTAATTTATTGTTAGAATTACAGTTGAATATACTACCAAGCCATTAAAGTTTGAAAACTAGTTCTGCTTAATTTGCTGTACAGTTTTACAAAACATCAATAATAAACCAATCTTTTAATGTTTAAATCTGAAACCAAAATGCGAAGGCGTACAGTTTCGAAGGCAGATAATATACAGCATTTGGTTATTAAATTTTCGAATGTCGGTCTTCAGAATACCAATAAAGATTGAACGACAACTGTAGGATTTCACCACAATTTTGGTCCTAATTTTTTTTATTTAACTTGATACGGATATTTATTAACACCTTCAGTCGATTTCAATTATAAAGCCCTTGTACAAACTAAAATATCCTTTTTTAAATTATTATTATTATTATACAATAATACCAATGTACATACCAATACTGTTTATCAACAAAAAAAACAGGATGTAACAATATTCACAAAATCACAATCACAACAGTACGTAATAAATTTATATACGAAACGAAATGCACGTTTAAACAAAGTTTAAATAATATTAATATTACTTAAATGTACAAAAATATAAAATCGTTATTAAAATAAAAATCAATTAATAATAATTTTTAATATTTCTGCCCACAACAACACTCCTGGACAAAAAAAACAGCTTTTTTAAGGTGGACAGTAACAGGGAAAACTAAGTTTACGGTAAAAGATGTACAAAAAGTTCCATGTTGATTTAAATAGATATTTGTATTATTTTATAATAATAAATTGAAAGACAATATTTTATATTATACGAGAGCTTTTTTGACTAAAATTAGTTAAAGGTGTTTGTAAAATCTTATTGAAATCTTGGCCCTGAATTTCTTTGATTTAATTTAATAGGGATAATTATCAGCGCCCCAGTTAATATTAATAAAAAAACTCTTGTGTGATCTAAATTATTGTTATGCAATTTATTACTACAAAATAATACAAAACTACATACCATACTATTTACCAACAAAAAAAAACAGGACACAATATACTCACAAAACCACAGTCACACTCACAGCAAAAAAAATGCGAGTTAAATCACAGTTTAAATAGTACTAAAATTGTTTAAATGTACAATATAAAAATTTGTAATTAAAAATAAAAATTAATAAAATAATAATTTTAAATGTATCTTGCTCACAGCAACAATGTTAATAAATATCCATATCAAGTTAAATCAAAGGAAATCAGGACCGAAATCGTAATGTAATCTTACAATAACCCTTTTCTGTTATATATTTTACTGTTTTTTATATTAATTTTTAAAATTCTTTTAACATAATTTTTTACAATGCTTTTTATTTTATATTTAATACTTAAAAACTATGTATACAGGGTCCAAAATGGTACTTGTCAGTAAACTCTTATTTTTCAATTTTTGCTGTTTTAAGTTGAAAGTTATATTTTTTTAACAGAGTAATTATTCTAAAATAATATGGACTATCAATACTTAAAGTCAATTGTTTTTTAACTTTTTTATAATTATAAATGCCTAAGTGTCTTGAAATTTTTGGATAAATGGCATTCAAGTGGGTAAATGGTAATAGTTACACTTAAAAATTTTATACATATTAAGTTACTAACATAAAACAATTACGCAACACAAATTTAAAAAAAGTTTTTCTTTACATAATTTTATAAGTGTTTACATAACCCAGCACACGTCACTGCATACACTATATATAAAGAAAATTGATCAGTTTTCAAATTTTGTATGTATAGAAAATTTAACATTAATGATGGTGTGAAAAGATCAAAGAATATTTTTAATTACTTGACCTCTCATTTTTGTTTTATTAACTTATCCAACATTTTAATTTGAACTTTTGACCTTGGCACAATTTTGAACATTTATCGTGTGTGATTACAAGGAGTTTAAATACTGGAAGCTATTTTTTAAGTGCTATAAATTACGAGCAAATGAAAAAAAGTCATAATATGGGTTTGACTGTTGAACAAATAGCAGATTTATTTAATATAAATACAAGAACTGTATACCGTGTGTTAAAGGATTATACACGTCCAAGAACAGCAGGAACAGGACCTGCACCATTAACAAGTAAACGAGATAATACGTTTATTATCACCAAATTGAAAAGAAACAAAATGAAGCCTATTCAACAAATACAAAAAAAGAATTACCCAATTTTTCATAATCACTTATCCGTAATTGGATAAAATCGGTCAATCTGCAGTTAAAGAAAACGCTAAAAAAGGTTTTTTTTAACTACAAAACATAGAAAAAAACATGTGGAATTTGCCAAAACATATGAAAACCGTCTATTATACTTTTAAAAATCGGTGTTTTTTACAGACGAGTGTGCTTTAAAATATAAACCATGGGCAGTGCAGTCCACGGTTATCTGTGGTCCAGATTTTCCTCAAGATAACAATTGCATTGTTAAAAAGATTGCACATCCATTATGTCTTTATGGATATTTTGGAATCAAGTACGGGCAACTACCAAAATAGAACCAACAAGTAGCCATCTAAACAGCTCAGAATTTGTAGCTATTTTTAATGAATTTTTCAAGTCTGAACTACGACAAAATGCTTCAGGGCATTTGGTGGTTGTTCAAGATAATGCTCCAGTGCATACATCCAAAAAGGTAACTTGGTTTTTATCATAATCTAAAAATTAACGCATTTTTTTATTGCTTAGACCAAGGATTCATTAAATAGCAAAAAGCTGAGCTTTGTTCAATTGCCTGCATACAGCCCAGATCTCAATGTAATTGAACATTTTTTTAGCTATCTTAAACAAGAGACAAATAGGACGGAAAATCAAGGCACACTCAAAAAAATTAATTATGTGTTGGACAATCGAATTCCACAAGATTATATCAATAATTTGGTCGATTCTTATCCAAAACGGTTAAAGGAAGTTATCAAAAAGTATGGCTGTTACTGTTGAATGAAATATTTAAATTATTATTAATTTTTATTTCAATTACAATTTTTATAATATTGTACATTTAAACACTTTGACTTTGTTTGAACCTTGTTCTGAAGCGCCTTTTTGTATTTGAATGTATTACGTTTGTTGTTAACGTGACTGTGGTTCTGTGAGTATATTGTGTAAACAAAGTTTCGAATGTTGGTCTTCAGAATACCAATGGGGAACCAGTGACAATGGTAGGTTACCCTTCTGATGACCGTTTGTCTGATGGGACGGATGATTGTGTTGATGTCAGGTGTGACAAGCTTGAGAAGTTAAGAAAGTTAGAAAGGAAAATAAACTTATTAAAGCTTGAATTTAGATCGGAGTTGAATGCTAACAAATTTGAAGGGGTTAGCTACAATGATCAGGGTCTAGAAATAAGCAGTAATGAGTTAGTTAGTTTCTTTAAGATGATTGTTAACAGATTAGATCTTCCTCGTATAGAGGTAAGCAAATTTAACGGTAATCCAGTGGATTATTGGAGGTTTATGAATGAATTTGAAACCTCTATTGAGTGCACGTTGTGCAGCGATAAGCAGAAATTAGCTTACCTAATTCATTATTGCAAAGGAGAGTCTAAGGAGGCAATACGTGAATGTATGATACTGCCTCCTGATGAAGGTCTTTCAATGGCAAAAAAAACATTGAAGCAATTATATGGTAGATCGCACGTAGTGGCGCGGTCAATTTTAGATAAGCTAGTAAGCAAATTCTAGTAGCTTGGTGCCTTTCTCAATACAAATGAGAAATTGTAAAATAAATTTAACTAGAATGGGATGTAAGTCTACCCTTGATTCTATAGATACTTTAGAACGGGTAGTAATTAGACTCCCAACATCCTTGCAAAGACAGTGGGCTATAATAACTGACAGTTTATATCAAGATGATAAAAAACCACTGTTTCAGGACCTTTTAAGGTTTGTTTCTGATCATGCAAGGATTATGAATAGTCGATTTGGTGAGATTGCATCGGAAGCAAATTCTACACCAAAAACGACTGAATCAAGGTCTAGAATTGTAAGTAATGTAGGCTTACATTGTCCATTACAAGACGGAGACCATAGACTTGAGAATTGTGACCGATTTCTTAAGTTAGAACAAACTGATAGGATGGGGATTGTTTGTAGTAATAATTTGTGTTTCTCTTGTCTAGGAAAAGGGCATGCTTTAAATTCATGTAAATACAAGACTGGGTGCAAGGTAGCAGGATGTAAAAGTTCACATCATTGGCTTTTATACCCAAGTATTCATCAATCTAACGCTAATGCTGCAGTGTCCACAACTGCAAAGGTATATCTAGGTGTGATACCAGTAAAACTAGTAGGTCCTTCTTCCGTAAAAAAATGGATGGGCTTTTCTAGATAATGGATCAGATTGCACTTTGATAAATGGACGTACTGCTGAAACGATGGGGTTGGAAGGGGAGCACAATTGAACTGGAAATGAATACACTAAACGGGGTGCATAATACCTTGTGCAAAAAGGTACAGTTAAAGATTGAACCAAATGCAGGAGGACTCCCCATTACCATTGATAATGCGTATGCGGTAGACAAGCTTCCTTCAATAAGGACTAATATACCTACTGAGGAAGAGTTAAAAAATTGGCCTTATTTATCAAAACTTCAATTGAATTATGGTGAATTTTCTTCAATTGATATATTGATAGGCTGTAATGTGCCTGAGGCGCATTGGGTCCTAGATCAAAGGTTGGGTAAAGGGAATGAACCTTACGCCATAAAAACCCCTTTGGGTTGGACTATAAGGGGGTCAAGTAGTTGTCTACCTAGAATAGATAAGAATGTATTTTGTTGCCAAACATATAAAGGAAATGTTGTGGAACAAATTCATAAATTGTCTAATACTGATTTCGGGTATATTAGTGACGACTGTATAAGTTTTATAAACGATCTAAAGGCGGTTGTTATTGTTGAAAATACAGTTAGCGGATGTTATCCAGTTATATTGCTAACTAAAAGATATAACAGAGATTTTAAGAGCATGAAGAAAAAATTCTTTGTGATCAAAGTGCCGAAAAAACCTCCAAAATCAAAGTGTTTAAGGTTAAAAAGAAAACGAAAAGGAGAAGGTTAGATATTTTGTTTAGTTTCTGTCCATAGTTTAACGAGTTTAAACAGTGTTCTATGTAGACAATCATACTTGAAGTAGAAGGTTGTACATCCAAGTTTGTAATTGACAAAGATATTAGGCAGCTGTCACTACTTGAAAGTATTGATTGAGTTTGTTTGTTTGTATGTTGTGGTTATCATGTATGGGGTAATCTTTAGGTGTCTGGTGTTCACTATTCCCATTCAAGTCAACGTCGGAATTGTGTGCATCAATTGTTGTGAACTCATATAGCCCTAGAAATGTCCGTTTTGAAAAAACTGCGTTTTTTGGCCGGGAGTGTTACTGTTGAATGAAATATTTAAATTATTATTAATTTTTAGTTCAATTACAATTTTTATAATATTGTACATTTAAACACTTTGACTTTGTTTGAACCTTGTTCTGAAGCGCCTTTTTGTATTTGAATGTATCACGTTTGTTGTTAACGTGACTGTGGTTCTGTGAGTATATTGTGTCCTGTTTTTCCTGTTGGTAAACAGTATTGGTATGTAATTTTAAATTATTTTGTAATAATAAATTGCAGAACGATAATTTAGATCACACAAGAGCTTTTTTGATTGAAATTAGCTGGGGTGTTGATAATTATCCGTATCAAGTTAAATCAAAGGAAATCAGGGCCAAGATCTCAATGAGATCTTACAATGGCTATCCCTTGAATTATTAATTTTTGACAATTGGTGATGTCTATATATATATATATATATATATATATATATATATATATATATATATATATATATATATGTATTTCATAATATAATTTTTTTTAAGCAAATAACGTAGTAGTTTTTTCATGTTGTCAAAATGTGTAAATTTTGGGTTTTGGCCTAAGCGAAAATTTGATAATGCTATTTGTAAAAAGGAAATATTTTTAGTGTTTTAAATATTGGTATTGCTAATGTGATGTTTAATGTTTATTTTAGTGCAATGTCGATGTGCCTAATATGCTTAAGTGATGTAAGGAAAATCAATCAATTTCAATGTATTAATTTTGACAGGTCCCATTTTAGCCCCTGTATGAATATATTTACAAACAAAAACCGACTTAAATTAAACAGTTAAAAATATTTTTAGGTATATTTTTAAAAAGAAATTTAACAAAAATATTGTATAAGTAAATTTTTTTTATTAATTTTTAATTAATAATATTTTTAAAAAGTTATAGTTATTTATTCTATAAACATGTTTGCCTGTAATCAAAATACAAACTTATAACTAAATTTAACATTTTAAATTTACACAAAATACGATATGCATTTTTGTTTATTATTTAAAAATAATAAATAATGCCACAAAACTATCTCAAATACAAAAAAAATAAAAACAACAATTTAATTTGCATCAAAATACAAAAAACATTATTATAAATACTAGAAAATAATTATATTTAACGTGCAGCGTAATGAGCTCCTTATTTCGCAAGTAAAATTTATTTAGTTTTAAAATATTTATTAATAATGTTAATTAAAATTTTTATATTGTATTAATTTGCATAAATGTATGTATATATTTTAAATGAATTAACAACACTTTTTAATAGTTAGAAAAAATATGTTTTTTGGCGCGTACATCAAAATGCCGTTATATGTTTGTTTTTCCTAGAGACTATTAATGGTGAATGATGTATATCATTCACAGGAGTATTGCTTTGATTTTATTATTTTTTTAACATAAATGGAGGTCGGGGTCAGCGGATGTATTGCATGTCCTTCAGATTTATATGACAGAACGAATATGGCAGTTGATACTGTTTGTGTAAATTCTAATCAACCATATAATTTGGCTGATAATTCTGAGTTGCCTAAAGTTACTACGCCTTCAAACAAAGTTGATAATAATGTACCAATACAGACTAGCACAAAGTCTGAACACAATACAAAGGAACCACCTCCGTTATCTCCCTTACCTATTAGCACCAATCCTGCAAAATACCGTTTATTACGTACGATTGGGAAAGGAAATTTTGCAAAAGTAAAACTTGCTATTCATATAGCTACTGGAGTTGAAGTAAGTAATTTTATTTAATTTATTGTCAGGTTGCTATTAAAATGATCAACAAAACCGTTATGGATGCTACGCTTTTAAAAAGAGTATGAATTCGTTTATTGTTATGCATAATTTAGCTTAAACGTGAAATAACTATAATGAAAACTATTAATCATCCGAATATAGTAAAACTGCTTGAAATAATCGAGAATGAGGATGTTTTGTGTCTTGTTATGGAATATGCTAGTGGAGGTATTTTCAAGTTTAAATTTTTACATATGTAGGTGAAATATTTGATTATTTAGTTTCTAACGGAAAAATGTGTGAAAAAGAAGCTCGTAATAAGTTTCGTCAACTTTTGTCTTCAATTCAGTATTGTCATGCTAAGAAGATAGTTCATCGTGATTTAAAAGCAGAAAATATTCTTCTGGACAAGCATTTAAATGTAAAAGTTGCAGATTTTGGACTAGCTAACACATTTGAATCCGATCAATTATTAAAAACGTTCTGCGGAAGTCCACCTTATGCTGCTCCAGAATTATTTTTGGTAAGTTAGATTTTAAAAATTAATTTTTATTCGTTTTTTGGCTTTTCTATAATGTTGGTAGGAATATTTACTTTCTTCTATTTTTAATTTGCTAAGTATTGTAAGTATACATTTATGAGGCTATTTTTGCTTAGTGGTTTCAATTTTGTTGCTGCAGTTGTACGAATTTTATATTTAAAAAATTATTAGCTTATTTTTGAAAAGTTTAAGAATGTTACATTATACGAAGTATTATTGAATTAATTGCTACACTTTTTGTTAATTTTTTTGCTTTAAACATTTACTAATTTTTAAATCAATTAGGTGAAATCATTTGAAAAATTATATTAAGTTTGTTTATTAATGTATAAATAAGTGCAAATATACTCATGAATTTAATAGTTGAATTGCATGATTAATGTGACTTCTTGGAATGTATTGCAATTGTTAAACAAATTGAAATGTTTTTAAGATTAGTAATTTTTATTTTACGGTATTTTTCTAAAATATTTAAAGCAATTATTAATATCTGATTACTTTAAGTTAAATTTTGAATTAGATTGGCCGCCTATTTTTAGGGTTTAGGTTTTGGATATCCCGGTAACCTAATTATTTTATTAGTTGCTGTTTGATTTCAGTTTAAGCTCTGTTAGGTGAGTTGACCATTTAAATTTTGTTTTACTTAGAAATGAAAACTCACTACCGATACTAGATTTTTTTAAAACCCGAAAATGGGAATTTGTCGTTGCAGTAATATTTGAATAAATAATTGTTTTTCATTGCGTTTTGTGTATATTTATGATAAATTCTACATTTTTACTTCTTATATATATATATATATATATATATATATATATATATGATGTAGGAAATATTTAGGAGATAATAATCAGGGACATAGATGGGGGGTTTGAAAAATATTTGAAGAAAATGAAGACTTAATTTAAACGTGGGTTACATATTTTAGAAGATATAGCTCAGAACGGTATACAGCTACGTAGATATTCAAATTAAATTATGAATCTTTTAAATAAAGCTTCAAGTAGGCATTGTGTTTAGGTTAGATTTATGTGAAATGAACTACCCCACTAGTTGGTTACATGTGTAATTTTATAGAACTGCTGGGTTAGCTTAATTTATATAAGGGGCAATATTCAAAGGATTGAATTAAATTCTTTTTACTTTCAGAGCAGAGTTCTTGTTGATGAGCTACTTAATTAGTTGTGCTGGGATGGCAGATGTAATTAGATTAGAATGGGTTTGAATTTATCGCCGGTACTAAATGCTAGTTTTTGTTCGGTTCCGCTAAATACTCACTTACTGAAAAATGTTTGTTATATTTATTATTTATTTTTTGTTTATGCTTAAATAGTAACAATTTTTTTGAAATAATTCGTTTTTATTTACTGACTATGTTATTTATATTATTGACATTACTATTTTCTCTCTTATTAGTTTATGTATAATCTTGTTTGCATAATTTTTTTTGCAATATACGATATGACGTAATTGAGTCATTATTATATTTTGCTTTTTTGATATGATATTGCAATGTATCTTACGGATATATATTATTACATTGTATTTTTCAACTAGGGTATTCCTTACTATGGTCCTGGTGTGGATGTTTGGTCTCTTGGTGTAATTTTGTTTACTTTGGTTTTGGGACATTTGCCATTTGATGCACGAGATTTGCGAGAATTACGTAACAAAATTTTGAATTTGCATTATTCTATTCCTCGAGCTGCCATATCGCCTGAATGTGAAGTTTTATTAAGAAAAATGTTGGTTTTCGATCCCAAAATTCGCTCTTCGCTTAAAGTTCGTATTGGTTATTCTTTTGATGTAAAATAAACTTGAGTTTTTCGAACTTCAGCATTTGTATTAACAAAATATAATAATTTATTCAGGTCTAGCGGTACAGCGCTCGAATTCGGACCTCGGTGGGCATGGGTTCGAATCCCATTACCGGCACTAAAATGCGGGCCCACGTTTGGCTTCGCTAAAATATTTACTGCTGAAAGATGTTTCTTGTGAAACATACAAAGTAATAAACATTTTAAAAAATGCATGTGAGTGCAGCTTTTAGCGGTTACATATAACTATTGATGTTTAACTGAAATCTTTGAAGAAAATGATGACCTTGTTGGTTTTTGCTTTTGAGATTCATATATTGACTAGTAGGATCACTTGTATTAGACCAATTGATGTCAAACTTTATAGTCAAAAGTTTTAGTTTAGGATTTTAATCATTATCCTGTTTCAAGTTTGGACAGCTTCGCTGTATTAAATTCACTTATAATGTCATATAGAAACTTGGTAATGTCATTTTTTAATAACGTTTATCACTGATAATGATGACTGAAATCTCATAATCATAATAATTATTATTGTAGTTAGTGACACGGTCACTTTATTATTTCTATTTATTTATATAGCAAACGATCGTCTTCAATAGTTTAATAAACGTAACAAATGTTAGAAAATAACAGTTTCTTAACTGATGCATAGTATCTTGTAACCGCGCCACTGTTCGCAAAGAATGATGAGGCCACCTGAGTTTTTGTCAGGATTATCTTATTTAGTTCAACGCTTTAAGATACCTTTTAATTACCTTGCATCTGTTCAATTATACTCTTGTGCACTCAGTTCCCCATCAATGTTAGTCTGAGTCCAAAATGCATTACATGAAGATATGAAAACAGGTTTATTATTATTATTTTTAATTAGAAATTCAGACTTTGTATAAACAGTTAAATTTTCAAGATTATTAGTATCCGAATTATGTTAAAAATGTTAATCGATATTTTTGCATAATTTCCTGATTAACGGTATTAAAAAAATACAGTATTTAAAAGATATTTAAAGGTATATGTATACCATTATTTAAAAATTATCCGTAATGGATTGTTGTTGTGTTGATGTAAATATTTTACGCCATTACTATTTGAAAGACTATTAGTAACATGGGTGATATTATTGTTATTGCAATAAGATAGGATGTTGGTTGTGTTTGTGTTTTGTTGACTTCAAACGTGTGATTATTTCACTTTTATGACAAATAAATAAAGGTTAGAATAAGTTCTAACGGTTATTTTCAGAAAAAGTAGCAATTTCTAATGTATTAATTGTAAAGAGTATTGGATTGATTTTACATTAATTTTTTTAAAGTCTTTGATGCAGGACAAGTGGGTCAATATGGGCTACGCTCCTAGTGAATATTTGCGTCCATACAAGGAGCCACCTAAGTCACAGTTGGATGAAATTCGTGTGGAAGCTATGGAATCTATGGGTTACAGCAGGGAACATTTAGAATTATCGGTCGTAAATCCGGAATTCGATCATATTTATGCTACTTATAATTTATTACCCGAATCTCCTTCGCAATTAATCGAGTAAGTAGATTGCAATTTTTTTTGTAACAACTATTTTTATCTATTGTTGGTTTAATTATCTGTGTTGACGATTGGAAATTAGTAAAGTGTTGAAAAAAGTTTTATTTGGGTTTATTCAACCACTTGAATATTGTAACAAATAAAAATGCTTATAGTAGGATTGCAAATTATATTATAGGATTTTTATAATTTTGCTGGATTTATGTGGTAACTGATATTTTATTTTAAGTTGACGTTGTTATTGGTATTTTGTATATTTGCATATTTTTACCGAACATGTCTGATCCAATTCATAAAATGTTTTGACAATCTATTTGTAAAATACTTGAAACTGTATAATTGAAAATATAAAATTTATAGTATTATAAAATTTTAATTTGGCTTGTTTAGATTCTTGACGGAGGAGAGAGTTTAAAATTAATCATCTGTTTTTTTTATGTAACTAAAGCCCAAACTAATGGGCTTCGGTATTATAGCTGTTTCGTTTTTATTGCTGTAGTAGGTACACGGTTCGGTGTCAAAATCAATATAGTATCATTAATTAGTTTTTGTAACATTGCTTAATTCTATTAAGCACATCTATGTTTTTCTAAAATATTCTTTAAACATTAATTTAACAGTATTAATAAAATAAATAAATAAAAACTAACATTTTCTACTAATATTATAAAATTTTGATTTATACATTTAAAATAATGTAAAAAAGAGAATATTGGTTGCTTAAAAGTAAATTATGTGATATATATATATATATATTTAAAACTATAGATTTTTAATATTAAAACAAATTTATTGATTTGCATAATTTCATCTAAGCGTTTAAGATAAGGGTCCCTCAGTTTTTTAACCTGTTGTGGAATTTGACATTGCATTACATAATGATTTTTTTTTATTTCTTAAGCCTTTTGCATTATATTTTAAAGTAATTAGTATATATATGTTTGTATTATCTGAAGGCGATTGAACAAATGTGACCTTTATGCTATTCAAGAATTTTGTGATTTATAAATAAAATATATATTTGTTTTAAAATTATACTATTTTTTTAAAAGAAACCAGAGCATTGTTATTATTAAATACTCTAAAGCTTCACGTAATTTGAGATTAAATAATATATTTTAAATTCTGACAATTTCAGTGCTACCTAAACGATTACTAATTAGACTAAATTTTTATAAATTCCTGCATTGAATTTTATAGTATTTTTTAAGAAAAAAATAGGTTTAAAATTTTTTAATAAAAATATAAACACTAAAAATTCATGTGCTTTTAAGATTAAGTTAACAAAAATTTATTCGATTAATAAAACGAGGTATTGTTTTAAAGTACTTCATGTTTAATTTTTTATGCAATAAATTATTTTAAATTTTATATATAATAAATGTAAAACTAAATTATTTTATTATTAATTCGTTATTTGGCACACATTTCTTTGTTTATGTACACAATCATATTTTAATAAAGAAATTATTATTTTGTTTAAAACAGTAGCTACATAGTTATTTTACTTAGTTTATTGAATTATTATATAAATTTCAAGCATAATTGACGTTAATTTTTCATTTTAATACTATTTATTTGACAAACCCAAAAACAAATATTTTCCTTATGTAAAAATTAATTATGATTAATTAAAGTGTAAGCTATTGCAAAATACTTTTCTATAAAAGCTTTATTACACTTAATTAAACCAAAAATAAATTGTTTCGAAATCTATTGACAGCCGCTTATATCCCGATTGTAGTTTACAAACTTTTGTTGATACATGTGTAAATGGGGTTGTAATGACTTTCTACAATGTGTGAGTAATTTTCAGTTTACTAGTTTTTTTAATGAGATTTAGACTATATTTACTTTTATCTTTAATTTAAACCGCTATAGAGTGTATGTACGTTACCATTTTTTATAACTGCGCGTTTAAAATTGTTTGACGTTAAAATCAAGGCATTATTAACCTATTTTCAAACTCACTTGATGCCTTGTATTAACGTGGCACCTAACATTGGGATGCTAATGATCCTAAGGATTAGAGTAATGCTTATAATCCTTCAATTTCTAATAGAAGTGATATTCCTGATTGTCACCTTTACGTGGTTTATTCTGGACTAGGTACACACAAGTACCTAAACTAACACCCGGACCGAGTGCACAGCAGTATAATTGGGATTCGAGAAATAAAAATTGTAAATGGGTAATTCTGTTATGAATATTAACTAATTGTTTGTATATTTTTTGTAAAATTGTATATAATATGTTTTGTCTATTTTCTTCAATGCAGTATGTTTTTTTTTATGACAGACTTTGTGAAGATTTAACAAAAATATCACAAAATCATCCCTCTACATTATCCAGTGCCATGTCTACTTTAAAGCGAGCCAGTTTACAATCAAACGAACATCAAGAAAATCCAAACGTTCCCAAAGGCGGCGCTACTGCAATTGGCCGTTTTACTGTCGTTCCAAGTGTCAAGACTACTGACCAACCCAACGCATCCAATACACATGGTCCAAGGGGACAGATAATGAAAACACACTTGCCTCCTACCGACCCGGCGTACAATCGCGAACATCATTCTCTTACTTCCAACTTGCCTGTTGCCTTGAAACGAGCCCTTTTGCAAGTTGGACGGACACTTGGTGGAGGATCTGCTTCGCCGAGTGCCGGCGGAGCCAATGTCATTGGTCCAGTCGATGCACAAAATGTCAAACCTGGTGAGATTGTTGTGTGTGTGTGCAGGTTTGCACTTGATCCAATTATTGGTTGTGCAATTGTCATTAGGAAGATGCTTTACTAAAATGATGAAGCAAAGTTGTCATATAACATTTCACAGATTATAGGATGCAAATGATTTGAAGAGAATTTGTACAGTTTTCATTTTTAATAATGGTAATATTCCAAACTGTCACTTTCACGTAGAGCATCTTGAATTAATAGGTGCACCTAAGGGAGATAGTCCTGACAAAACGTCGGGCGGCTTCATCAGTTTTTGCGAACTGTGGCGTTGTTACAAGGATGCCGTCTACCAACCAAGAAACTTTGTTATACTTCTACGTTTGTTATGCCCTATGAAGCCATCGAAGTCGATTGTTTAATATGCTGTATCAATATATATATATATATCTTTACAGGTTTGGACAAGAGAAAAGGATGTTGCCAATGGGTGGCTAAGATACTAGGCTTGTAGTTGAGTAGGCATGGAATCGATTCTCATCACCGACACTAAATGTCTACTTACTAAAGAATATTTTCCGTTAAACCAAATAATAATAATAATAATAATAAATTTGAAAGGTTAACTAACTTCACTTAACTTTTTGTTTGTTAATTACAGGTTTTTTTTTGACTAATTCCCTTTTTTATTTTTGCATGGTCTAGTTCGCTCATCTGTTCGGACCGCGGTCAAACCAAATGGAACGAGGTTAGTTTTTATTTTCACTACTATAATTTCTATCTATCATTTTTCTATATGTTGAAGCATTTATTTTATGTTTGATGGCTTAATGGGGAAAGAGTTTTTTGTTCATTTCAATGAATGCTGTAAGAATGCATCTATCCTCAATTTGTCTTTGCTATTGTCTTCCTGCTTTTTGGTACACAAACGCCTAGTAATGAAATTGCGTTAATTTGGGCTTGTGTGAATTTCTAAAAAATTGTGGAAAAATTAATCTGTTATACTATAAATATTTTATTAAATTTATATATTTGAACTATTGTCAATGCCTATTGCATTTTTATTTAAATTTGGTTGTTTTTTTGGTTGGTGACGTAGTCACTTCTTCATGAGTTTTATATTTGTACGGCATATTAAACGATTAATTTCGATGGATTGATAAGCATAACAAAGGTAGAACACCGAAGTTCCTTGGCTGGCAGAGGGAATCCTTGTAAGTGGCACTGCTGTTCGCAAAGATTGACTAAACCGCTTGATTTTTTGTCAGAGTTATCTCTCTTAGCCAAGGGCCACATATGGTATACATATACGTTAAGATACCTTTTAAATACCCAGGGTGTATGCTTGCATTCACCTGCCGAATATACATATATATATATATATATATTCTTAATTATTCCAGGAATGTAATTACAGCAGCACCCGTACCAATGAGTACGATGAACAAAAAAAATTTTCCTACTGTTCAACAGAAACGTCTATCAGTCAATCAACACGGCACTGTCAGTCCAAATTTGCATTCTAACAATCAAGAACACATTGATTCCAATTCGTTGACAGTGCCCGCTTCGGCAGCTCGAAGCGTTGCGCAACATGCCAAACAGTTGACCAATGTGCGTTCAGTTACCAATTCCACAAGTTCGACTCCAAAACGTGAAGTACACGATATGAAATCGGGCGGTCGTGGCAAAGTAGGTGCCGACTCTTCACAGCGATCACATTTGTTAGAGTTGGAAAGCGTCAAATTGTCAATGAAACAGCAGCAGCAACAACACCACTATCATCATTATCATCATCAACAACAACATCAACATCATCCTCAACAGCAACAACAACAAGCCACATCAAGTCATCATCAGACACATGTACAGCAAATGGGTAGCAGTAATACATCGTCCACATATTCAGCTGACGATACAACGGAAAGGAATGATGGAACGACAGTTTTGGATCTCATAGTATCAAATACTCCAAGTACTCCTCATCGTGATGTTTCACACAAACCTCGTACAAGCAATTCTTTATCGGAATGCACTGAAAATGCACTCCAATCCACTAGTGCTACGCCTCCACTAGATCTGAAATATGAAGATGGAGGTCAAAAGTCGGCCAACTTTGAGTCTGCTGTTTCGACCGACGTCAGTTTGAGTTTCACCGATATTGTGAACCCAAAATCAGCGGAATCGGCGGTTTCTCGCAATTGGGGCGCTGATTCATTCGAAATAGAAACGATCACAAAGACTGCCATTCCAAATGAATCGATCAAGGCATCGCACACAGTTCAAGGTAACGAGGCGACGGCGTTAAGAGATCAAATTTTGCGTTTGCGTTCGACAAACAGTGCCACCCCGCCTTCGATGTCTCCTCCAGGACCGACAAATTAGTAAGTGCATTATTTTGTGACATTATTCAAGTAATTATTGACTATTTTGATGTAGGAAATTGAATTATTTTTGTAAATTTATTCCGTATGTTTTGTTTTCGGTTGTCACAAAACACATACATATGGGTTTATTAATTTTTTTTTAAGCACGCTTAAGTGGTGTGCTATAGTTTAGCATTAGTTTTATTTTAAACTGTATATACGTGATAGTATGATGATCAGTTTTTATATATTAAATGTGTGCTTTTTTCTTATCTATCTATCAATGTGAATTTCGGTTATTTTTCTTACGTTGGTTTTTTCTATGCATTATTACACCCATTTCAACAATTAACGCAAAAAATTACAAAGGTATTAAATCTAAATTAATTTGTTATGTCCAATTGTTTTTTCGTAAAAATAAATATACGGAATTAAAAATAATGTCTAGTGCTTAATAGATCCTTTATATATACTTAGAAATATTTATTTAAGAAGGCTGAGTCGGCCAAAATAGCATATTTTAAAAGCTACTTCTATATTAACGTGGATAATAAGTTAAAATTACACAATTTTTTTAATTAGTCCATTATTATTTTGTATGCTTAATAAAATCGTGAAGCGTTCCATATTTTTTTTGGGATGCTAATGATCCTGAGGATTTGAGTAATGCTTATAAAGTCTCAATTTCCAATGATGGTGATATTCCTGACTGTTAGTCCTCCACGTGGTGCATTCTGGACTAGGTGCCCCTAGGCATCTAGACTAATAACAGCAGGGTCCGAGTGCACAGCGGTATAACTGGGCTTCCGCTACGGCGGGTGGGTGCGAACATACACCCAGGATACTTAAAAGGTATCTAAAGGTATACGTATATCATATGTAGCCCTTGGGCTAAGGGAGATAACCCTGACAAAAATCAGGTGGCCTCGTCAATCTTTGCGAACAGTGGCGACGTCACAAGGATGCCGTCTACCAGCCAAGAAACTTTGTTATTCTTCTACGTTTGTGTTACGCTTATCAAGCCATCGAAATCGATCGTTTGCTATGTCGTATAAATATGGGAAATAATGAAGAGGTGACCACGTCACCAACCAAAATAAAATGAAATGAAAAAATGAACAATAACTAATTCTTAAAATTGATATTAAACGCACATTCAAATCTGCTCTGATTATGATGTCATAATAATTATCAAAATAAACATTTAATTATTCTAATCTATACAAATAAAAATAATAAAAAAATTTTTTTTAATTTTAAATAAATCTAATAAATTATTATTTACGTTTAACCTTGAGATTCCGCTTACCCGCTAATTCTGCTTTCTGATTGCATTGTTTTTGAAATGGAGAATAGTGATAAAAAATGTTTTTATCTCACCGAAAATGAATACCGTGTTATTAAAGAATTAAAAAATGAAGGATTTTCACCGAAAAGATTAGCAGATTTATATAGAGTTAACCTTTCAACAATTTATCGGATTATCAACGGACAAAAACCACGAAATTATGATAATGTTGGAAGAAAACGTGTAACAACAAGTACGGATGATCAAAAAATTATTATAGAGTTAAAAAAATTATAATAAACCTATTTCAGAAACCAAAAGAAATAGTTTAAACAATTTTACTTATTCTACAATAAGAAACAGAGCAATTGAATCCGGTTTAACTCTACAATCACCAAAGATTAAGCCATTTATTACCAAAAAACAAAAGGATGACCGATTAGCCTTTTGTAAACTATGGAGTGAACGACACTTATGTTATTGGCGTTCCGTATACTTTGCTGATAAAACAATGATTCGGGATGAACCATTTGGCTTTAAAAACAAAGTGTTGTGTGGGACAAGTTTTCAAAAACATTCACTCCCGGTTGTTAGAAAGAAAGCCCACCCTCGACAAGTAATGTGTTGGTTTGGTATTAAGTATAATCAACCTATCAAATGGAGAATTATATCTGGTACCTTAAATAGTGAAAAATTTATTTCAGTTATGAAGGATGTTTTTCATTATGAAATGCAGCACACTTACACGGGGGTTACTACTGTTTTTCAGGACAATGCTCCATGTCATACGTCCAAAAAGGTAACGTCATATTCATCTAACTTCACTATATTTGCTTTATATTTACATTTAGACAGTAGAGGGGCTAAAATCAAAAAAGCTATCTTTCACTCAATTGCCACCTAACAGCCCGGATATTAATGTTATTAAAAAAATTTTCAGTATGCTAAAGTGCAATATCAATAAGCATACCGAAATTGAGGATTTATATGAACGCATTCGGTTTGTTGTTCAATATGAGATGAAACAAGAATATATCAACACTCTCATTGACAGCATTCCAAAACGCCTGGATCAGGTTGTTCAAAAGAAAGGCGATCACATAGATTACTGAATTTTTTGAACTTTGTAATGTCCTTAATCATTTGGTAACTGAAAAAATTGCATGTAATCTGTATTTTTATTAATAGTTGACGTTATAAATCATGTTAATCATTTTACTCCATTTCCAATTTTGCACCCGTTGATATTTTATACAATTTTTTTTACTTACAATATATATGTATATATAATTATAGTCTTTTTTCAATTATATAGTATTGTATATTTTATAATTGAATGACGTTTCTCTTGTATGCTATGTAGTTGCTAGAGCGGTTTTAGTTTAATAATCATTTTTTTTGCAGTAATTGTTGTGAGGGTTGTATTAGCTAATCTGATCTCTGTGTGGTAAGTGACAATATTGCTTCTTTAAAATATTTAACTCTATACAACATCTCAAATAATTTCCTTCCGATGTTTTACATGCTAATAAATTATTGTATACTTGAAAAGCTTCATTTAGCTAAAGGGTAGCACTGATTTTTAGCGTGGAGTTACTTAGCCACATGACCATGTATATATGGGATGCTAATGATCTTGAAGATATGAGTAATGCATACATTATTTCAGTTTCCAATTACGGTGATATTCCTTTCTGTTCCTTCTTTATGTGGTGCATCCTGGACTAGGTGCCTATATGTATCTGGACTAATAACAGCAAGGATCAAGTGCACAGTGGTATAACTGGGGTTCCACTTCGGCGGGTGGCTGCAAGCATATACACAGGGTATTAAAAAGGTTTATTAGCGTATACGTATACCATATGTAGCTATTGAGCTAAGAAGGGATAACTCTGACAAAAAATCAGGTGTTCTCGTCAATCTTTGCGAACAGTGGCGCTGTCATAAAGATGCCATCTATTAATCAAGAAACTTCGTTATTCTCCTTCGTTTGTTACGCTTATCAATACATCGGAATTGATTGTTTAATATGCCGTACAAATGTAGAAATAATGAAGAGCTGACTACGTTACTAAACGAATGAATGATATATATATATATATATATATATATCATCATCATCATCATCGGGGATAAACATCCCCCACCAGTTATTATCACTCAGGGTAGTCCAAAAAAACCAAAACGTCAACTTTTGTAGTGTGTACTCAAAGAACGATACTTGAGGTGTGCCGACATTAAATGTTAATTACATCCCAAGTTAAACCCCTCCAATGATCTCTGTTGGCTGCATAGGGTAAACAAACGGACGTCCATTTAAATAATTCATTTGGACGAGGGGGCTTAGCATAAATAAAAGGACTGAGTTCGCATGCTACAATGTCTGTCCAAATTTTCCGTTGGCCGCCTGACCTTCTTTTCCATCCGGGTAATGGGTGGGCTTCCATAGCTATTCTGGCTGGATGAGTGGGCGATCTACGTAAAACATGGCCAATCCATTTTAATCGTCTTTCTTTAACTGTGCTAGAGATACATGGCCAATAAATGTTAAGAGACTTACAAATATCTGGGAATGGTCGAAATATTTTACTAGTTATTAAGTGAGTGCGTTCAATAGAGGACAACGAGCGAAACCATATAGATCTTAAACAGCTTTGCTTAAAAAGAACAAGCTTTTGCGTATCCGCTTGGGTGAGAGTTCAAGTTTCGCATGCGCAAAGAAGAATGGAACGCACTAAACTCTTATATATTCTAATCTTGATTTTAATAGAAATATTACTTTTGTTCCATAAAGTTTACTTAAACGCCCAAAGGCTGCAGCAGAGAGGCGAATACGACGCCGAATCTCTGAAGAGCTGGATCCTTTATTATCTATGACCGAGCCTAGATATGTAAATTCATCGACCACAGGGAGTGGGCTACCATTAACAGTAATTGGATTTCTAAAGGGGACGTTAGCTAAATATTATTAAGATATAAACCGTATTTTTCTGAGGCTTTTTGAGTAAGTTCAACCGCATTTTGCAAATCTTCTTCGGTTTCTGCCATAAGAACCGCATCGTCTGCATATTGAAAATCCGCTATCTTGCGACCATCATGAGTTATACAGCCCTCAAATGACCGAGACACTTCATCAAAAATGTCATCAACTACAAAATTAAAAAGTGTGGGTGCTAAAACACATCCTTGGCGAACACCTGAATTTATATAGATTGCATCTGTTAAAGAATCACCATTCCGTATTACTGCGTTTGACGACGTGTATAACGATTTAATAATGTTGACAATCTTGGCAGGAATTCCTTTGGTAATAAGAAGATTCCACAGCAGGTTGCGATCAACAGAATCAAAGGCGGCTGAATAATCTATAAATGCACAATAAGTAGGCTGTTGGTATCGCGAACGAAGTTCTAACATTTTTCGAACAGTATGGATTTGATCGATGCATATATATATATATATATATATATATATATATATATATATATATATATATATATATATATATATAATATATGGTGTATCTTCAAATACGCTTATATAGAAGTAGAAGTCCATATATATTGCAGTGCACTCAGTCTTTGTTTTATTTTAGTTTTAGTCGAAGATTTATTGCATGAGGGAGTATCACTGTTATGGGAACTACATAAAAATATGAATGTTTTTCGATTTTTTAGGGTTATTAACATTCTTTCATTTTTAATGAAATATACAATTTAATTTATTTTGTATAAAAATGTTTTTCCTTCGTTATTTTTACAATATAGATAACTTTATTGCATTTAGTTAGAGCTTTATACAAATTATGCACGTAATAAAGGTTATCAACTTTTATTAAGTTTTTTAATTAAATTATTTACATTTCTTTTTAGCTTGAATGATATAAACCAGCAAAATACTTGGGGTCGTGGTGTTTTGAGAGCACTTGGTGGACTGTTTATTCAAAGGTCGGTTGTCTTATATATATATATATATATATTTGGTAAATAATTCCTAGTTTAACATTTTTTGATGCGTTGTAATCTATTTTGATTTAGTGATTACAAAATTGATCGCACCGTATTTAGTTCACAAACGCGCACATTTATACATTGTTATAACTGTCAATAATATTTGGTATTTTCCAACTCCCCTTTCTATAGCAAGTCCACCGATTTGCGCAACGAATCATCAGGTTCTCATCCCCACCGGACATTAAACAAGCCTCGCGAAGTGCGTTTTCCCTGGAGCGTGCACACTACTAGCACGAAGCCAGCCGACGAATTGCTTCAAGCCATCATTCAAACGCTGGAAACAACCCAAGGCGTTCGGTACACACCCGACATCCATTTACCATTCTTACTTCAATGCTCGTGGGCAGCAGACCGCAATGCTATTCGATCTACGAATGAACAACCAACTGCTGGTGCCAGTCTATTTGCAACTGACGTCGTGACTGGTCGAGGAGGAATGATGGTGGGCGATCCCATTCATTGGGAAATGGAAGTGTGCCAGTTGCCTCGGCTCCATTTGCGTGGTGTGCGGCTCAAGCGCATTCGTGGATCGGCTATTCGATTTCGTCCCATTGCCGACATGATTATGAAGTCGTTGCGATTGTGAATGAGGCTGTACACTTTATGTTTATAGAGAAAGGGATGTAGTGGTGGTAGTGGTGATCGAAACACACAGGTTGATAATTGGATCTTGAGAAATCAATCAATATTGATATGATTAGTACATATACATAACGTACATTTTTTGGTTTTATTCATTGATTTAACAACAAACAATATTAAGTCCGGTTAATTTTTACATCCAATTTTCCGGATTTATTAGGGATTTTTCTCATAGATTATGTTTTTTTATGTGGTTACACAAATATATATATATATATATATATATATATATATAGTTTGATTTACTTGGAAAATGCACTCAAAGCGGAGTTTGCAGATTTTTTAACTGAAAATTTGTCCTTTAAATTTGATACATTTGAGAGCACATATACACAAACATCTGTGCAATGAAAGCATCAATAATATGTGTTTGTTCTTGTGCGCATGCAGCAGAAAATTAGAGTTTGTATAAATGGAAGTTATTATTTTTTACATGTAACTATATTTACATATTATACTACGTTTTTCAACATACTTGCAATAGTAAAAGGTTATGGGAACTGCAATTTGGTTTGTTAGTGCATACCATTTTCTCAGATATATATATATACACTCTTTAAGTTGGATAATAGATTTCTATGTGCATTCTTTTCTTCCAATATTGTACAAATGTAGATTTCTTGATTATTATTATTATTGTTATAGAATCATAACTAGCTTTTTGTGCATTATATGACTTCAATTTTCCACAAGTATATTTTATTTTTGACATATTGTTTTTATTCATTCAAATTGTCTTTCTGTTTGTATCGTTTGTATTTGTGCGGGTGATAAACTACAACTAACCCAGTCGAAATTTTGAAAAGAAACCTTATTTTTTTACCCAAATAATAAGTACGTGGAATTAATTTTTAGTGATTGTGTAATTATTGTTTTCATTTATGTATCGGCAACCATTTTATTATTTTCTGGCTGCTTATTTGTTTTGGATTTTATTCCATATCACGTGGATTGCTTTAATTTGTTTATTTCAGTTTCTGTACATTCTAATATTTAAATATGTTTTGAGGACTAATCATTACTTTTTGATCATTAGTGTCAAGGAGTTAGTTATTTCAATTTGTTGGGAAATGTGCTTTCTCCATATTTTACTATTCCTTTGTCATGCCTATTTTCAGAATATACTTATACTATAAATGGAATTCAACTTTGTCATTGATTTCAGTACTTCGGTATTTTGATATTTGTCTGTATAGATAATAAAATTATATATATATATATATATATATATATACTTTAAGCAATATGTTTTATTTAAGGAGATTGGCATATTTGTTTTAAACATGTAATTACATAGGATTTGAAGCTTAATGCTTTGATCCTTCAATTTGCTTAATTTCTTTTAGTTTAAAACATAAAAAGATGTGAAAATGGTTTTATATTTTTGTGAATTTCGAAATGTTAACTTTGTTTTTTGTTGTTTGATAAAAGGAAATATAACATTTGGTGTACAATTTAATATGTGTACATTTATCAGTTACTCTTTCATCTATATCTGTCATTGATTATATATATATATATATATATATATATATATATATATGCATACATTTTAAGATTTGTTTTTTATTTAACTAAAAGTAATAATAATTTATCGAACACTATCGTTTTAAAAATGTAATGCTGTTCGGTTTGTAGTGCTCATTTTCACTTTATTGTTTTACACATTTTATTTCATAGAATTTTTGTTAGTTAAAAATGCTGCCTTAGGGGTTGGGTTTTTTATTGACAGTGCGACAAATATAAAGTAATTGTTGATTAAGTGAAAACATAGTGTAAGCGTTTATTTAGAATTGTGGAAATATCTAAATTGTCTATTGTATTGTGTAACATTGGTTTAAAGTATAAAAATCAAATTACTAATTTTTACAAAAGGGTTTCTTAATCGGGTATTCAAATTAATTTCGAGATACAAAGATCCAATTGGTCTACTGGTTATTTTTACTTATATGAGTAAGTATGAGTCAACTTGGTGTATTCTATCAAAAGGGGTTTTTTGACCTTGAAAATGTATATAAGGTGGAAAAATCAATATTTAGCTAGTACTATACGATTTGTTTTGAGTCATCCTGCAAATTTGGTTACACATTTAGATACTTTCTTGTCCCCAACTGACGAGTAATCACACTCAAAAAGGTTATCTAACTTATTGGTTCCTTTTTTCGCAACTTTTCCCCTTGGTTGGTTTTATCATTTACCAATTTGGGGATTAACACTTAGTCAATGTATTAGAGAGGCAATATTCTGGTTTCTAGTTTGAAAAATTTGAAATTCGAACTCCTGACCATTTTATTATGTTCAGGCTTGGGTAATCTAATAGTATTGCATTTTTAACAAAATTTAAATAGCATCGACGAATAGCGTTGTTAATCTTTTTCAACTATAATCAAGTTTGTTGTTTCCAGTCACTGGTTATGAAAATATTCTTCAAATTTTGAAATAAGCTGAATCAAAAATAAAATAGTTGTAAACTGTTGGGATCTAATTAACTTATTTCGAGATTCTACTCCTGACGATTTGAGTAATGCTTATAAAGTATCGATTTCCAATTATAGTGATATTCCTGTCCACGTGGTGCATTTTGGGTCAGGTACTCTGAAGTACCTAGACTAAAATAGCAGGGATCGACTGGGAGAAAGCAGAGTGGTCAATTTGGATGGACATTGTAGCACGCAGTGTTAGTCGTTTTATTTATGCTAAGTAAAATGGATTACCTTGGGTGATAACCTGTGAGGTATTTATCCATAATAATTATGAGTATTTTCCTCCTATTTATATGTTTACCTATGATAAATGCTTTTATTAATTTGCAATAACTGTTGTTTTGAAGTTGTTTGTTATACATGTACAAAGTTGTATTTTAATTGCACTGTACAAATTGGAAAATAATTGGTTTGTTTGTTTAGTTTTACGACGACAAGAAGCAAGTAATATTTACATAAATATAAATAATAAATGAAGTTAATTGTTTTCGAAGTAAACGTCTAATTTTATGTCAAAGTTATTTTGTAATAAGCGACTCAACACATTTAGGATTAGATAAGTATTTACCATTATTGCGGCTTTAAAGTTTCCACCTATGCACTTTTGGAAAAAAATAGTAAAATCAAACTGTTCCCGACTGTTTTAATGCAAAT
Organism: Cardicola forsteri; assembly: GCA_025895645.1. Classification (NCBI taxonomy): domain Eukaryota; kingdom Metazoa; phylum Platyhelminthes; class Trematoda; order Strigeidida; family Aporocotylidae; genus Cardicola; species Cardicola forsteri. The sequence continues at coordinate 383,531 of JAKXYG010000735.1, read as the reverse complement.
CATATTAATTGATATATTTACGAGAAAGAGTTGTAAATTCAAACAGAATTGTGACTAAGTTAAAATATTTTTAAACTTGGAACGTTTATAAAAATGTTTTGAAAACGAACGGTTAAGTAACATTGGTAGAAAACGTGCATTAAAACAGTTTAAAATATGCATAGGATTCTCGTTATAGTTACGCTATTTATAACATGAACTGAAAAGCATGGATTCTTTTCTAAAAAGTGCATAAACCTTTAATCAATAGTGATAGATTAAACCAATTTTATGATTGTTGCATTGCGATGTTGGCAAACAAATTAACTTTAGATACAAAACTTAAACAAACAGCAAAGTATTGGAAATAATTGCGATAAACTTTGAACACTTTAAATATGATCATATTTCCGCTCTAAAAATATCTAGTGTCTATTTTTAAAGTAAAATTATGGACAATGGTAAAATAAAATGATAATTATTGTGAGTTTTTGGGTTAACAGTTTGGGAAGTTTATCGTCAATGTAAATTCACTAATAAAAGTAATAGTCAATAATTACAAATCCTTTTGTTCCAAATAGCATGTGGCAACAATGTTCATTTTGGTAGATGCTATTTGGATTTTAGCACCATGGTTTCTGAGCGTTGATTCATTTTTTCGAGAATTTGTTTCAACTATTCACTTAGAGTGTGTTCATATTCTATACATCCACAAGAGTTAACGTTTTGGTATTCAAATTGTTGTGTATCATAGATTGAGTTTTGGGTTTTTTGGTACTATTATTGGAATTATGTTTGTAATCGTTGCTTTTCAAAATAGCGACCTTTTGTTGTTTCTATAGCAATATGTTTTTTACCACTTTAAGTGTTTTACAAGAATCATTTTCCAACAGTGGATACTTTAAAGAAGCTAAATGTGGGCCCCCATTTAGTACCGGTGGTGGAATTCGAACGTATACTTACCCAGGTTCGAGTCTAACATTGTACCGCTAGATTACCCCGGAACATAATGCAGTTTCTACAGAAGCAATAAGGCTAATCCTTCTTCTTTTTCAAACGGACTTGTTATTTGTTATTGTAACATGGTAGTAGTAGAAACCTGCGTTTAAATTTATTACAAGCTACAAAACGTGTATGATTTTCAATTAAGTCACAATTATTTTCAACAAAATTAAAAAGTATTACCTATGTTATTAGAATATCTAAAAAATATCAATATAATTCTAACTTAAAAATGTTTACACGCAAGTAATTTTCAAAAGCATATTTTAAAAATGTCTGGATATTTAAACGTCAATTTTACCTCCAAACTTGACTAACCTATTTGTTTTAGAATTCTAGGAATTAATATTGATCTTGGTGTATTTGTACATCAATAATATTGTACAGACATTTTCGTAAATGATAAATAGTGATATTAATAATTGAATGTTTGCCTATTTTGTCTAATTTTAAATAAATTTTACTTATTCTATTTTATTGCTACAAAATTGTCTTGAATAATTTGATTTTCTAACTGAAAAGTGATGCAATTAGAATATTTTCTTGATAGTTTAAAATTAAGTGTCAAATTTATCAATATTCTAATTTATATACAAGAAATGTAGTCTTTACTGTAAAAACTAAGTCATTAGACGGTAATCTATCTAATCTTTCATTGAATCAATATCATTTTTTTCATTTATTTGTTTTATAATAAAACACTGATTGTTTTATTCAAAGCTTTTCTTTCATTATTTATAACAAATTCAAATTTTAAGAAATAAGTTTCGGTTGATTAAAAAAACAAATATCATCATTTAGTGCTATAAATAATAATAAAATTTGTTTTCATTTTCATGTAGATATCAAATCACTTTTTAATTTTTTACAAAATGTTTAAAACGTGACTATTCTACTAATCACTATGAAAAGTATATAATGCTTGTGACTTTGAACAAATTTGTAAAAATGTACGTGTGCACCACTTTCTATGCAAATAAATTTATATTTTGGATTAAAAAATTGTTATTTATCAAATTACCGTAAATTTAAAAATTTTTATAAAGACTAAACAAAAATTATTTTAAAAATTATAAGGACCTTATATATAAACACAACCAAAATTTTTATTTGACGTTAACTTCAAACCAGTTAGATTAAACAAAAATACCGAAACTCGGAAATATGTATACATATATAAAGTTAGTTTGTTTTATATATATTTGTTTTTTCCTGAAAAAAGTCTAAATGAATGATGTAAAAAAACAATTCGATGCAATATTTTAAAAGTTTTTTAAAAGTAGACAATTTTGCGCATTCAAATTGTGCGTTTATTGAGCAGTATATGCCAAATCGTCAATTTTTGTTTGCAAATCAGCTGGTTGGTTAAATGCATTTGCGAAATGTCAATAAATTAATGCTTAATTTTGATAAACATTACAATAAAATGCTTATTGTAAAATGGACTATTATTTTAATACTTTAACAAACCTAATACTAATTAAGAGAAATCACTCGTATTTGAAGTATATATATATATATATATATATAATCTACCACAGTCTGTTTTAAGTCCGATTGAGGATTACTAGAGCGCAAAATTAGTAGTCTGGCCTCTAAAACACAAGAAAAAGAAGCTGTTTATAGCAAATATGTTTAAAGAAGTGAAAGCACGATTCCGATTACAGAATTGAATGAAAGCCCAATCTCTGATATGCGTTATTTTCAATGCCAAAAATTTCAATGTATAATTATATGGAACGATCTTGTTGCTGTATACTCTACAAAAGGGGAAGATTTTATAATAATAATAATAATAATGATAAACATATAAAACACAAATTTTACCTAAGCATATTAAGTATTTTTGTTATTTTCAGTCATAAATTTGATAATAATACAGATTTACAACTTTATTGATTAAATTTAATAAACAAACATGGTATGTTGTAAATAGTAGGATGATTCAAATCAGTCAATACGTTTAATCAGGTTTACACGGTTCCATTTGTTTACACATTGTAATTTAAACAAACGACATTTTTGTTATTGTTAATTAATCAATAAAATTTTATTAAAATTGTTTATTATTATTTGTTCCCACATAAGGTAAAATTAGTAACTTTGGTGTAATAAAAGTAACCGCTTTCAACATTTTACAAAATAAACGCTGTTTTGTTATTATTGTTGTTGAATGTTTTACGAAGAACATATTTCAGCAGGTAAACATTTTAGAAAAGCCCGCATTTAGTGCCGGTGGTGGGAATCGAATTAGTGCTTACCCCAATTTCAAGTTGAGCGCTGTACAGCTACGCCGCTAATATACAAGCAATTAAAAAAACATTTTTCAGTAAATTATGCCATCCATCTTTGATGAATATCAATAAAACGTATGCCAGTTTATTGTATTATTTATTTACTAATATGACAAGTTATTTCGAATTTTTAACTTCGGTAGCGAAACGTTGGATATCGGGTAAACGTTTCCAAATTGCTTAATTTCTCATAATTTTTATTTCATGTTACATTGTATCTTAGCAAAAATAAATTCTTTTTTAAAAAAAAACAATGCTATTACATTTTAATGATTTTTCTATTGAATATAGGCTTGGGACCGGCTAACAGTGGAATTAAATATTGGTCAACTGATTCTAGAAGGATTAGTTTAGATGTACATTTTTCAATTAAAACCATACACATTGTTCAATTTTACAATATATTACTTAATTAATCAATGTTGGATTATATTTATCAAATTAATGGTTATTTTTAAAAACTTTACAGTATTTTGTATAACAGTTTAACATTGATTGATACCGATTAAAATTGAAAAGGAAGTTAATACCAGTTGCCAAGCTGTGTAAAACAATAAATTTACAACTTTTGTTTTGCATGAATCAATGGGTTTTTTAACATAGGTTAATTTAAGGTTTTTTTTGTATGTGTTAACGTTTAGCCATTTTTTACTATTTGGGGCACATGCATGAACTAAAATAACGTTTTTATTGTCTTTCGTTTAACCATTAATATGAACAACATATTTAAAAAACATACAAAGCAAGTATAGCAAACATTTAAAAACACATTTGGTTTAATTTACCAAATAATCCATAACAAAGTAACACAATTATTTTAAACTTTTTATCTTAAAAGTAAACATTTTTGTTTTAAAAATAACCAGTATTTTTTGTTTATTTTCATTGTTTTTATTTTTTTAAATACTTGTCCTTGTTTTTATAGTATTATGTTTCCTGTTGTTAATATTAATATAGTAAGGTATATGATAAACAAGCTACTGTCAAAATCAAGGTAGTATAATTTATTTGCTTTTGTAACACTATTTAATTATTTAAAGCACAACTAAAGTGTACTAGAACATACATTAAACATTATCTTATAAAAAATAACATTTTATACTAATATCATTATAAAATTGTACTCTAGGTCAAAAACAAAAATATTAACATTTAAAAAAATTAAAAAACAAGTTAATTAGTTGCTTCAAAATAAGTTATATACATATATATATATATATATATATATATATATATATAGCAGTACAGCGCTCAATTTGGACCTTGGTGGGCATGGGTTCGAATCCCTCCACCGGCACTAAATGCGGACCCACGTTCGGCTTTACTAAAATGTCCACTGCTGAAACATGTTTCTCGTAAAACATTCAACGTAATAAACATACAATTTTAAAAATATATAAAGTGCATTAATTAGTATAATCTATTTTACATTTAATGCTGGACCTCAACGTAATACTCTAGAACATTGAACAATTAAGAAAAGCAATGATTTAGTCTATATTTTAGATAAGATAACATAATTTTTATTATGCCTTTAAAGTTAATGTATGTGTAGTCATATAAAGTGTTAATATTTTGATTAAAATAAACTTTACACTTATATAATTGCCTGCAGATAACACAAGCCTTGAAATAATTGTAATTTTTTATAATAATTTTAAAAAGTAATGTAAATGGTTTGAAAATAAAAAATTTTGATTACTAAAATTAATTATGTAATGCAAAATCAAATTCCACAACGCTGGGTTAAAAACGTAGGAACCCCTACATGAAAGCTTTGAAAAATTTTAGAAAGCAATAAATATTACCTAAAATATTTTAAATGTGTAGCTTTTATTATCTATTTTATATACGTATACATATTTCATGATGTAGTTTATTTTTAAGCAACTAATTTACTTGTTTTTCAATTTTTTAAAAATGTGTACATTCTTGTTTTTAACTTAAATTGGAATTTTATAGTTATACTGGTATAAAATATAAGTTTTTATAAAATATTTTACTTATAATGCTAATACAATGTTTAAGGAATGTTCTAATACAACTTAGATGTGTTTCATTTAATTAGCGTCACAAAAGCAAATGAATTATACTGTATTGATTTTGACAGCAGCTTGTTTATCTACCATATGTATGTATATCAAAGGAGAAAATTGCCCAAAATTTCTGCATCACTATGTTAAAAATTTTATTTATTTAAAATTATTTTTATTGGTAGTTAATTATTTTTTAAATTATATACATATAAATGTATTTAATATTTATTAACGTTTTCTCTTAATATATTAAATATTTTGAAATAACTAAATAATTTGGATAATTTTATTAATAAGAAGGTGATGAAACTGTAGGAAACGTAGATAAGACAACTATTAAAAGTAGCTTATTTGAAAAAATGGCACGTCAGATTTATGGTGTGTCTAAACAAGACGTGTACTTGTATAAAACAATTTTGTGGTCTTATGCCTTTTAGAACTAAAAATAATTGTGTTATACAAATATATTTATATAATAATATAATTTTATTGCAAAAGTGTGTAAACTACATTTCTAGTTTAAAATATTGTAATGCAGCAAGTAACAAGGAAAAAAGAATTCACCATATATATGCACTTTTCGCTCAAATGCACTCGTTTTTTTCACGTAACATCTATTCTGATTAAATCTCTTCAAATAATTTTTAGGCAAGATTTTAACAATTAGCTATTCATTTCCCACTAGTTAAAATGTTCCATAATTTATTCAAATAAATATCTTTAAAAAGCGTTTCTAAAAACTAGGCTTTTAACGATTTTTTTATTGAATTTATAATCATATGATTTCATTAATTAAAAATATGGTGTCATGCTTTAAAACATTTAAAAATCTGTTTTATTAAATTAGTTTACTTATAAAAAAGCATTATTTAAAGTTGCGTTATACGCATAGTGCGTTTAGTGCTTTTTATGCGTGTAGTTTATTTTTAAAATTTGTTCAAGCATTTGTACTCATTAACCAATCTCATGTCTGTGTTGAAAATAGGAGATGACAGGCGTATCTTAATTTTGAAGAATAAAGAAATGCATTATTGTTAAAATACCAACAGGAAAAGTGAGTTGCCAACGTAAAAAACATCGGTAACCTTACAAATTGAAAATATTTTTTTTAATTTTAAAACTTTTGCTTTTTTATGAGTAATCGCTGTTTTTGATCATTTTTCTTCATTTGGTTTTGTATCGAACTAATTTATAGCATTATGACCATTAAGTAGTTTTAGCGTGAGTCTTTTTATTGTCAAACCCTCATCCTTTATCCAGACTTGGTACTGACTAAGTCTGTTCATTTCTAATTCTTTCTAGGTGGTGTTATCTACCTATTATTAGGTGTCCAGCTAAGGATGAGAATAATTAAACTGAACTGAAATAAATTGATGAAAAGTAACAATTAATTTGCCAGTAAATAATAACAAAATACACTAAAAAGTTATCGGTCATTGGATGTGTACCATAATTTAAAACTAAACATTAAAATTAGAACTAATATAGTCGAATTGTGCAGATTAGTCATCACTTACTGCAATAAACAAGTACCACCAATTGGCAAATGTTTGCAGATGGACACGAATGGGTTTTATTTACAATGTGTGTATATTTCTGTCACAACATCAAATGATTACAATAAAAACTAGTAGTTTAAAATCACATATTTAACTGTTTATTTACAATGTACTCTTAAAAACTATTTTCACTACATAATGGTTTCATTGTGTAGGATTTTTTAAAATTAATATTTATTAATAGAATGTTTATTAAAACTTAAGTTTGGATAAAACAAAAATTTGACTAGATTAGAAACAATATTTACATCCGAATTACATCTGAAAAGTATTGAAATAAATAAAGTTTAAGCTATCAAAATATGCTGTGGTTTAAAGGAATTTATAAAATATTAAAGTTTGAACTATGTTCCAAAAGACAAACATGTTTTATTATTTTAATTTTATAATTTTTTTAAATATAAACCAAAACGGATTAATTAGTGCACTAAATTAAATTGCTTAATTTAAATAATCAAGTCAAATTTGTTAAGATAAAAAAAAGCTCAAATAACTATTTATTTTTTTTAAATAGCAGTGTTTAAAAAATATTCAATTTATACTTTTAGTAATCAATGGTAATTAATTAATAAATGCGTACTGAAAACTAGTAAAACATTTTTTGATTACTCTATTTACCTATTAAAATTTTATTTTATAAATTAACATTTAAGGTAACTGCTAATTAATTAAAACAAAATTTCAGGAGTATGTTATCACGGTTAGATATGTAACTGCAAACCGCTTTTATAACCCTGGTTCTCATTCTGTGCTCGATGCTTACTTTTCATAATTACCAATAATTATAACTATTCCATAGTTGTGTATTGTTGTGACAAACAGGTTTGACATGGTGAGTGGTCTAGCATTACAGCGCTCGACTTGGACCTGGGTGGGCATCGGGGTTCGAATTCCACTACCGGCACTAAACGCGGGTTTACGTTTGGCTTCGCTAAAGTGTTCATTTCTCAAATATGCGTTTTCTGTAAAGCATTCAAAGTAGTAGACATAAAAATAAAATCAAGATGGCTATAGAGCCAAACTTTAAACTGAGTACACATGGATTTAAATCTCCATTACCAACAACACTAAATATGTGTCCACGTTTGATTTTGTTAAAATTCCATTTGTTAAAAATTGAATAAATAACCAATGAAAAAGAATTAATTTGATTTTTAAATTTTAAAGTTTAATTAAAAAAATCTCTTTTTTGAACCACATGTTAACTTTATTTGACTATACGAACTATTTTTTATATTCATTAGTATATAACATTCTATTTCATTTTGATTCCATTGTGTGTACCTCTGTTTTTGTAATTTTGTTGTTATGTATCTATTTATTTTTATTAATGGTGAAAATGTATTTTTTACGCTAAATGTATCTCTAGTGACATATTAAATCCTAATGTAATAGTAACAATAATAATAATGATAATAATAATAATAATAATAATAATAATAACAATAATTAATCACTTTAAATTTTTTTTTATTGCCTTTATAATAATACAAATTAGTTATAATATTTTTTTACTTAAAAACGTTACTAAACTCAAAGAAATTTCATAACATTTAATCTTTTGTATGCATTTTTAAATGTTTGGAAACCGTTAAATAGTGTATTAACAATGTGTTTTAATAAAAATTAACTAATAAAATACCCACAGTATAATACCTAATTTTTATTTTTAAAATTTATTTAGCTAGTAAAAATGCTATTTAATAACTAAACAATTTCGATAACCAATAATAAGCTCTCAATAGATTTAATTTTCCAAATTTAGCCCATAATCAAACTAAAATGAATTTTTCTAATAATTTTATTCAAAAATCATTTCAAATTAAAGTACATTTTCAGTTAATGACCTAGATTTTAAACTAAATGTTTATTGAAAACAATAAACGTTTTGTCATTATTTTTGTTTGTATTATGAGTTGTTATTAAAATACGTTAAACAATGCTATTTTTTACCATGTTAATAAAATCGTTCCTAAAAAAACAATTGTTTACAAAAGATTTTGTAAAGATTTTATGCTTGTATTAAAAATATTTTCGTTTTTTTATTTTAAAGTGAAGACATCAATAAAAAATTTTATTATAATTAGCAATAATGTTTTTGTAACAAAAATAATTGTATAACTGGCAAAAGTAATTTTATATTATTCTATATAAAGATTTTTAAAAATTACATCAACTCCTTGATAACTTCAAATTTTAACAGCATACAGCATATAAATGCTAAAAAGTAGTTTTTTACTAAACTGAAAATGATGAAAATTAGTAGTTTACAAAAATGTAACACTGATTCTGTACAACTAAGGTTTTTTTAAACTAATTAAGTCAAATATTTGTTATAGTAAACACAAAATAAAACTTTTTATTTTATTTTATCCCGTTGTTTTATGTAAAACGGCATATAAATTAGTTTTAATATATATTTTTACAGTTCTTTCTAAATAAAATAATAATAAATTTTTATAAGAACTAGAATAGTCATTAATGTACATAGTAAGTGCTATTAAACATAAAGATTTATAAATACTGTTGGTGAAAAAATAATATAGATTTTATAACTCTACTTAGAGAAGATCAGAAATGAATCAATTTAGTTAGTCCCAAGCATGGATAAAGGGGGAGGGTTTAAACACGTGGTTAGCAACTTGGTTACTGTAAAAATCTACATTGTTACAGAAACAATAAGAGGACGCCATTCGAGAAAACAACAGCGAAGTCTTGGAAAGATAATGTCAGGCTTTCATAGACTCAAATTATTATGATCATGTTCTTCCATCCGCCTGAACAATGAACTCATGAGGAGAACTGACTTTTGTTCACTACATAATGCCATTACAATTAGACCAAAATAATTACTTGATTAAATTCTACATTTAGCGCCCGAAATATTATTTTTATTATTATTATGACAAAACCCTTTTACCTTAAAAAAGCATGAGGTAACAAAATAACAGTAACAACAAAAACAATAACAAAATTACATAATTTAAACAGAACATGGAGCAACAAAATGACTCTATGTGTTCAAACATTTCTCCAAATTTTTTGTTTGATTCCATAAGACATTTATTTTAATTTGATTTTTCCGAATGATTCTTAACCAAATTTTCTTCGGTTTACTCACCTTTCTTTTGCCATAATCAATTGTCTATTCCAAAATCGTTTTTTGTGATTTTTTAGGTGGTAAACGTAGAATTTGACCAAGTGATTTTCTTGGTCTAATCAAAGACTGTGCTTTCTTTCGGCTTCCATTCAACTCTATCATTTGAATCGGGGTATTACTTTTTTGTCGTTGTTATCGAACTGGCGTCCTTTTATTGTTTCTGTAGAGATCCAGGTTTTTTTACAAAAAGCCAGGTTGCTAAGCTTAAACTCAAACGTTCTTTCTTTATTTAGAAACTGGCTAGATCAGTTTATTTCTGATCTTAAGTTATTCTGTATTGTTAACCGTATAATTACATTAATTTTTTAATAAATGTTTAAAATTAAATGATATTAAAATATTCAAATGAGTTTTGACTCTAGTCTAGCAAATAATGGTAAATAGCCACATTTAGAATTAAACGATTTGACCAAAGATAACTTTTAACAGTATTTTAAATAGATATCATAACTATATTAATTGCCTGCAGTTAATCTAAAAAATTACTTTATCTAATTTTAACCAGGGGTGCTAATGGTTCTGAAGATGCTGAGTAATGCTTATAAAGTCTTAATTTCCAATGATGGTGATATTCCTGACTGCTCGTCCTCCACGTTGTGCATTCGGGACTAGGTGCTCCTAGGCAGCTGCACTAAGAACAGTAGGGTCCGACTGTACAGCGATATAATTGGGTGCAAACATACACTCAGGATACTTAGAAGGTATCTAAAGGTATGCCATATGTAGCCATTGGGCTAAGGAAGATAACCCTCGTCAATCTATGCGAACAGTGGCGACGTCACAAAAATGTCGTCTACCAGCCAAGAAACTTTGTTATTCTTCCACGTTTGTTACGCTTATCAAGCCATCGAATTTGATCGTTTATATGTCGAAAATAATGGAGAGGTGACCACATTACTAATCAAAATAAAATAGTTTTAACCTGTTATTTAAAATTATGCAAAAAATTGCATCTATTTACTAGGTTTTAATCAATTAATTGTATTTTGATATTATGTATATAAATATTTACGAATTAATGGGCTTATCGTTCGGTTCGGTAATAGATTATTTATTTTTAGTATCACAATAAGTTACCAAATAATGTACGCTAAATGGTTTCAGTTAATTAAAAATCACGTTTTAATGTACTAATTGTATTGCACACAATAACAATACAAAATGCTTTCCTTATTTGTCTAAATCACCAACATACACAAATAATTTTTGTACCAATAAGTGTAAGTACATACAATTTTTTTAAATGTAATTTTTTATAGAATTTTGTTACACCTAAGTTTGTTAACTTTACTAAGTAACTAGACTACAATTATACATATATATATATTTGTATATTAATGAGTTTTAATAGTAAAATTGTCACATTCACTTGAATTATAAATCTACTTGGTTTTAGTCAACTAGGAGCACTGTAGAGTTGTTTCATTCTTGTTTGGGATCATTACCAGTGCATACCTTTCAAATCTCACATAAACTTAAACCCACGTCAGGCTAATGCTAAGGATAGTTAAATCTGACCCTGTAAATTTGTTATTTCTAATGAATCTGATTAATTGCCTAGTATCCTCAAATGATGTGTTCTCCTACTGCTATCAAGCAAATGAATTATCCCTCCCACTAGGGCTTTTACCATATATGTCCTGGCATATGTATTTATGTGTCTTAAATCATATTTTTTAAGAACTGTAGGTTAAGATTAGTGATTTGATACACATTATAAAAACATCAATGTAGTAATTTTTATACAGTGCTTGGCTGCGTGAAATTAAACTTTATTATTATTATTATACATTTAATAAAAAAAAATTAATTATTTTTTTAAAATTAAATGTTACTAAATATTACATCATTTTAATGTGAAGTTTGATAAGTGTTTCGGTTTTCGTTGTTAATGTTCAAAACTTAGAAATAATTTAATTTTACTTGTTATAAGTAGTACATTTATTTATATATGTAGGCTAAAAGTTATGCGTAATTTTATTTTTTTACTTTTAATTATATACAATTTATTACAATATTGTTTTATAAAAATAGCTTAACAACTTGAAAAATATTGCCTTTTTTAGTACTCACTATCCACTCATACTTGTTTATAACTTTTATTGTATCGATTTTAGATCCGCACACGTAATAAACAAATTATTTTTAATCTCATTTTAGATCTACATTGTTTTTCTAATTCAAATTATAACAATTATTTTGTTTTTTACATCTTCAACTTGAAAGAATTAAATTAAAACAATCATTGTTAAACAATCTAAATGATTAAACCGAACCAAAATCTGTTATCTTTTTATAAAATGAATAACTTTTTAATATTTGAATTAATATTAATACACTTTTTATTACTATTCTGTCTTTATCTTTACTATTGTTATTACAAATATCATTATTATTATTAAAGAAAATGAATCCTATTATTTATGTAGAAAAGATTTTTATATAAGACAAACATTTTTCTTTTATAAGCTTGTATTAGCAAAATAAGTAAGTTAAATGACATAGGCTATAACTATAATTATACATATATATATATATATATATATATATATATATATATATCCACGCATTAATTTGAACTAATTTGGACATCCTACTGCATAATGTAACTGTGCCTTATAATTACTCATTCAAGGTATAGTGATTTTGATTATTTTTTGAAGCACATGTTTACCGTATTGACTTTATTTATATTCATTATCATATGACATTCTATTTCATTTTGTTCCCATTATTTGTACTACTACTTTTTGGTAGTTGTGTTATGTTATGTTATTTATTTATTTTTATTGATAGCGGAAACTTATTTTTTATGCTGAATGTATCTCTAGTAAGATATTAAATCTTAATATAATAACAATATATATATAATTAATTTCAGTTTAATTTTAAATCTTTTGTTTCTAAAATAATATACAACAGTTTACAATAACGTTTTTACACTACAGTGCATTTTGCAAATTATCTCTGTTGTATATTTTAAGAAATTATATATTTTTACATAGGCGTAATAGTTAATTCTATTCTTTAAGCTTCATTCTTTCAAAATTGCCCAAACAAACGTTTTTTTATTATGCAAGCATTTGTATTTCATTTTTTTAGTAGAATTTTACTTAAAAATGATTCAAAAAGATTAATTTTTCGTTTCCTTTTAAATGTACAAGTTTAAAACATATTCAATTGACATTTTTAGTTCAGTATTGTTGGTTCGTACAATCAACATTATGTCACGTTGAAAATTGTTCATTTAGCGCTGGTGCAAATGAAATTTATTTTAAATATTTTTATTCCAACTTCTAACACAATTATTTTGTATGTACGTAATACGATGTCTTTAATCTAAAAGATTGTGCAAAACGTTTTTGTTTTATATGTTTAAATTAGTACATTGCTTTTTACTTTGTTTACAACAATTAACATTTCTGAAAATAATAATTGTTATATAAGTACATAAAACTATGTTAATTTTATAATTAAAATGCTTTACTATTTACTTTTATAAAATTTCAAAACCGCATGTGTTAATAAAAAATCAATATGTTAAAGAAGTATGCTTAAAAAGTATTTAAATGTATATTGGTTAATTGATTAAATATGTAAATAATGTTTTGTTTTTCATCATAATATGCTATTAACGTATTTTTGCTTTTTTGTAACGATTTATGTATAATAATACCACACACGTATACAAAAATGCATACACAAATATTATTATGTGATGTGATCAGTTTGAAATTACTATTATACTTTGTCATACAGTAAAATAAAAAGGTCATTAATAATTGCATATATATATTAATCAATAATTTGTATATTTCTATTTTTAGTTGTTATTGCTTCAATGTTTGACAAAAAGAAGTGGACATTTAGCACTACCTTAGCAGAGGACCGGTAGTTAAATCTCGCAACCATTTCTATCCAGTTATGAGTAGTATCCATGTGCATTGTATATATATAGTCAATTCAAAAAAAATTAATAAAATTTTTGTTAATATATTTTAAAATATATAATTGTGTCAATTAAAAGCATTTGTTAGTGGTCTAGCAGTACAGAGCTCGAATTTGGACCTCGGTGGGTATGGGTTCGAATCCCACCACCGGCACTAAAATGCGGGCCTACGTTTGGCTTTGCTAAAACGTCCACTGCTGAAAGATGTTTCTTGTAAAACATTCAACGTAATAAACACAAAATTATATATATATATATATATATATATATATATATATATATATAAAGGTGTCCATAAAGTCCCATTGCGATGATCCAATTCACTGACTAAAGTTGTGTCAAAGATATTGTGCATCAAACAAAGAAATGGGACATAAACGACTTGAAACAAATTATTCCTAATGCCACTGATTCCATTGATGAGAGCATGCTAATGGGAAGGTGCTACAAAATCAATTTTTGTAATAGTTTCTACAAATTTATCTATTTATTTGCTTTTGCAATAGATTTATTAAGTTGTAAAAAGAATTTATGAAGATCCTATATATATATATATATATATATATATATATATATATTTCTTATCTATGTGCAATTGTCCTCCGAAATGCTTTGTTAATACAATTTTACATTTATAACTATCTGCTAATCAGCATTTACAATTATATCTATTCTTCAGTTAATATTATATTTTATAATAAAAATTAATTTTGTTAAAAAGTCTGAAATTGTAACTTAAATCTTACAATTGAATTTTATAATTTTTAAATATTATAATTACTTTAATAACTAAAAGAAAACAGCATACATTAATTTTTTATAATAAAAGCTTCTTAAATTAATTTTATTGATTTTTTACTCAATTAAGTAAATAAACATTAATAGAACGTATATTGTTTGCATAATTTATTTAAGTAATTAGTGGTATTTACAGAATAAAACTTAAAAACAATTAAATTATTATTTTCTTTTTTTTCGATTTTTTTTTCATTTAACACGTGCCCATCAAGTCATGTGAACAACCGTAAATAGTAGGATAAATTGTAAATAATTAAATCATTTTCAAACAGTTTGTATATTTAAAATGTTGACATCACGTGAATATAAATTTTGAATAATTAAATATTGGCTTTAAAAGATATTTTCATGTTTTGCAAAAAATATTTTTATTCAATTTTTTGCTAAATATCATCTACACAAAATGTAGCTTTTACTGTACATAATAAATGATGTTTTTATTATAGCTTAATCATTTTTTTGTTTTTACTATACTGCTTTACATTAGGTAAAATACAATTTAAATATCTGTTTATAAATCAACATAAAAGAACAGCTAAATAACTTTACACTAGCTATGTTGCATATTTTAATGTATTTAATAACTTGAACATAATTTTTATCAAACACTTGAGCAAAGTAAAAATAATTATTTGCATAAACAGTAATTTTCTGTTGTTTTTTACCAATAGTAACGTATGAATAGTTTAAAATTCAATATTGTTTTTTAATCTGAATGTACTTTTATTTTGTAAACAAAATAAATAACAAATATTTCATTCAGTTTACTTTTTAAAATAACCATCTCTTTTATTTTTTACTATTTTAATAAATATTGTTAAACTCTTTTGTAACTGAAACAATTTTTTAATGTTTTTGTGCTATTATTTTATTTTATTTTTATTTATAATTTAGTTCAAGCTAGTTCATTTTAATAGAACGTAATTTAAATTCATTAATAATATAAATACTACTACTACTATCCTACTACTACTACTACTACTACTACTACTACTACTACTACTACTACTACTACTACTAATACTATAATAATAATAATAATAATAATAATAATAATAATAATAATAATAATAAACAAATGCATCAAGCCTAAATTAGAAACAAATATAATTTAACAATCAAAACTTTTGTTTAGAAAACAGTGACCACTTCGTTAGATTTTATAAGTAGGTTCATAATTAGAAGAACGGCCACTATTGCGGTTTTGACAAATATAACGTTTGTAAGTTTTTGTTTTGAGTCTTTTCTAATCAAAACTTATCCGAGAACCATTTGGAAAAATCTAATTTAAATTAATGTTACGTGGAGTTAAACAAACATTTTGGCAAAATGTTCAACCACATGAAACAATTTTGTTGCTCCCACGATCTTCAGAGCGGAAAGGTTGTTGCATTATATTATGTTAATTAAATTATTTAATAAATGTTTTTTACAAAAAATAATTGAATATTGATTAACAATAAAATTAGAAAATTAATAAAAATATACTTTACAAGATTTTATATAAAGTCGGATAAATATTTAAATATTTTAACAACCTCTCATAAAAATGGAAAATTTGTAAAAGAAAAAGAAATTTTAAATCCTTTTAACTCATCACTTTATTTTTGCTACAATAAAAACCTTTATAAACTGTTTGTGTTATTATACAATAATAAAAAAGATACTTATGCTAATTAAAAAGTTACATTTAAATAAAATTTTTGTAATCCTATTTAATACTTTTAGTTGTATGAAATTAATGTGCTGTTTGGAATAAATTTCAAGCAAGCTTTTATTATAAAACAAGTATACATCATATCTTACTGCAAACGTTTTTAAATTTATTATGTTTAAATTATAAAGTCATTTTAATGTAACTTGATAATGTTTGTGTGCACAAAAACAGGTCGTCACTACATTGAACTTAGTCGTAATGATTGTGTGTAAATGTTTGAGTTGTACTAATTTAATGTTATCTTTACCCCCCCTTTTTTTATATATATATATACATACTAAAATATTATATGTTTGTGACTGACGAGAATATACGAAATGAATTCATCTCACAGTTTACGTCTTCTTATATTTTTATTTGGAACTAGTAGAACTGTAAATTGTGATGTGTTTGAAATAATTATGAAAAAATTATAATTTGAAATTGTAAAGTAATTAAGAACAGCAATATGTTAATGAATTATACATTAGAAAAACCTATTGTTTAAAATTTAAAACAAAATATTTAAAAAACACTAAAAAAATTATAAGATTAAAAAATTACTTTACTAACACAGAAGGTTAGAAGTAAGCATGTGATAAAACTTTTATAAATGTAAGGAATATTTTTTAATATTACATTTTATAGCAAATAGTTATTATTAAATAAGGTAAATGATAATAAATAAAAAGTAAAATTAAAAAATGTATTATGTATGTTTTTCATAACTAATTAAACGAATTGTGGTTAAATATTTAAGAACAATTTATATAAAAATTTTGTTCATTTTTTAAATTAATTTTACTTGAATTAAAATTTTATTGTTTTTAGTATCATATTTTCTTTTTTTTTAACAATAAGTCTACTTTTTTTTGTTTTATTGAATAACTTATTTCATTCAATAAATTTTACTAAATGAAATATTTATAATACATAAATTAAATTAAATTTTTTATTATATAATTTGGTATTCTGTTTAAGTCACGTATCATATTTTTTACATTAACTGGTTATGTAATAGTATATATATAAACGCACATTTTATAAACAACTATTAGTTTATTATATGCAATTAATGGATTACAAAATTAACATATTTTTAAAATATTTACAATAGAATTATCCCACCATACGTGTTAGAATAAAAATTAACTTATTAACAATAGCAGAGTTAAGTTAAAACACTTTTTATAAATTATTTATAAACAATTAATGAGTTAGTTGCAATTAATGTAATATATATTGATAAAGTTTAACTGCTATCTGGTATTTGTTATGTAAAAGATATTGTGTTTAATTAATAGAAAACGTTTTTAATTAAATGTAAAATACGTTATTTCAAAAAGACAATGTTAAAAATAAAAAATTGAATTGTTTCGTGTACAATGTATAACATTAAACTTTCGTTTTACAGTTTATTGCTAAAATTTAATTTATTAATTTTTAACTGTGATAATAGAAGTAAATAAAACGCCAAGCATGTAATTGGAATGGGTTTAACTCCCAGCTCCAACACGACCCTTCTTTGAATTTGCTCAATGTACAGTTGTTGAAAAATGTTTTATATTAAGCATTAGAGAAATAAATTTTTAGAACATTATGCTATAAAAATATTTATTTATTTTTACTACTTTGAATGTTTTACGGGAATCATCTTTCAGTAGTGGATATTTTAGCGAAGCCGAACGTAAGTTTGCATTTTGTGTCAGTAATGGGATTCGAACTTATATTCACTAGGTCGAAGTTGAGAGCTGTACAGTTAAACCACCCCGGCATATATATGTAAATTTAGTACAAAATTTATTATTATTAGTAGTATTATTATTATTATTATTATTATTATTAGTTAAGTTACTTCAGTAGAAGTACATTAATGTTTTTAGACTATATATATTTATCCATATTAATAAAGCTAAACAAAAGCATTATATCCCACAATATTTTATCTAAAAATCACTTTAGATAAATTTATTATTTCGTTTTATAATTAGTCTTTTGCCAGCACTATTTTCATTTTATAGATAATAATAAATAAAATGTTTATTACAGCGGAATGCTATACACATAACTGGATAGATGCAGACCCGTTTAGCTTTGTTAAATGTACACTGATTGAAGAATGCATTTCGTAAAACATTCAAACATTAATTACTAAATAAATAACATAATAAAATAAAATTACTACAGTTAATTTTAACTAAGTGATTAATAAAATGTTCAAAACATATTTGCTTTTCTAATATTTTCAGTTACATTTTGACATATTTTTACTATATAGTTTTGTAATAACATTTACATTAATTATTTAAACTCTTATTTTTATTTATGTTTAATATTTATAACATATTAAAAATTAATGTCAAAAAAGGATTCTAACTGATCATAATTATATAAAAACTGTACTGTTTTTTCAATTAACATTAGTTCAATGCTAGTAAAACATTTAAAGATTAATCAATGTGTGAATTAAAGAAAATACAACAGTACAAATGTATAGCATTTGTTAATTTAACTGAGATTTAACAATTAATTCAGTATATATATATATATATATATATATATATATATATATATATATATATATATATATATAAGGGATAATTTATTGTACATTGTATTTTCGTTATATATGTCTAAGTTATAGCACAATATTTTCAGTACAGTAGCATGTTAAGTAACTTTATTTTCAAGAATTTATGTTTTTAATAACTAAAATATATTTTGTTAAATCCAATATAAATTAAATTCGGTTCAAGTTATTTTGTTTTTAAAGAAATATCAAAAGATTAGTAATAATTTTTAGTTGCACATTTTTCAGGTAATTTTTCTCTACACTAGAGTACACTTTTTGTTGTTGGTATGTATTATTGTCAGATTGCATAGCCTACTTTTTAATTCTCCTTTTTTTGTCTGTAAATAGATAAAGTAAAGTTGTAAACAATATATGCATGGTATTGTGTTTGGCCTAAGTTTGTTTTAAATTAACATAACTAAAAAATGCAATTTAATTACAAATAATAATAGATGCTAAAATTTTGTTAGTTTTGTAACTTGTAAATTTGATTTAGAATTCCATGCCTTAATTTAAATTATATATACATATATATATACAAATAGTGACATAAGTGACTCCAATGTTCACCTACTATGATATTTAAATATATGTAACCCTTGTTACTTATCTTAGACATATATAATTCTTAATATAATGCACACTAACATTCGTTTTAGCAATACAGCACAATACCACCATTATAAAAAGTTAAAAACAAACACAGATAATTGGTTTAAAAAAGTAGTTTTATCTACTAAATACATAATTATACAAAATAAAGGTAACAAACTTAATGCCAGTAATTTAAATATTATTCACGCCTTTGTTAAATTTCTGCCAGCAGCTTTGGGTAGGAATCTATCAACGTACCAATACAGTCCTTCAAAATACAAATTTTTACAACATTATTGATTTTCGCCTCTAGTGATACGTCAGTTTCCACGTGGTTTACCTCACGTTTTAAAATCCTAAAAAGGTTTTCAATTACCTTGAGGTCTGGATTGTATGGATGAAGTTGAATAAAAGTAAACTCTTTGCTTTTCAAAGCTTTTGTGGTCTACATAGGGAAAACGTATAGTAAATTGTAAGTCATATTAAAATATACATTACCACTTTTGAAATATGCACAGGAGCATTGTCTTCAATAATTGTTAAGTGACCTGTAGTATTTCTAGACAGCTCATTATGAAACAATTCTCTAAAATTTGTACAAATTCTGCGCTGTTTAAATTGCCATTAGTACGCATCTATTATGGAGACTGATTGTACTTAATTGCAAAATATCCTTTGACACATGAAGGATGTGCAACTTTATAGCAGTAAAGTATGGTTGAGTGGAAAATTTGGACTATAAATGACCTTTGAATGTTCAGTCCATGGTACGTAGGATATTGCACACTCATATGTGAAGTATATTGATCTCCAAAATGACGACGGATAGTGTTTGTACTTCTTGGTAAACTCCACTCGTTGCAATCTATGAGCACGACCGAGTGGAGGTATCTTAACAGCCGCTTTAAAAATGAAACCTTCACATTTCATTCTCCTTCTTACAATTGAATATAAAAAATCTTTTAAGTATTGATTTTTTATTCGTTTTACATTAAGTGTTTGGTGTTTTTGAGCTTCATGATTATAAACTAATCATCTTGTTTGGTTGTTGAACGTTTTCTTCCAATTGTGAGTGATCTAGGGCTTGTTCTATTTTTCAAAATGTTGTATACAGTTGAAACATCTACTTTTATGCATTTGGCAATTATTTTAACTTTCGCGCCCCTTTTATAAAACGTTGATCTAATTCATAATCATGGGAAGACAAATAACAAAGTTCAGGTAGGTATTAAGGGCGCGGAAATAAGAAAACTTTTTATCAAAATTAAAAATTTTGAAACGGAAAATAAAAATCGATCATATTCTTAAATTATTAAAAATAATTTTATAATTTTTTGGAAAAAAATTTGTTATAAAAATCTTTATATTAAAATACTTTTAAAATAAATTATTTATTGACTATTTTAAAATACAGTGCAAATTTGTAAATATATGTATGAACAGTTATTTTATTTTAAAAATTATTATTTTTAAAAATAAAAGGAATATAAAATTAAATATATTTTTTAATAATTATTTTTGTAAATAAATTACATATTTTTATATTTAATAAATGTTAAGTAGAAAAAGTTAAACTTTAGGCATCGCATTACCAGCATATGTATCAAGGTTATATATTTATAGAAAAATGTAGCGCATCAATCAAATCTTTATAATGTGTAAAAAATTGTTATTTTAATTATATACATTAATTTATTTTACAAACAAAAATATAAAAATAATTAATTGGATTGACATACATTGCCACTATATATATATATATATATATATAATTCATCTTTTGATATTAAAAATTAATTTATAGTTTTTTTACTAGCTTGTTACTGTTTAAATGTTTTAGGAGAAACATTTTTTCATAACTAGACATTTAGAAAACAGAAATAGAAAGTACATTTATTTTAATACTTTAAATGTTTTTACTAGAAACGTATCTTTCAGCAGTGAACATTTTAACAAAACCGAACGTAGGCCCACATTAGTGCCGGTGGTGGAGATTGAACTTATGCTTACTCATTTTCGAGTCAAGCGCTCTATCGCTAGACTACCCCGGTGTCGGTAGTTAAACTCAAACCCCATACCCATTCAATTTTTAGTCTAATGCTCTTCCAAATCTTCTATTTTCAAACACAAAGATTAAATAGATGGCAAAGTATTTTTAAATTTTAACTTACATCCACTTAAAAAATGTTTACACCATGATAAAGACAACATTGTATGTAAATCAATATTTATTTTTCAATATTTCTTTAATAAATATTTAAAATTTAATGATGATAATAGTAATAGTAATAATAATAAATTGTATAACGTATGTTACGATTAATTATACATTTACATAGTTTATATATAGTTCGTGTGTTAAACCTGAAATGTATTAAGCAGTATTAGCAGTAATGATTCCAAACAAGGGTGAAACAACTGCATAGTGCTCCTGGTTGACTAGCATCAAGTGGGTTTATTATTTAAGTAAATCTGACAATTTAAATAATTTATCCTTAAAAACCCATAAATAAATTATATTATTTATTTATTATAAAATGTACGAACAGGAATAAAGTTATATTTTAAAATTAATATCTATATAAATAAACTTATTAAATGTATTTTATATAATTCTTACAATAATTAATATATTATGCGCATTATATTTTAAAATATTGTTTTTAATGCCATAAATTTATATTTATTGGGAATAACATTAACGTTGTAATTTACCTTATTATACTAAACAAAACCCAAATATAAAAATTAACTAATTTTTTAAATAATATTTTTTATTAACATTTTTTCAACGTAACACTACTATAATTGCAATAATTTCCGCTACTCTCAATTATTTTGTGAAATAAGTAAAAAATTGAAATTTCCGTTTATAGTTGAATAGAAATTTAGAATACATTGTTAAAACAATTTAGCATTTTATAATGTAAAAAAAATCAAATAATGTTAACCTTTGTTGAATTTTTGAAAACCTTTACTTCCATTTATCAGAAAAATTACTGCGCAACTTGAAAAAAATTAAAATTAACCAGTTTTTCGGATTGCAAAATACAATTTACAAAAGTTTACTTATTTTCTAATAAAATGTAAAACAAAAATGCCTTTTTAATTGCTAAAAGTTTAGCAATTTTTTATTACATAACAAAAACTGGAGTTATGTTTTAGCAAACTTAAATTGAACACTTTTTTAATTTTTAACATTTTTTTTTGTATTTTTAATCTCAAATGCAATACAGTTGTGCAAGAGTTGCCATTGCTTAAAAAACAATGTTTAATACTATACTTTATAAAAGCTCGTTTTTTTATTTTAAAATGTTTGTATTATAGGCTTAAATAAAAATAGCTGTATTTTAAAAAGTTTTCAACTAATCGTAATAACATCAATGTTCGTTAATTTTTTTACTATAACAAAACCAAAATTCTATTTTTTGTTAAAAATGAGATTAATAATTTAACCGTAAATATATCAAAGCGCTTAATCCAAGTAGTTACAAAAAGATAATTACATTTAATTGTTTTGTATCGTATAACACATAAAAGTAACTAAAAAATTGCATATACTTCTAATTTTTCTGTTAATAATTTTGCTCAATTTTTAACTAGAAATTAGTCAACATTTAATGCATTAAAATAGGAATTAATAATCTATATTATCAAAATTATATGTGCATTTTATTTACAAAATATTATTTATTGTGTATTTTGTATTAAAATTGAGTTCTTATTCTAAATTATGCATTTACCAGAAAAGCCTAAATTATTTATGATTTTATTTATTTATTTTATGTTTGCTACTTTGAATGTTTTACAAGAAACATTTTTCAGTACTGGATATTTTAGCGAAGCCGAAATTTGGCTCGTATTTTAGTGCCGGTAATGGGATTTGAACTCATGCTCACCCAGGTCCGAATTCGAGCGCTGTACCACCAGCCCATCCCGGCACATTAGATAACTACATCAAATGCAAGAATTGATTTATATGCACAAATACAAAATATTTAACAACTAACTAGTGACCTTAATTTTATTTACTTTTTTGATTTAAACAATTAATGTTTACACTATTTTTAGTTGCAGGTAAAACAATTATAATTAAGTAACATTTTTTAGTAAATCGATAAGCGTAACATTTAACAAATATACGTTGTAGTAATCACATAGTGATTTTAAACAAATTTAAGCGCCAAAATTTGCATTAAAAACATACTAAAAATTTTTTATTATCAATTGTTATTTAATAATAGTAAGTACATTATATTTTTTTTAAATTTTACAACGTAATTTTAAAATAAAATTGGTTATTTTTTGATATTTCTAAATTATTAAATAAAGTACAAAACATAAGTTTTACATAAATAATCTCTCTTAACAACTGATTAATTTGTTTAAATAATAAAAATTAATTTTTATTAAAAAATGCATTTTTATTCCATTTTATTTTTATTAATTAATTAGAATTGATCAGATTGACTATAAATAATAAATTTACAAGGTCAAATTTAACCACCCGTAGCTCAGTGGTTAAGTTGCTGGCTTGATACCAGATATAGCTTGGGGCCAAGTTTATGTGTATGTAAAACTTGAAAGGTATGCACTACTGACAATTCCAAATAAAGATAAAACATATGTACAGTGCTTCTGGTTAATTTAAAACCAAGTGGATTCGTTATTCAAATGAATTTGACAATTCTAATAAAAACCCTTGAAAAACCATTAATAAATAAATTGGCCAACTGTTTTAACATTGAATTATATTTTCAATATTATCATTAAAAAATTTATTTAAATAAGTTTGTGACTTTTGGTTTATAAACACACTATTTATTTTTTAACTAAATTTGTAATTAAATGTGCAGTAATTTTAATTTTAAATCTATACATGTTTATACAGAAGAATAGTGTGATTGTTAGTATTTTTGGTTAAAATAATGCTAATTTATTCAATTTATATAAATTAAATAAATAGAACAAAGAATACGAATTGGTTATTATATGCGTTACACTTTGTACATGTTGGTACCAAATTATGTCAAAATATTTCAGCAGTGTAGTTTCCATAGTAACATGTACGTAAATTAATTCATGTTAATTTTTTAACTGTCAACAGTCACGTGCTGGTAATAAGTTTGTATTTTATTGG
Organism: Cardicola forsteri; assembly: GCA_025895645.1. NCBI lineage: Eukaryota > Metazoa > Platyhelminthes > Trematoda > Strigeidida > Aporocotylidae > Cardicola > Cardicola forsteri. Next base: position 358,752 of record JAKXYG010000735.1, on the reverse strand, counting down.
CTTAGCAATATCCTAATTTTACTAAGTCTTATTTGTCTATATTTTGGACATTTTTATTCGTTAAACAGTATGCTTTATTTTATTGGTACAGCTATATTTTTGAAATAAATTTTAACTAATTGGTCTGTATAGAATGAATTAGTTAACAATAAAATCATTACCATTATCATCGTATTTGCAAGCAATTTATTTCATTTTACAATCTTGATTATACTATTAATAATTCACTTAATCCTACATTTAAAATACAATTATTAAAAAGTTGAAATTTTGTTAAATAGTAAACTTATAAAATAAGTAATGTTATTAAGAGATTGTTTTAAAAATTTACCTTAACTTAAGAATGATTATTTTAGCTACTTTTTAAAATGTTACCTTGTTAATTTGTACAGTTATTTTTAAAAATAAACTGTGATATTTAATTAAAAATAAATATTGTTTTTTGTAAAAAAACGTTTTAAAATATAAGTTTTACTATGCCTATTAGATACCACAATAAATAGTTAATGTTGATTTGTTTGTTTTTGAATGTTTGCGAAAAGTAAAATAAGCGGAAAATGAATCAAAACATTTTGCCAAACCGATAAACGTTTTGATTAAAAAGTATTTAAATATTTTTTTTAAATAACCGTTTATTGATTAAAAGTTTTCTAAAACATGTTGCATTGCTACTCGATTTTAAATTGTTTTTTATAAATGTATATAACCTTGACCTTGCACATAAATTTTAAATCATTCAGCCATGTACTCCCAAATTTAATCTAGGTTTTAGAAAAGATTTTCTAATTATATTTTTGTTTAGCCTTAAACATTTTTTTAATAGTGTAAAAATTAATGCACTTTTTATTAAACTATAACTAGATAAATGTGTAAGCTTAAAAAACGCGTTACTAAATATAACTGTTTCTATCTATGTTTTACAATGTAGCATTTTGTCAAAAATACGATTGAAAATATAATGCATATGGAATAATTGCTAGCTTTATTGATTTATTCTAATTAATAAAATATTTAAATTTATGATGCACTGTTATTATTATTATTATTATTATTATTATTATTATTATTATTACAAAAAAAAACATTTTACTTTATAAAAAGCATGAAGCAACAGGATAACAGTAACAGCTAGGACATTAACAACAAAGTTCCATAATTCAAAAATAACATTGAGCAACCAAATTTTTCCATGTGTTCAAACATCTGTCAACATTTTTGTTTAATCTTATGAAACATTTAGTTCAATAAAATTTTCCGGAATGGTTCTTGGCCAAGTTTTCTATAGTTTACTAACTTTTCTTTTGCTATCATCAATTGTCAATTCTAAAAATATTTTTGTCGACTTTTTGGGCTGTAAACGTAGAATTTTATTAAGCAATTTTCTTCGTTTAATTGTAATAATGTCAAGTGGTAAACAAGAGTTTTTCATAAACTCATTGCTTGAAATGTGATTATGCCAGGTAATCTTTAAAATACTTCTAAAACACAGGTAATGAAAAACATCTACCATTTTATCAATATTATCTGTTCGCTTCCACGTTTTACTTTTATATATTACCGTAAGAATAATTATTGATACATACAAATAAAATTTTATCTTCAAGTGACTGGAAAAAACATACCACTATTGATTTTAGTCTATAAAAGACTGACATTACCTTTCCAAGTCTGGTTTTAACATAAATTTTGGTTTTTCCGTCTTTACTAATAATGCATCCCAGATATGTTAAAGAATTAATATTTTGTTCACTAATTTTAATGAGTAAATAATTATTTGACATTTGTGTATGATACTACGTGTAAATCCCGATTAAAAGCAATAATTAAAATAGCTATTTCCGAAATTTAAGCATACAAAAATTAGTGTTACATTTATCTGTGGCAAAGCAATTTATTAATAGAAACTTTGTCTTGTAACTAAACAAAATGAGTTTGATTTTTTGTGCAGAGACTTAATAAAACCACATAAGCATGTGGAACCAACTAAAAACGTAATTGGTTTTACAAGACTTCTATCTGGTCAAAATACCCAATTAAAAGGTTTTTCCAAGAAACAATTAATGTAACTTTTAAAATAATGAATATATCCATTATTTATTAGTCAGTTTTCAAGAGTGAATTATTAAGATTTTCAGATTTATGTGAATAATAAATCCAGTTGACTTCATCCAACCAGGAGCACTGTAGTGCTGTTTCACATCCTTGTTTGAAATCATCATGTTTCATTGGTTAGTTAAATAATAATTTCAAGTAATTAAAAATAAAAAGATTCAAATCATTTTGACATCCTTTTATAGTTTTAATTGATTTAAATTGTTTTGTAAGTATTAACCTATTATCTTTTTGTCACATTTAATATTTTTAATAAAAATCTTATTTATAAATATTAGTTAACCTTTTTTAATATATATATATATATATATATATATATATAATATATATATATAACCCCTAAAATCTACTTTAAAAACTTGAGAAAGTATTAAATATAAATAAACCTTTATTTTCGGTTAATTTCTTTTTAAATAAAATACTACAAAGTAAAAATATTAATAAATGATATAAAGTATTTTATATTCAATTCTAATTTTATTCATAAATATTTGTTTTAATTATGCAAACAGTGAAAAAGTTGTATGTTAAAATTAACGCCTGTATAAATGTAATGAATAAATGTAATTTACATAATTTTTATAGTAATAAATATTTTGTTAATTTAAAAAAATATATTGGTTAATATTCCAAATTTACATTTATTAAATACAACATTAACGTTGTAATTACCCCATAATATTAATTAAAACCAAATTTTAAATAAATTTAGTTTATATACAAAAAAAATAATTTATCGTTTTTTTTAACAAATACTTTTTTATTATTTGTTTTTTTACAATATTTTTATAACTACAATATAGTTTAATGACTTGAATTTCTTTTTGTAAGGTAATACAACGAAAAATTAAGGTATTCTTTTACCAAAAATAAAGTTTTCTGTTTGAAAATAAGTTTAAAAATTATTGTTTCCGTATATAGTTAAAATAAAACATTTAGAAAGTATTGTTAGAACATTGTAAAACAACTTAACATATTGAATTGTAGAAGGATGGAATAATGTGAGTTTTTATTAGTTGCAAAAAATTGTTCATTTGTTAGGAGAAATTACTGTTCAATTTAAAAAATTGAAATAAACTAGTTTTTGTTTTTAGATTGTAAAATATAATTTTTAAAAATTCAGTTTTTTTATAGTAAAAAAATGAAACAAATTGATATTCATTTTATTACTCACTAAAAGTTTAGCTGTTTTGTTTATTACAAGATAAAAAACTAGAGTTATGTTTTAAAAATCTTTAATTTTTTAATACTTAGTCATTATATTGTAAATTATAATAATTAGCTTACTGTATAGAAAGGATTGGAAATTAATCAATTTAGCCAGTCCCAAGTCTGAATAAAAGAGAAGGGTTTGGGGCACTAAGGGAATCCGGCAGTAAAAAACCAATGCCAAAATTATTTGATTGCATAATACTTTATATTGGTTTAATGCAAAATCAAATAGAAAAAAACTAACTAAAAACAGCTATCCTTTATAAAAAAGGGAAACGCTGTAAAAAAGACCTTTAGTAGCGGTATTTTTATTTAAAAACGTTTTTTACCCAAAACGTCATACAATAATGCAAGTGTCACAATAACCATCTTAGGTTGTATTTTGAAAAATCAACTTTAACTATATAATAATTTATTTTGTTAGAAAAGAAACTTTAATGCATCACAGGTCAAAATAAAATCCTCGGAAAAGGGTTCTCTCACTTGCTAAACCGATAGTAACGTAGTAGCATTTGATGATACTGGGCAATTAGAAATAATTAGATTCACTATAAATATTAACTTTACATGATCAAGTCTGACCACCCGTAGCTCAGTGGTTTAAGGCGCTGACCTGACACCAGATAGGGCGTCGGTTCAAGTTCATGTGTGTGTAAAACTTGAAAAGTATGCACTGTTGATAATTTCAAATAAGGATAAAGCAACTGTACAGTGATCCGAGTGAATTTATTATTTAAGTGAATCTAATAATTCTAAAATAAATGTAGTTATTAATGAAAGTTACCAAATAATTGTAATAAGATTAAGTTTTTCAGTATAATTAAACGAAACATTTATAGGCATACCAAAATTAAGGAATTATATATATATATATATATATATATATTTATATATTTATATATAATTTCTAAAGATAATTTATTTAAAGCATCATATAAATTTTAATTTGTTACATTTTAAAACATGTTTTACTTGAGAATTTATTTTATAGCCATGTTTTAAACGTTAAAGTACATTGAGTTTTGTATTTTTATTATGTGGTTATGAGTGAATTATTTATGTAAATTTATGCAGCTTTTGCACAACGATATTATTTAACATTTTTAAAATATATTTAAAAGTATCACTTTAATTTTGTAAAACGTTTAAATAAAGTACGTTTATAACGCATAATTACACATAAATTCTATTTTACTAGCACAAAGTATTTTTAAAAACTGAATAATTATTTAAAAAATCACATTAATGTATAAACTTGTTAAAAAGTGTTTAATATGTGTATAATACAATTACTTATTTAAAGTATAAAAATTTTATATTATTTTTTTAACCACATGTTTACTGTATTGACTATATTTATATTCATTATCATATAATATTCTATTTCATTTTGTTCCCATCATTTGTACTACTACTTTTTCTAATTTTATGTTATTTATTTCCTTATTTTTATTGATGATGAAAATGTATTTTTTACACTGAATGTATATCTAGTAAGGTATTAAGTTTAATGTAATAATAATAATGTTAAAAAAAAATTATTTTAAAATTATACTTGAGCAAAATACAGTTCATAACATTTTTCTTTTATATACATTTAATGTTAGTTACAATAATTTGTAAAATTAGTTTAAATTCTTAAATTACATAACAAGTGTCGCTGCATTTTAAATTTTTTGAAAATTATAGAAAACAATGTTGTAATATATATATATATATATATATATATATATATATATATATATATATATAACTTATTGCAAAAACTGACATTGTTTTAAACGTGTTACTTTGAGAGCCGGTAAAATAAAATTTATTATTTTGCTACATTTATTGTTTTCGGTTTGTTCAATTATAATGTATCTTTTTATAAAAATATTTATTTACAACTAGTAAATTAAAAACGTTCAATTAAATTAATTTAGAAACAAAAACGTCTTGTTTAAAAGAAATTAATTTTTAAAAGTTGTTTTTTTAAAACGGATTTATGACGTAACCATTTAATCTTTATTTTGTAAGTTTTAGAAACAGGTTACATTTATTAAAACATGTTTTTTTATGTATTACGTACGTAAGAACTGCATTTTTGTTTTGTTTTGTGAATAATTTATAACACTACCAAACAAATAAACGTTTGTTAGTTTAATTTATATTGAAATATTAAATTATTTTTTTTAATTTAAATAAGATTTATTAATAATGGATTTAAAGAACAAGGTAACATATTTATATCGTAATTTTGTGTTATTTATAAGTTTCAGTAATAATTATTATAATTTAAGAACATAGGATGTGACCCGATATTTCTTGTTTCAAATAATTTGTGGAAAAATGTTTAAGTTTAATTATGTCAAATATTTAATTCCAAAATTAAAAAAAAATTTTATTCAGAAGTAAATAATTTTGCTTTTTAAAGCATTAGGTTCCCTTTATAATACCAAATAAAAATATGAGAAGACGTAAACTATGAGATGAATTAATTTCTTATATTTTCGTCAGTTACAAACATAAAATTTCAGTTTATATATATATATATATATATATATATATATATATATATATATATATATATATATATGTGTGTGTGCCGGGGTGGTCTAGCGGTACAGCGCTGGAATTCGGACCTTGGTGGGCATGGGTTCGAATCCCATCACCGGCACTAAAATGCGGGCCCACGTTCGGCTTTGCTAAAATGTCCACTGCTGAAAGATGTTTCTTGTAAAACATTTGAAGTAGCAAACATAAAATAAATAAAATAAATAATATATATATATATATATAAAGGGGGGTACAGTTCACATTTAAGTTAGTAGAAATTGCTAGCATACACAAATATAAACATTACGACCAACTTAAGTTCAATGTAGTAAAGAACTGTTTTTGTGCTTAAAAACTTTTTCTTTTATGAAAAATTAAAGTACACTTTAAATTTTTTTATTTTATTTTTAAAAAGTATATTGATTATTAGTTATGTTTTTTGTTATATACATTTTAAAATCTTTTCGCTTTGAAAAACATGTGATTTTTCACAAAATGTTTTGACTGAAGATTCTGCACATTAAATATTCAACTTTTATTCGGATTTTACTAAAATTGGTCATTAAAATCAGGATGCTTTCACTTTTTTGCCATAGAATGGTGGCCTTTTATTGTTGTCATTAGCAATATTACTATTTTTATAGAGGTCAGGTTGAAGACCTCTCAATCAAACCTTCCTCCTTTCTCAACCGGATATGGGATTGACCTTTAATTAATCAAAAGCCATTTTTGTATAATTTGTTGAATCTACAAGGTCTTTTGCAATTTTTTTAAATCATTTTATTAATGTTATTTGTGATTATTGGTCAGTATTTAGACAACATGCCAACACAAACCATATGTAATAAGGTTGCACTATACTATATATTATTTTGTGACTGTTAATATATATTTAAAACTTATTTTTCTTATTTTTAATATTATATGTATACATTTGAATAGATAGCAAAGTTTTATAAATATCCTGAAATTTTCTACATTTTACCTTATTTTATTAAAAAATCAACTTAAATTTAAAATAGCTTCACTTGTATTTATAACTATTGCATATTAGTTAACTAATATCTTTTAAATTATATATAAAAAATACCATAAGTATGTTTAGCCAAGAAATAAAATTTTAATACTGATTTGGTACTTTACCAGTTTACATACAATTAAATACTACTCAATTTTTTATTTAGCTTTTGTTGCTCAAATGTTGGACGAAAAACATTTTTCAGTCGGTTGGGCATTTAACAAAGCCTTAAACGATGTTTCACATATAATATACAGGTAGTAAAATTCAAAATTCAAATCTAACCTTTTAACTACTTCTGCTACATCAATACATGTTAATAATAATAAGTGATATTTACAAAAATAGAGTCAACAGTAATAGTTACACTATTCAATTCACATAATTATTTTGTTTAATACCGGATGTATCAAAATCTAAGTTTAGTTTAGATAATAATAATAATAATAATAATAATAATAATAATAATAATAATAATAATAATAATAATAATAATAATAATAATAATAATAATAACAATAATAATAATAATAATAATAACAATAATAACCTATATATATTGTTTTCCTGTGTTAGTTATCTTGCTAAAATTGAAAACATCAATATTGAATTTAATTGCATTACCTATTTTTTCAACCGTAAATATAATCATATGATTTAAGTTTTAATAAACCCATAGTTGTTTGTAATTTTTGAACATAAATTTTCACATATTTAATCTGCTAATGCTCTTGTTCACTTAATTTTTAAAAATTTAATGAGGTTAAAAGTTAAACTAATTTCACAATCAATTTTAACATTTGAATACTATACACATTTTTAGCAATTTCAAGTTTTTTGTATCTTCGCTTATTTACTAGTCCTCATCCGTCATGTTGTGCATTAACTAATTTTTTCAATTACAGCTAGCTATTCCTAAAAACAAATAAATAAATTTTAAGAATTAAGTGATTTTATTTAAAGTTCTTTGTTATAGTCTTTAAAGCATGTGATGGATAGAAAAATAAACAAAATACAAACAACCAATCAAAATGAAATATTCAGTATCCATATTACTTTGTTTGAATTTAATTTATGATCATGTGATTATATATATATATATATATATATATATATATATATATATATATATATATAGAGAGAGAGAGAGAGAGAATGTAATTTTTATTTCAGACAGTCGATCCTATATAAAAAATAATTTTTAATTATTATTTTACTACAAATATATACTGTAAAATATATATGCTATTAACGTGTTTATTTACGTTTAAATCAATAAACCTTTCAAGCTAAAATGTAAATATTGATTTGTTTGTTTGTAAATAATGTTTGCTTGATTTATGCGATCAACTACAAACGTCACACTTTTGTTTGCTTTGTATTCTCTAATACTTTTTTAAAAATAATGTTTTAAACAGCTGATTGGCGCAACGAAAATGTACATTAAGGTCATAAGTTTGAATTTCATTACCAACATAATTATGAATCCTTTCGTCGTTATGCTATACGTTCACTTGTCAAAAACAAACTTTTTCTATTCTCTATATTAAATATGATAGAAACAAAGTTTTTTTTCATAAAATTAATGTAGCTAAATTAAAATTGATTTGAATGACGTAAACTGTAAGAAAAATTTATTTCGTGTATTGTTGTTAGTCACAAACGTTGGAATATCTAAAAGAATTAATTCTGCTCTGGACCTAAAATGTCAGATTTAAATTTTACGCTAAATCTTGTATTTAAACAGACGGTGTAACCATGAGCAGTCCATCAGAACCCACACTGACAAATATTTTTCTTTTTCATATATATATTTATCAATGAGTTTTTTAAAGGGATTATTTGTTTTAAATTCAGATGTACTATAAATAATAAATGTACAGGCCCAAGTTCATCTACCCATAGCTCAGTGGTTTAAGGCGCTGACCTGACACCAATAAGGTGTCGGTTCAAGTTCATGTGTCTGTAAAACTGGAAAGGTATGCGCTGCTGATAATTTCAAATAAGAATGAAACAGCTGTACAGTAATCCTGGTTGACGAAAAACCAAGTGAATTTATTATTCAAGTAAATCTGACAATTGAAATATAACAATGCTAAAACAAATATTTTTCTATCAAAAATTGAACATTAGATTACGGATAGACAGAAATCATGACCATGTACAAACGTTACTTGGATTAGATATGTGTTGTAACTTACAGTAAACAAGATATGTATAAACTGCTGTAAATTTTTAATAAAATTTATCCAAACATCAAAATAAATATCAGTTTGAGAAAAATGATGTGATCAATTTTTAGATGTCTCAATCATCTTACAGAGAAGTGACGGATCGGTTCAACGTAAAGTTTACCACAAACCTTCTTGGACTAGTTAATATCTACATTATAGAAGTTTTAAGCCAATTCAACATAAACGTGCACTTGTCAAAATATCATTCAACCATGTACAGAAAATTTACTCTAATGACACAATCGATAAAGAACAAGGAATTATTAAACAATCTTTTTCCAGTGAACTTTATCGAATACTACTCCAAGCCACAAAAACACCGGGTACATACACAGATGAAAAGAAGTCGGCTAATTTTTAAAATTTTAATTTATTTTTATTACCTTAAATATTTTAAAGGAAATCATTTTAACGAAGTCGAACATTGATCCATATTTGTTACCGGTGGTGGGAATAAAACCCATGCCTATCCAGGTTCGAATCGAGTGCCCTGTACAGCTAAACTACCAAGTTTAAAGTGGATAACGTTATGAATCTTCTCAAAACCAGGCTTAAAGCAACAATAAAAATCTATCTAAGAATGTTATACAGTACCAAAGGTCCCCCGTGTCCAATATTAAAACAGCTAAAGCAACATTTTCCACCTTATATTGCATTTATCTTAATAATTATTTGTACAAAAACTATTAAAGAGTTTACATTTGTTATTAATTAGAATTTTAATCTTTATTTTTAAAAATAATGCATAACAAAATTTGTTAATAAATAATGGAATATATATATACATATAAAGTTTACATGTTTTAGTTACAATTATTAGCAATATTAGTAATTTATTTTGGTTTATTTTACGTTTTATACAGGTACATTATTATTATTATTATTATTATTATTATTATTATTATTATTATTATTATTATTATTATTATTATTATTATTATTATTATTATTATTATTATTATTATTATTATTATTATTATTATTATTATTATTATTATTATTATTATTATTATTATTATTATTATTATTATTATTATTATTATTATTATTATTATTATTATTATTATTATTATTATTATTATTATTATTATTATTATTATTATTATTATTATTATTATTATTATTATTATTATTATTATTATTATTATTATTATTATTATTATTATTATTATTATTATTACTATTGCATAAAGGCTATAATTTATTCAAGTTATTTAAACTATTAAGACAGCGAAATATACAACGCAGAGTTAGAATTCTTTTTTGTAAATTATAATTTTTGCCTACCAAGTATAATTTCCTAGACAGTCGACTGATCTAAGCTATTAGAAGAGTTTTAAAAATGTATTTGAAAATACTTCTAATAAAAAATAAAGTAAGTAAATGTTAAAAATAACAATTGATTTTTTAATTCTATTGTTATGTTTTTGACTTAGTAACAAATGTATCAAAACATGGATTAATTTTAAAAAGAGTAAACAATGTTTATTTATTTTTAATTTAATTTAATTTAAAATCTCGTTTATTGATTTCAATTGACAGTTAATTTTTCAATTTACAAACAATATTTGACCAAGTTAGCAAATCAACTTTAAACTTCAATTTGCTTATGCACTAGGATATATAAAACTCAGGTACTTATACAAGATGCAGATCCTAACTAAATGTAATGTAAAAATAGATACACATGCCTAATTGAGAATTTTTAAATGTTGAACATGTGATAATAGTAAAGGATTGTATTTTGAAAACGTTAAACAATTTTTTATGAAGTACATCATGTTAATACATGCAAATAAATGTGTGTTTAAAGTTATATGTACTTTAAGTATTCTAATTTATTTATTACAACTCACGTGTAACATTTTAATCATTGAATAAATAGCCAACTAATAAATATTTTTAAAATGTTTTATAATAACGTAGTTCTTTTTTAATTTTATACATAGATATAAGCAATACATTTATAAAATATTAAATAATGATTTAGTAAGCTAAAAAACTTTTTTTTAAATAAAAATCATTCAGTTAGATCTACATCTAATACGTGTTGAATAATAATAATAATATTTTGTTGTAAATTTAAAGTAAAAATTTATAAACAATATTTAATAAATAATTGTGACAGAAATTTAATACATTATAAAATGTAATTTGTAAATATAATCTTTTATGTTAAATAATCATATAAATATTAATTATATAATTTCTATTAAAAGTTAAATTGGTACGCAAATTTTGTTCGTAAAAGAAGTTTTCGTTGAGAAAAAAACAACAATTTATTTTGACTATAGTATGACATTATCACAAGTATATAAAACATTAAGTGAGTAAAAACAGTTTCGTTGTAGAACATTAAAAAAACCGTGAAAGAAGAATTAACAGACCACACAATCTGGACCCAAAACTATTGCAGAAGAAGAGTTGTTTAGAACAAATGCTACGTAGAATCTAGTAGTAAAAGTGCACCCATATGGAAAATTTTTGTTTCTCCTCGCCCTCTCCACTTTTTGAAACAAGAATAGGATAAAACATAATTGCTAATTTTGTTGACTTAAATTGTAAAACATTTTAAAACCAAATGTTTAGATATTTATTGTTAATGCAACAAAATATTTTAATAACATTTGAATAGTACATACTTAAATGTGTGAATATTTCCTTCATCAACATAAAAATAGTAGTATACAATTTAACCAAAAACATTTAAAAATTTTTTTAATTAGTATCGATATTGATTTTTGTTTCTAATGTTAAAACGTATGCTAATGGAGAATGCAAGATGTCATGTGTGTGTGTGTACATGTAATAGCTATATTTTTACAAACACCAAAGCATCAATTACCAACGCAATTTTACAAGTAAAAATTGTTTATAAATAAATCATATATTTGATCAAATGTACAGTCTCATGCTTTTTAGAAAAAAGTTGTATTTTGTGATATAATTTTAGCTAAATATTTTTGTCACGTATAACGCATATATATATATATATATATATATATATATATATATATATATATATAAATCGGAAATATATGTATATATACAAATTTAAAATTTGTACATTTTTTTTAATTTTTCGCTCTAATTGTAGAAAAATATTATTTGTAAACAAATAAATAAGCTCTGGTTTTAGAGTATATTTTATATTATTTGAAATCAAATAATTAATACGTAATAATCTGTACAAATACGTTTTTAAAGTTTATTAAGTACTAATTTTGTTTATTTTAATAAAATTCTTAGTTAGTTTTATATAATGTACAGAATATAAACTTTACCAAACAATAACTATACATAAACCTAGAAGTTTAGGTCTATGTGAAACTTAAAAGTTGTGCGCATTTCTGATTATTTCTAACAAGAATAAAACAGCTGTGCAGTGCTTCCCAATTGTAAGTTTGACAATTCTAATATTATACAAAATACAAAAGCGTACAAAATTATAAAAAGCAATTGGATAATAGAAAACAATCGTGTATAAAAATAAGAATTATTTTAAAAAGCAGACTGATAAAACGTTTTAACTAAAAAACATTGTTCTTAATATTTTAAAAGGTATACAAATGTTCAGTGCATAATTTACATCTTATACATTAAACATTTAAACAATTTATACGGATGATTAATTGATATGGAAATAAAATTATTAATTTTTATTTAATGCAGTTTGAAAGTGAAAAAATGTTACTAAATTTAAAACTCGGTTTAGTAATTAAATAAATATTAATAGTAAAAAATATTTTAAAATGTGTAAAAATTTCCAGGCAACTTCCTAGGTACTATATAGATTTGAATTATAACTATTTTAATTATGACTAATGAAGTTGTATATATAAATAAATAGTTATCAGATATTAATTAATATACGTTGGTGTAATTAACGTATAGAACGTTTTCACTACATGTTGTATCGACACAAATTAAACGGCTTTCTATTAAAGGTAATTATGTAACTAAATGTAATGCATTCAAAATTTAATTCTTGGTGTAAAATTTATATTAACAAATTATTTATAAAGTGAATAAAGTTGTTTTTTACAAAGTATAAACAGCCTTCTATCAAAACTAAAGCAATGTAATTAATTAATTTTTATGACTTTTGTTAATTACATTAAGCACATCCAAATTGTATTAAAATATTCTTTAAACATTACTTTTGAAGTATCAATAAAGCGATTATATAAAAGCAAACATTTTTTATTAATATTATTATAAAAATTATAATATAGACGAAAAAATATAATTTTGAAAATTTTGATAAATAAAAAACAAATAAATTATTTACTTAAAATTATATATATATATATATATATATATATATATATATAATAGATAACAAAAACTATACATTTTTAGTATTTTATATAATATCTATTGTTTTACATTATTTCCTGTATGCATTTAGATTGATAATTTCTCCGTTTATCAGTCTAATGTTATAGAATTTAAATTTTGCATTACATAACTATTTTTCAATTAAAGAATTTTATTTCTTAAATTATTTACGTTAATGTTTAATTTTTTAAATATTAAAATTTTTATTAAGGTTTGAGCTGATTAAAGGCAATTGAATAAATGTGATATTTTTGTTATTTAAAAATTTTTAATTTTATGCAAATAAAATATATAACATTTTTAATCATAATAAAAATTATGTTATTTTCTTAAAGAATATAGACAAGATTATTGCATCACGTTATGGTTCAAGATTTAAAAACCTATTAAAAATTTAAACATTTTAGTGCTTTTTTAAATGATTAATTTTTAGACACTATTATGATAATTTTATAATATTTCTATAATTAAAAATAATTTAAAACCTATTTTTCTTTAAGAATATTACGTAATTAAGTACGGGAATTCATTAACAAGAAAGCTAAATTTAATTAAAATATTTTCTACTTATAAGTAGTATAAATTATTAATTAATATTAATATTAAATAAAAAAATAATCCATATGATTGATCCAATTTGTAAACCAACATTTTTAAAATAAATTTATCAACTAGTTTTTTATGATTAAAATAATCATTATTTATTATTAATCATTTTTTAAAATTAAAAGAAATGTGAGTACAAATTACAGAAATGGATCTGTACTAAAACAATTTAAACAGCAGGCAATTGATTAAAACTTTTAATGACTTATCTTTTTTTGTAACATAATGTTTTATTATATAGCGGTACAACATTCGATTTGGATCTGGCTAAGCAAGAGTTTGATCTCCACCATCGATACTAAATTTGCTGAAAGATGCTTCCCGTAAAACATTCAAAATAGTACCAATCCTAAAAGTGATAATAATTTACAATCTATATATGTGTTTTACTTATTTAGATTAAAAAATTGTTTATAATAAAAAACTGACTTTTGTACATTTGCCTTCCTATAGTTTGGCTTTTAATGTTATTACATTTTATAGTTTTCCTTAACGATAGGTCAATGCTTAAAAATAACTTTTAAAAAAAAACAATCGATTATGTTATTAAGGGAATCGCATTTTACACGATTACATTTATACATTAATAAGCTCCTATCTAAAGGGGGCTAAAAATAATTAAAAATTGTAGACTTAAATTGTTAAAACTATAAGGTTTGTAATGTTTATTCAATATATTTTTTTGAATATTACAATTTTCTTAACAAATTATGTTAGTAAATGGTAGTGTCGTGCACCATTGCTAGGATAAAGATTAATGTATATTATTAATAGAGAATATATTCGTAAATTATGATTCTCAATACATATTTCTAAAGCATTGTTTAAGTATGAGTTAGATATATTTTAGGTAAGCAACAAGTAATAAATGTTTTAAAATATTATAAGGCGTTAATTCTGGATTGATATTTGTTAACTGGTGTAGATATTCCACGAAATGCCACATTTATTTTTCATTAAAACATTGTAACATTTATTTAATGTTAATTTAATCTGCTTATTTATATTATTTAAAAAAACGAATTACATAATTAAAATTAGGTGTTTATATAATAGACGTTACTTATTAATTAAAGCACATATTTGGCAAGGCAAACTTACACCCCTTGAATAAATTAGTGTTGAAAATTCAAAAAAAATTAATCTAAATTAATTTGTTATCTCTAATTATGTTTTGGTAAAAATAAATATTAAGAATTTAAAATAATGTAAAATATTTAATAGGTGCTTTATATTTACTTTGAAATATTTATTTTAAAATGCTGAGTTAGTCAAAATAGCATATTTTATTAACAACTCTCATAAAACGTGGATACAAAGTTGAATGTACATATTTTTTTTAATAATTGGTCTATTATTAATCTGCGTGCTTAATTTCATTAAAAATAAACAACGTTTAATAGTTAAAATTTATACATTCAACTTTGTTCTAATTGCAACGTCATAATGTTAATTACAATTAAAATCTAGTTACTTAAAAATATGTTTAAAAAGTTATATATTTTTTTAAATAAATGTTTTTTGGTAATCCGAAAAAATGTTTAATTTTAAATTATAATTGACCTTGAAAATCCCATTAATTCCCTTATCTGTTTTCGTTCTGTAAAATGAATACCAACGATAAAAAAGATTACCACCTCAATGACAATGAACACCATGTTATTAAAATTTTTTAAACTATGGATTTTTGCCTAAACAACTAGCAAAATTGTATAGAGTAATCCTTACAACAATTTATTGTGTTTTGAATGGACAAAAACCACGAAACTATGATAATATTGGAAGAAAAAGAAAAACAAGTAAGGCCGATGATCAAAAAATTTTAATAGAATTGAAAAAAATTACAATCCTATTTCGAATATTGTAAAAGATAATTTACAAGAATGTAGTTATTCGACAGTGAGAAACCGTGCAAAAGAATTTGGTTTAACACGTGAATCACCAATAGTTGAACCATTTATTAATAAAAAACAAAATGAATGTAGATTTGTGTTTTATAACAAGTGGATTGAACAAAGATTGTCTTATTGGCGCTTTGAATATATTGCTAATGAAACAATTATTCTGGATGAACCATTTGGGTATAAAAATAAAGTACTATGCGGGCCTAATTTTTAAAAGCATTTACTTCCGGTAGTTAGAAAAAAAGTTTACTCTCGACAAATGATGTGTTGGTTTGGTATTAAGTATAATGAACCTATCAAATAAAAAATTATATCCGGTATCTTAAATAGTAAAAAATTTGCTTCATTAATGAAGGAAGTTTTACATAATGAAATGTAACACAGTCACACCGGGCTTATTAATGTTTTCCAGGACAATGCTCCATGTTATACGTCCAAAAAGTAATGTCCTATTTATCTAGGTTTACTTTATTTGTTTTATATTTACATTTAGACATTAGGTCTAAAATTGAAAAAAAATTCTTTTATTCAAGTACCAGCTAACAGTCCGGACATAAATGTTATTGAAAATTTTTTTTAGTATGCTAAAGCGCAACATTAATAAACATACTGCAATTGAGGATTTGTGTGATTATATTCAGTTTGTTGTTTAATATGAGATGAAACAAGAATATATCAACAATCTCATAAAAAACATTCTAAACCGCCTTGATCAAGTAGTTAAAAAGGAAGGCGATTACATTAATTATTAAACATTTGGTTTTTTATTATTCAATCAATCATTTGGTAACTGAAAATATTCCATGTGTTCTGTTTTTTTTCATATTTGACGTTATATTTTTTATTAATAATTTTACCCAATTTGTAATCAAGTTCAACTTTTATACAAATTTTTTTATATTAACAATAGATATTAATGGAATTGTAATTGTATTTTATTTATTACATAATATTGTATATATCATGATTAAACGGAGTTCTTTTTTTGAGTTATATAATTGCTACAGATGTTTTAGTTTAATAACTACGTTTTTAACATTAGTTAATTTAGGAGTTGTAGATAAAAATAGTGTAATATTGTGGTCATTTTAAAAATTCTTATTCTATGTTTGCTACTTCGAACAATTTACGGGAAATATCTTTTAGCAGTAAACATTTTAGCGCAGCCAAACGTAAGCCCGCATTCTAATGGGCCGGTGGTAGGGTACAAACTTAGTTAGAAAAGCAGCATTATTGTAGGACTGTTATGGTTGTTATATCGACAGACACACCTTCAATCTTTGGATATAACATTAATTTTGTAGTTGAACAAAAGTGATGAAGCTGCATAACCTTGACGGACTAAATTGCAAAATTCAAACGGCTTGTAGTTAATTTATTGCACCAGTTGAATTCTTGTATATAGAACGTAAAATATTTAAAAGTTTTAGTAAGGTTCCATTACGTAACGAAAAGATCCAACAATGTTTTCGTTTATTAAGTCAAAAGGTGAAAAATAGTCTATATAAAAACTATATATATAGAGCGCTAATTTTTTTCCCAAAATTCCATGACGCTTTTAAAGTGTGTACATTTGGTCAAAAACCAGTTTTTATTAAGTGTCGTTTTATTTGTATCTGAGTGAATCCGCTCAACTATAGGTAAAATGACAATTTCATCAGTTATGTAAAGTAAATTGATGTTTTTATAGTTTTTGGCTTTTTATCTATCGTTTACTGGTAGACAGCTATCTTGTATATTATTAATAATCAAACTTTCATAAAGATTGGCACAAAGTATAAAAATATAAAAAGTCCTAATTTTATGTCAAGGTAAATTCTATTAGTGTACATATAATAAATGTATTCTTTGAAATACTTTTTAAGTACCTTAAGTTTATGCTAGCACCGATTTGCTAAAGTGGAAAACCTGTGGAATCCCAGTTATAACGTAATGACCTCAGTCTCTGTTATGTTACTCTAAGTGTCAGATGCATCATGCAGAGGTGTAGTTAGGATTATTATAATTACTATTAATAATAATAATGGAAATTAGAACTATAATAATTACTTTCTCACTCACTCTCTCTCTCTCTCTCTCTCTCTCTCTCTATATATATATATATATATATATATATATATTTACCTATAATAAGTTATGTAATCATTTACAAAATTTTAAAATAATCTTTACATTTTTATTAAACTAATCTTAAATAACTTTAAACTAATTGTTAAATTTGTAAAAAGAAACAATTGCTTCAATTTAAAAAAATCCATTTGTACGTAAATTATATTATTTAAAAAATATGTGATATTGTTTTTTTAAATTATACATAAACTATTTTGTGTTTTTAATGAATATTTCTTCCGTTTTTAAGCGTCTATATTTTTTAGAAAGCGTTTATTTAGAAAAAAAATTGTTTCAATTTAAAATCAAACAAATTAGTCAGACAACCATAAAAAAATTTAAAAAATTTTGCCAAAATATTGCAACAACGCCTTTTATAAAAAACAAACGCTTTTGTTAAATAATGTATATTTAAATAAAATTTGTTGTCATTGAAACTAAAGGGTATTTTTATGCAACAATTACAAACACTATTTTACATACCTATGCACACGCATTATATTTACATTTTACTAATTACAGATTGATAGAAATAAAATGACAGTTATGGAAAAACATTATTATTGTCAAATTACTATTTTCAATAAAAAACTAACAAAAGTGCAAAAAAAGATTTAAACTCCTGGAATGAGAGCAAATGTTGGTGATGTATTCAGGAACAAACGTAGACTTTGATTTAATTGTTACAATCATGTAGAACATTTTTTAAAAACAAAACATGTGGAAACATACTTTATCAACAATTTACTAATATAATTATTTTATTAAAATCAATACTCTTTTACATAACATAAAAATGTACAAAAGCTATATTTTGAAATCAACATAACGAATTTTATCAAAGCATAGATACATAATTCTTTAATTAAATTTCAAAAATATTTTATTATAATTAAAATTATTAAAAACTACTTAATATTTTATAAATTGTATACAAATATTTATAAATAGAGAAACAAAATTTATCAATGAGCTAAATTTTCACGTGCTGGAATGTTACCAAAATAAAATTGACACATTTTTATTTTTACAATCAAAATTTTAATAAAATGGGAAAAAAATTGTTTAACAATGAAATATATTTTATTATTATTATCAAATTAAAACAAATGAATAGTCTTACAAAAACATATATCAATAATTAGTTTGGTAAATGAATACTAATTAGAATTAACTACATTGTTGAATAGTAATATATATATATATATATATATATATATATATATATATATATATATATATATATATATATATATATATATATATATATATATATATATATATATATAATACTGTATGTATATTTATTTGTGTGCGCTTGCATTGACTGAATATTAGTAACAAAATCCCAAGCAATATGTCAAAAGTGGAATGTTTTTTATTCTAAATGAGGTAATAAGCATTGGATTTGTAAACACGTACAACATTGGATTAAAATTGTTTGTTCTGAATACAGAAATAGCCGTTCACGCATTATTTACTCGGAGAAATCAGACGTTGCCATGGATCTGCGTTGTTTTCATGCATTTGAAAAGTTATTTTATTATCTGACATTAATTTTTTAATAAATAATAATTTTGTAAATTGAAAAACATATTTACTAATTTAAACTTTGAATAAAAATGTTATCTTTACAACATAGCGTGCATCTCAATAAATATTCAAAATTGTTAGTATTTGATTTAGGTAATACAAAGAATATAATTGTAAACCGTTTTGTTACTAACATATTTTAAAGTAATTTAAAATAATTTTTTAATTATTAAATGTTATTAGTTTCATTAGTAAAAAATTATTAATTTAATCAGTAATCATCAACATTGTTATTACAATAAAATTAATTTAAAATAATAAAATAATACATAACTAATTTTTAGATAATATTGTGAAACTTTTATTTAATAAAAATAGGTTTAAATGCTCATTTTTAATTAGAATATTTTTTAAATTAAATTGTTGCGCAAGCTTAAACTTAAAAAAATTAGAGTTTTACTTTAGTTTGCAATTAAAATTAATATTCTAATTAAATACATAACAATTAATTGCAATTTCGAATTTAAAAAAATTATCTATTCAAATTTTACAAAAATTATGCAATTATAAACTAAACATTTTTATACAAGAAAGAATGCGAATTGAGAAGTATGAATAATGATTAAGTTATTAATTTAGTTTATTTTGCAAAATTTAACGGTTTTTAGTAATAAGTTAACAAGTAAATAAAAATGTGTAATTAAATATTTAAATTGTCTATTATAATAAACTAACCATATATACAAATACATACAACACAAAATCTAAGTAAAATACTTTCATTAAATATCAGTTACATAATTTACTGAATCCAATCGTATTTTACAAAAATATTATTTTTAGACGCATTTATTTTTTATAAAAACAACATATTTCATAATCGTTAGACAATAGAAATAAGTTAATTTAGCCAGTCTCAAGCCTGGATAAAGGAGGAGAGTTTGAGTGCAATCACAGCATTCTGGTCTCTGTACAAAATTTATATTGCGACCGAAACAATAAGAGGATGCTATTCCGGCAAACTATGACAAAAAAGTGATTGTATATACCCAAATCTTTTTGAATTATAAAACTTTGTTTTTTTTGCTGTAATTGTTATCTACCCCATGCTTATTTTTAAAGCAAAAAGATTTTGTAATATTACAATATACAAAAACCTTTTGCTTTAAAAACAATAATAATAATAATCTTTATAATAATTATAATAATCTTAATAATAATAATAATAATAATAATAATAATAATAATAATAATAATAATAATAATAATAATAATAATAATAATAATAATAATAATAATGTTTAGACAATACATTACTTGTTAGCAAAGTCGACGATTTTGGTTGTTGAATAATATTAACTTCTTCGTCACTACCTCCTCGTCCAGAATCGGACGTATATTCTTCAATTGGAATGAAATGATCATTTTGATTGGTGGATACAAGCAATTCCATGTGATTGTTACAATTTCCATTGTCACACGTGCTACAACATTTGATCTCATCATTGTTACATAAACACTGGCAGTGATGATGATGATGATGATGATGGTAATAATGTTGACGATGGCAGGTTTTACTTTTTATATAATTATTTTTATGTTCATCTAATTTATATGACAAGTCGCTAGAATTTTTTATCAAGGACGAATGTTGAAAATTGTTTAAATCAGTATTTAAAATAGATTGGTCGTTCGAATAATTTGATAATTGTTCAAATACTTTCTAAAATAATAATTAAATAGTATGGGGTAAAAATTTCAAAAAACACAATTAAAAAACATATTTCAATTTATTGCACAAATACTTTACACTAAAAACAATATTGTTTTTAAAAATTTAGTAATTTGTAACATATTTTTAAGTTTAATATATTTTAAAAGTGTACAAAGTTGTCTTAATTTTTTCGTTTTAACCAATACAATAATATAATATTACAATTATGTTTATTTTTAACTATATGAAATAATATTACTGTATGCTTTTATTTTATTGCAATTTTTTTTTAATTAAACAAAATAAATCATTAAACAATTTTTCGTTCTACAACAAAAATTCAAATCAAATCATTTTGATAAAAATTAGCTAAAATCGCAATTGATGTAATTTTAACATTAAAAATCCCGAACAATTTATAGAAATAAGCAACAAGTATTAGAATAATACTAGCAATGCATTCTACACGTTATTGCCTTTACTAACCCTTTCCTCGTTTTCTAAATGATTGACGATATTAGATAAGACCGCCTTGGGTTTTGTTACACAAAACATGTTAACAATATCCGTATTCATGTTTAATACAGGATGTGTATTGTTATTATTATTATTATTATTAATATTATTATTATCATTATTAATATTAATAGTATCGTTGTTGCTCGTATTTAATTCTACTTCGTTTTGGTGCATTGCATGGGCATTTGGAGAAACGTTTGCAGTTGACAAAGAAGTTGTCTGTAAGGGATAGCCTAAAGCAATGCCGTTAAATTGGTTTGAACGTGGAAGTAGAATTTGGGTAATCGCGTTTTGAGAATTTTTGCTTTGAATTGAACTGTTCAACTCGGGATTAATTATGCGTACATTGAAAGCAGATT
The DNA here is from genome assembly GCA_025895645.1 of Cardicola forsteri. Taxonomy (NCBI): domain Eukaryota; kingdom Metazoa; phylum Platyhelminthes; class Trematoda; order Strigeidida; family Aporocotylidae; genus Cardicola; species Cardicola forsteri. Next base: position 336,553 of record JAKXYG010000735.1, on the reverse strand, counting down.
TTTTCAATGAATTTTCTAAATCAGTATTTATTAAACGGCTTTGATTAGCGATTGATTTGAAGGGTATTTTTTGCACAATATTTTCATAGTCACGCTGAATTGTGTTTAGTTTCTACAAAAAATTGTTTGTAATTAATAAAATATACAAATTTAAGATTTTGTATCTAGTTTAAAGTGGGTTTTTTTAACAATAAATTGTTTAATTTTAATAATGATTTCAAAAAAAGTTTTATATATTTTTTAATATATTGTGTTTTTCAGTTCTGTTTTGCAAAACGGTTATTAGAATAATTTTTCTAATCATGTTTAGAAAACGTTTAATAATTTTAGAACAATTTGTGCATTTCAATTATCTTGTTCCTATTTTTTAAATGTTCTACAAGAAACACTCTTACCAAGTGGACATTTAATGAAGCCAACCAGGAGTGTCAGTGGTGGAACTCAAACAGATGCACATCTAGATTAGAGTCAATCACCGTAGCTACATCTTCCATCTTTGTTTTGACGTTGGATATTAAATAATTTTAATTCAACTTTTAACTGGATAATAATAATTTTTTGCAAATAGATGTAAAACTTAGCATGTAACCAGTACAAAAGTTTTTTAAATAAAGAGATTTTAGTTAATAATAATAATAATAATAATAATAATAATAATAATAATAATAATAATAATAATAATGTAAAAATAAGCATGTAATAATAATAATAATAATTAAATAATAATAATTTAATTAATAATAATAATAATAATAATAATAATAATAATAATAATAATAATAATAATAATAATAATAATAATAATTTTTATGCATGTTTGTTCAACTTAGTTATTTACAATTATGGTGTTTGAATTTGATTTTTATATTAAAATATTTTGCAAACAAATTACCTTTTTATAATAAACAAATAAAAACTCCTATTTTTAAAAATACACAAAATGTTTATTGAATTTCAATCTACATTTAAAACATGTCTTACTTTGTCATCCTCACTAACAATTGGCCGATTATGTTCGTCTAAACAAGTTGTTAATGCGTTTTCCAAACAATACCGCTGTCCCCACTGTTCAACAAATACCATATCGGTTGTCAATCCACCTGGCGGAGCTCTATAGGTGTCAAAATGCGGTTGACCATTTCCTCCACACGAACGTTCCAACATGCCATTGGTAATAGTTTCACTTCCATTTACACGCACTGTTCCATTATAATTATAATTGTTATTATTATCCCCGTCCGAACATCCAGGCGATGTTCTTGGGCGAATGTGAAAATTTCCATTTGTGTTCGACATATGTGGATTGAAGCGCCTCGGCCGATTGCAAAAACATGGTCGTGTCAGACAAACAATTGTTGTAATAAGAACAGTGGCCATTAGACACGAAATACTTGATAGTACAATAATAATGAGTATATTTTTGCTGCTGTTTAAGTTCCAATTGACAAAATTTAAATTACTGGTTAAATTGTTTGCATAATAACTGGAAGCAACTAGTGCTTTGGCTTTATTTCCAACAGCAGGTGCATTCTCAACCAATACAGCAAGTATCTGAAAGTTAAATAACATTTACGGTTATATATATATATATATATATATATATATTATTTAAAATAAATATTATAAAGAAAGTAAAGGTAACTAGAGTAAAAAAGACTTGACAGAATTAGATTAATAAATTAAATAAAATCTAACCTACATTTAACAACAAACTATAGAAATTAATTAGTAATACTCAAAATATGAAAAAGTACAAGCTTTTAATTACTTAGTATATGTGTTAAAATTACAGAAAAAACTTCAAAAACACTAAACCTTATTTTCAGCGTGAATAAAAATAGGTCTTACCATTAACACTAAAAGCGGGCTTTCGTTGGGTTTTACTAAATGTCTACATGCTAAATACATTTTCAGTTGAACGTTAAAACGATCAAAATGCTATATATATATATATATATATAATTTTATTTATTTATTTTTACGGGAAATATTTTTTACTAGTGAACATTTTATCCCGCATATAGTACCGGTGGTGGGATTCGAACTTATGCCCACCCAGGTTCAAATCGAGCGCTGTACCGCTTGACCACCCCAATATATATATATATATATGTGTGTGTGTGTGTGCGTTAATTAAAATAACCAATACAAACAAAGTACAAAGTAACTGGGGCAGCAGGATGCTTTAACTGTTCAACCTATCGTTAGATGCACATGCGCTTAAATCCGACCACCGACACCTCATTTGGTTTTGCCAAAAATCGGTAGATGATAAAACCAACTCATGGGAAAAAGTTGCGAAAGAAGGAGCCAATAAGAGTCAGATAACCCCTTGTGTGAGTGTGTGATTACTCAGCACTTGGGATGGAAAAGTTTCAAAAAGTGTGACCAAATTTGCACGCAATACAAATCGTATAGTGCTATGTAAATATTGATTTTTCCACCTTATATACATTTTCAAGGTCAAACAATCCCCTTTTGATAGAAGAATGCACCGACGTGACTCACACTCACTTACGGAGGTTGGCCAATAGGATTTTTTTTTAATTCTTTTTCCCTACGGTTTTATCATCTACCCCAGAAATATGTTTTCCCTAAAACAGTCAAGTAGTAAAGACAATTTCAAAAATGTATTATTTGTAAGACTACAAACATTACGTTTAACAATTTATTTATATTTGTTAATAAACAAATACATGCTCAATTTATATTTTGTTTATGTAAAAAAAAAACATGTACTATTTTTCTAAGGCCTTTACACAATATTTTAATAAACAATTTATTATTTTGTATTAACAAAATGTATACATTTGTCATTTTTTTTTAATGTGTGTTCTATGCTAGTGTTTAACTTAATCTAAATTATAAACATTTCTCACCTACTTTCAAGTTACAGTTAAAGTTTCTAAATGCAAATTGCAATTGCTTTTAAAATTGTACGTGTATTTTTCAAACAGATTTTTTAAATTATTTAATTTTTGATAAATTAAAAGTAGAAAGATTACTAGTAAAAATTATTTCATTATTTTCTGTTTATCAACAGATATTCCTTTTGTTTTAATAATGATTATTTTTAGAAATTTTATAAAAATTCAATACTAAATTTTTAAACAGTAAATAACACTAATCTATTTTGATTTTAATAAATAATACTCATTCATTAACTATGTGTATTTTGCTAAACTATTTGAAAAACTAAACTTAATTAATGCTCTTAACATTAAATTACATTATTGTTTATAATTATAATCTATAAATAAAGTAGTAACTTTTCTATAAAATGTTTTTGTATTTTACATAAAAATAAGTGTTTTTATAAAACTAAGTGGTTTTAAAAACAATATTTTAATTAAACACTATTTAACTTTTACAGACTTTCTTATTGTTCAACTGTTTTGAATAAAAATTCTAAAAAATTTAAAAATACATCATATTTTAGTTAAAATAGAAAACTGCTTTTGCAAACCTTTTTATCCATCTTCATTTTTGGATGTCCTCTATCTGAAGCCGTAACTTGGAACAAGTGATAACCCAAATCTTGTTCAATCATTGGTCTCAAAATAATTAAATTTCCATTTTCTGGCTGTACGCGTATCAACGGATTGTTTTTGAAATTTGTTCTGTATTCTTTATAAATTTCCTTGATAAGATAGAAAACGAGTCCATTGTCACCAGCATCTGCATCTTCTGCATACAAAGTTCCAATAATATGGCCGGGTTTTTCGTGAATGGACACACGCAATGCATTTTCAATATGTACATATTCTGATTTCGATTTTGAATTATTTGCATTTTTTAATATCTGGACGGATTCGAAAGATTTTCTATTTTCCTGTACAAACATCGTATTTTTGTCTTCTAAAGGTTGATCATAAAGCAAATTACTGGGATTGCGGTCTTGATTACTCAACAGCGGGGAATTTGTTAGAAACTTGTTCAATTGACTTACATCTAAAGTTATAAATTTTAATAATTTGTGGCATTTTAAATACATGATGTTTAAGTTAATTTTTTAAAATTTTGTTGTTATTGTGAATAGTTCATGTATTGTAATTTTAAGACACAAGTATTCATGTATTTAAAAATATTAAAAATGACAAAAAACTTTATATTTACAAAATATAATGTCATTCTTTTCAAACACAATTTTAGTTAAGAGATTAAACTATACTATTTTATAAATACATTTATATTTCTTCTAATATAAACACTATTTTTAAATTCAAATTTATTTTAAAACTACTTTTTATTTAATATAAATTTTTAAAAGTAAAATTAATTTGTACAAATAAATTTTATATTTTCTTATTACTCAATGTACTAAAGTAATGTTTATTAAAATTTTAAAACTTAATTTTAATAAAAAATTTAAAAATTGTAATATTTTTTACTTAATCGTTGAAGCAAGTAAAATATTTATTAAATTTTGAAACAAATTTTAATACGTCATACGTAAAATTAAAATTTTTTATTAAAGTAAATTTTCTATATATATACATCTATTTAAAATAAAAATAATATTTACTAGGCAGTAAAAGTCCTTCGGGTTTAAGCAATTGGGGTGAATTATCGTTTACATCCAAAATAATTATACCAATTGTTCCTGTTGATGTTAATGGTCCATTCGAAGCCAAGTCTCTTACCAACACATTTAGACGATAGTGATCCTATAAAAATGTGTTGATAATAATATACTACTTGTTGATATTTCAGTAGTTTATGATAAAATATGTTTATATTAAACATAATATAAACTTACCTTTTCTTCTCTGTCTAATTCATTAGTTGTGTAAAGTGATCCGTTTGGTGTTAGTCTAAACATTTTGTGATAATAGTAAAGTTGATCCGGCACTAATTCAAATCTCAGTTCTGCATTCAAACCCTCGTCTTTATCAGTGGCCAATAATTGACCCAAATATGTGTTTGGAGGCATGTTTTCACTTATAATAAAAAGATTTTTATTTTCTACCTGACCCAAGGGCAAATTAATTGGATTTGTCAACAAATATTCGTCCGCTTCAGACAAAGCCATAACTGGATTGTGATCATTCATGTCCAATATGGTAACATTCAGTAAAACTGAACTGGAAAGACGTGGCTTTCCTTGATCCATTGCTACAATTGTAACCTTAAATAAAATAACAATGACAATAATTATTTATTGTTTAATGTTGTAATTTGTCAATTCTTAAAAATTAATTTTAAAAATATTTAGATTGGAAATACAGAAGTTAACAATCTTTTAATAATACAATTCAGTTGGGTTACAAGTTTGTTAATATGAATTAGGTTGAAAACCTAGGACAGTAATTACATTTGTTTAAAAGATATATTACTGTTAAAAAACTCAAAGAAACAGTTTTAAAAAATGAAATATAATGTAAAAGAAATTACTAAAAATTATTTAAAAAAGTAGAAAAAAATTACTCAGTATTCTACTGCAACTGAAAGGATTTCAACTCAACTGAATTAAACTACCTAGGTTCAAAACTACATAATAACATACAAATAAATAGGTTAACTGTTAAAAATGGACACTAAATATTTATTGTAAATATACATTTTTATCAAACATCAAATAAAGTTAAACTTATATTGCTTTATATTATTTAAAAATTTACATAATTAAAAATAATAAAATTCAGTTTAAAAAATTGCAGTTAACTGTTAAAAATCTTATTCAGTGATCATACTTTTAATACTTTTTAAATTAAAAATTAAAATTTGTGAAATAATTAAAATAACTAAATTTAACTTTTTGTTAAAAAGTTTAAAAAAACTTACATATAAATTCTTATGAAACCATAAATTAAACACTGACTAATCTTATTGTTCTTCTCTATTTTGCGGGTTAGCCAAAAGTTTTTAAATAAATTATTAAAATACATTCAAAAAACCTTTTTTTTCTCTTTTTTCAATAATGAATTAGAATATAAATAAAAACATTAATCTAAAATTAAGCCAACTAGAATTGTAATAATAGAGAAAAATCTAAAAAAAAGTAATAAATGAGTCACTAAATTCAAGAAACGTAGACGTGCGTCCATACAAACTTATATAAGCGCACATGAAATACATGTCTTTGAAAAAGCGCATAAAAAGTTTAAAAAATTATTTTAGAAAGTGTAGTCATGGGGGTCAAAACTGTTAAATTATTCTTTTAAATAGGAAATAACTCGTTCTATAATAAAAAGTCACAAATTTTAATTGTTATTTTTTAATTTCCTTTTATTTTTCACATTTTTCTTAGTCATCACATTTTTGTATATTTTTTCAAATAAATAATATATATATATATATATATATATATGACGCTTTATATTAATTAATGTAAATCGAAAGTATAAAAGTATTTTAATATTTGTTTTTAAATATCCAACATAATATTGGTATTAATTAAAATTTTTTGTTAACATATTAACGTCTGTTTTTGATTTCTATACTATAAAATTTTAGTGACTATAGCATCAACAGCAATTCAAACGCTAAAATATTAATTACATATTTATACGAGAATTAGATAATTAGTAAACAAGGTGAGAATAGGGTAAATAAACAATAAAATTCTATTTTTATTCTTTTTGGAAAGCTCCTCAACTAAATCTATTAAATGAAGGTTAAGAAAACAAAGCGAAAACATAAAATACATTTGATTTGGGGGTGTGAAAGTCAAACACTTTAGACTACACACACAATGACACAATTTTTCTTTTTATTTACATTAATTTCGGTAAGGTGAAAATGTTTAACTTTGCAAAGTAGGAATAAGGCAGCGACAATAACAAAATAAATAAATCACTTAACATGGTAACTAATAAAAAATTATTGTAGGCAAACTGGATAGTGATAATGGTAATTGTGAACTTTCAAAGTATTATTAAACAAACACGATTTTACTTTATGGAAAATGTGTCGTTTGAATGTGTAAACCAAAGCTTATTGCAATAAGAAAAAACATTACATAATAGCAATGGCAGATTGATCTAAACAAACAAAATCATGATCTGATCACTTAAATTATTATTATTATTGTTGTTGTTTTCAATATCAATGTTATTATAACCCAACCCGTCAGTTACTAACTTATTCACAATCCTGTTTATTTTTTATAATTTTTTCGCTTATTAATTGATTATACACAATTTTTATTCAATTAAAAATGTACTAAATTTCATTCATTTAAATAAATTGATAACCAACATTTAATGCCAAACAATAATGTAATAATGCTATAAACAGTGTATTCCATTTGTAAATAAAGTGTTTCAACATAGATCAGATAAAAACCAAAATTTAATTTAGTAGTTTAATATAATATCTTAGAAACTGTTATTAATATTATTATTATTATTATTATTATTATTATTATTATTATTATTATTATTATTATTATTATTATTATTATTATTATTATTATTATTATTATTATTATTATTATTATTATTATTATTATTATTATTATTATTATTATTATTATTATTATTATTATTATTATTATTATTATTATTATTATTATTATTATTATTATCATTATTATTATTATTATTATTATTATTATTATTATTATTATTATTATTATTATTATTATTATTATTATTATTATTATTATTATTATTATTATTATTATTATTATTATTATTATTATTATTATTATTATTATTATTATTATTATTATTATTATTATTATTATTATTATTATTATTATTATTATTATTATTATTATTATTATTATTATTATTATTATTATTATTATTATTATTATTATTATTATTATTATTATTATTATTATTATTATTATTATTATTATTATTATTATTATTATTATTATTATTATTATTATTATTATTATTATTATTATTATTATTATTATTATTATTATTATTATTATTATTATTATTATTATTATTATTATTATTATTATTATTATTATTATTATTATTATTATTATTATTATTATTATTATTATTATTATTATTATTATTATTATTATTATTATTATTATTATTATTATTATTATTATTATTATTATTTATTACAGTAATGAAATAACTTATCTATTTAAGTTTTAAAGAATAATTAAGCATTAATTACAATTATTTGCCACTAAAGTATTTTAGTTATTAACATTGTTTTTAACAAAAATTTACACTTTATTTTTTTACCAATTAAAATAATTTTAATGTTTTTATCTGTAAAAGGTTATCTTACAGCTTAATTATTCTTTTTAACAATATGTGTATAGGATATGTGTGCGGTGTTTATAACAATGTTACGTGCAAAAATCTTGTTTAAAAATTACCTTTTTTAATTGTCCATACTTTTACAACTCAGTTTACAAAAAAAAAATTTTGCCTATTTTTTACTTCAAATAATCACCAGACATGGGGTAGAACAAATAGCAAAAGATGCAAAAGGTGTTTGAATCCCACTACAGGCACTAAATTTCGACTTTTGTTTACAGCCTTACTAAGTATTTTTTGCTAAAATATGTTTCCTGCAAAACATTCGAGTAATAAACTACAAATTAATTTACTAAAATAAAATACAAAATTGGTCAAACGTTACCTGATACGATTCACGTGTTTCTCTGTCAAATGCAATATTTGTAGTAATCCATCCGGTTAAAGAATCTACTTTGAAATTTGTTCTATCCATCAACGAATAGGTTATTTGGGCGTTTTTGCCTATATCTGCATCATGAGCAACAACCTTGAATTAACACAATTTAAACAATAGGTACTATTATATTTAGTGGTTTAATTATGTATTTATTTATAAGCTGTTTGTAAATTGCAGTATAACCTATTCATTTTATTATTAACCGAAAGTTAAAATAAGTAACAAATAATAATTTTAATTATTAATGAATTTTATTGTTAAAATATTTTAGTAAATATAAACTACTTCTGATAAATTGGGGCATTTTTTAAAAACAGACTATCTTCTTATTACACTTTTTATTTGTCTTTTTTAATGCATTAATGCTTTGCGAATAAACCATTTTTAGCAAGTAGATATTTAACAAAGCTTTAGATAAGGCCTTCCATTTATATTTGTGGTAGGATAGAAAGTTAATATTCCAGAGGTTTTGAGTAATGCTTATAAAGTCTCAATTTTCAATAATGATAATATTTCTGACTGTTCCTCCTTTACGTGATGCATCCTTGACTATGTCCCACAAGAATTTACACTAATAACAGCAAGGATCGAGTGCTAAACGGTATAACTACGTTTTTACTAAACATCCACTTAGTAAATAAATACTAGCATACACCCAAGATGCTTAAAATTTATCTAAAGGTATCAATTTACTATATATATATATATATATATATATATAGCTTATTAGACTTGTGGATCCGTCAAGCGGCGTTAACTTACAATTCTTTAAAAAATTGCCCCATCAACTTCTGTCGTCGCAAGAAAGCGGTCTTTAATTCACACCCCACAACCTCTTTGTCTAGAAATTTGAAATACTGTGCAAACTCGGAATCAATAAAGAGGTGACTCTGCAAACAACTTTTGTCGTTTTTGTTGTTGGTGGTAGGACACAAACGCACATACGCTTATCCAGTTTCAAATTTAACATTTAGTTACCTCTTTAATGCTAATTTATACATTCTAATAACTATAATATAATAATAATAATATTATTATTAGTTCCATACTTGTACCACTTTTTCTCCAATATAATTATTTTCTCTCATTGCAGTATGATAAACGGATTTTTCAAATATTGGACTGTGATCGTTCACGTCCCTAATAGTCAACGTAGCTGTCATTGTTGCAGTTAGCCGAACTGTTTGCTTTGATGGTTTTTGTAACTCGTTGGACAACATGTCAACAAGTCCTGCACCATCTGAACAAATGAGATAAATTAAAGTTTGACCCGCTATTGGATGGTTTTCATCTTCCCTGTCTAACGTCACACGGGTCGTCAAGTCGTAGACATCGGCATTGGGATTGATACTGGGATCAGGCTGAAATTCCAAGACTTGGTTTCTTGCCAATTCTGGCGGCTCGCGGCATTCTACATGACCGTTGACAAATTGACTGTCTGGATCACGAATTCGAATCTAATTAAAAATTGTTATCAATTTGAATTTTAAAATAATAATAATAATATAATAATAATAATAATAATAATAATAATAATAATAATAATAATAATAATAATGAAATAGTTAGTGTATTCAGAATATTTTTTTATTTTTTTAAAATTATTAACAAATAAATTTAACAGTTAATAAATAAAAATATTGAAAATTAATTTATTTAAAATTGTTATTTACTTGTAACTTTATAATATTTTTTAATTGTTATAACTATTAATAAGATATTTTTAAGTATAGAAAACCTATGACAAGTTAATGCCAAACAGTACATGTTAACGTTCTTTATTTAGTGTGTGATTGCTAAGGATTACAAGGATTTGAGTAATGCTTATAAAGTCTCAATTTCCAATGATGGCGATAACTTTGACTGCTTCCCTACGTAGTGTATCCAGGATAGGTACACTTAAGCACCCAGACTAACACGGCAAACGCCGAGTGTATATCAGTATAACTAGATTTCCACTTCGACAGATAAATGCAAGTATACTCAGGGTATTTAAAAGGTATTTTAAAGTTACATATACCACATGTAGTTCTTGGGATGCTAATGATCCTGAGGATTTGAGTAATGCTTATAAAGTCTCAATTTCCAATGATGGTGATATTCCTGACTGCTAGTCCTTCACGTGGTGCATCCTGGACTAGGTGCCCCTAGGGATCTAGACTAATAACAGCAGGGTCCGAGTGCACAGCGGTATAACTGGGCTTCCGCTACGGCGGGTGGGTGCGAACATATACCCAGGTTACTTAAAAGATATCTAAATGTATATGTATATCATATGTAGCCCTTGTACTAAGGGAGATAACCCTGACAAAAAATCAGGCGGCCTCGTCAATCTTTGCGAACAGTGGCGACGTCACAAGAATGCCGTCTACCAGCCAAGAAACTTTGTTATTCTTCCACGTTTGTCTACACTTGTCAAGCCATTGAAATCAATCGTTCTACATGTCGTATAAATATGGGAAATAATGAAGAGGTGACCACGTCACTAACCAAAATAAATAAAATGTAGTTCTTGGGAAAAAGAAGATGACCCTGATAAAAAAAATAGACGGCCTCGTCAATCTATGTAAACAGTGGCACTCTTACAAGGATGCCGTTTACCAGACAAGAAACTTTGTTATTCTTTTACATTTTTTACGCTTATTAAATCAACAAAATCGATTGTTTAATATTTTGTACAAAAATAGAAATAATGAAATGGTGACTATGTCATCAACCAAATAAATATATCAATCTTTTAAAACGTTTTAACAATAAAAATTATTTGTGCTAAATAATCTTTTGCAAAAAGTACTGTTTTTATGTCAAGCAAACAGTCTTTTTAACTTATTTATTCTCTTTTTACTTGTATATTTTTAGATCCCCATTGTTTTTTCACCTGTTGTATAATAATAGTACGTAAAAAAACATTCGTTATTCATAAAACGCACTCTTCCAATGAGTTTTCCCGGTTGACCATTTTCATCAGCAATTAACTGTTCGGGATTTAATTCAAATCGTGGCATTTCGTCATTTACATCGGTCACGTGTACATTCAACAAGGCTTGAGCCGTAAATTCGCCATCGCTAACTTCGACAGCTACCGAATAAATGTGACGCAGTTCGTAATCCAAAGGACTGTGCAATCGAACGCGCCCGTCACTTTCAACGTGGAATGCTTGAGACATTCCGTTTACGTCTAATGACACTTGAGTATATATCAATTGAGCAGTCTTGTCAGGATCAAAAGCTTTAAGCTAAATAATAATTAAAACAATAAAAACAAACTATTATTAATGTTTGTTTCAATGTTTTTGTGTATTGAAACAACTATAAATTATATTAATTTACTCAAAAAAAAGATTTCATTGTGTCTGAAAAATGGGTTGTTAATTAAACTTAAAAAACTATTTTTTTACAATTGTTTAATAAATTAAACATTAATGTATAGAAAATTCAAACTGATGCAATAAGCAAATTAACATTAGTTTTGGAAAGTAATTAATTGCTACTCTTTTATATATAAGATTATTAAACAATACTTAAAAATAATCAATTAATAAATAATTCCAACCGAAATTAATTTTAATCAAGTTATGTGTTTGTGTTTAAATTAGCACAAGTAAAGGAGCTATTTAAATTCGCTTTTTGAACATTATACTATCGTTACCAAGCTGAAGAGATTATTTGAATTACACACTAAATTAGTGTTAACCAGTCACAAACATTGTTTAAACTTATTAACAAAAATATTTTAATTCTACGTACTTCAAGTTATTTTTGAGTACGGATTAATGAATTGCTTGAAGTATATTATAAATGTTATATTTATATATATTTTTATTGTCAATTAATTGAAATTATAAGTTAGATATAAAAATTAAAAAAATTCAACTAATTACAAATATTTGTAACACTAATTATATTATTATTATTATTATCTAAAAACCCCTTTTTCTCTAAAGAGCATGAAGTAACGAGATTGTTCCATCTAATTTTATATTAAATTTTTGCCTTTGAGGATCGTTTATATCAAAAATTGAAATTCTATCCGGATTTTTCCAAACCTCCCTATCGGAATGTTGCTGTTTTTACTTTAATAAATTGGTGTAGCTTTGTTGTTTCTTTAGCGATATTTTTACACAGATCAGGTTGATAATCTAACACTAAGACTCTCCTTCTTTTTCAACCAGACTTCAGACCGGCTACTAAAACTATAAATAATTTGAAAATAAGTTCTTAAATGTTAAATATAAAAATTAGTATGCAGTTTAAATATTTACGTTTGTTTTATTCACATATTTCATGTTTGAATTACATCTATTTAAATATTAGTAATAAATATAATTAAATGTCCGTCAATTAAACAAATATAAATTAATAATTTACAAACCAAAATTTTTTTATTACAGCTTATTTTTAGTGTCTTTTAGAGCACTTTTTGTAATTAAAAAAACCACGCGTTGTAATTAATTTTGTAGATCATGCACCTGGGCAGAAGTTAGAAAAGCGATTACGTCATTTGAACACAATTACACATTGATAATAAATTACTTCAAGACTGAGAGGAAACGTCAAAAGGACAACAATTTAATTTAAACGTTTTTTGTAAATATTAATTCATAAAAATAATTAAATTTGCACTTTATGTGCATATTTATTAATTGCAATTAATTTTTTAAAATAATTTATTAGTCATTAACAGTTACTGCAATAAATGTTATGTAAACGATTTTTAGTTTTACTGATTTATTTGTTTTTAGACTTTAAGATTATTTTTATAAAAAATAAGAGATTTGAAACAGAACTCGTTATATGGCTTTGAGTAAAACTGTATTAATAAGCCATATATATTGTTTACCGTTTGAATTAGATAGAAAATAAAAAAAACATTTTATTTAGAAATATCGTAAAAAATAACAATGCTGGTAATTATAAACGGATAATGCATATCTAAAATATATGTAACTATTGGATATATAACAGTTTGATTTTAAAAACATTTTGTTTATTCTACAAGTCAAACATTTGGTTTGTAATTGTTTATTTTTACACTTTTTTAAACAAGTTAGTACTTTGTGTATACAATTTAAAAATAGTATGGTAATGGTTATTTACTGAAAAATGGGACGCACAATAAAAATTAATTCACTATTCACATTTATAAAATCTAATAAAAATGTAAAACTTATTGTATGCAGTAAATTTTGTTTATATTGAATTAATATTATTGTAATAGATATAAATGTAATTGGGGTTATATAAATAACCGTTTAACCTATTATATAGTAGCATTAAACAAAAACTTTTTTAATTAGTATTTATAGGTGACAACTTAAGTAGATAATTGATACCAATAATTACTTTTATCATTTCTCACCTTTATCTAATTTAGAAAATTTAACCATTAAAAGTAGATTTTGCCTAATAAAACCTTTAAATGTTAACAATTATTGCTTTATCTTATTATCCGTATTTAAGTAAGTTAACATTGTTTAGTTTAATCAGTTAATTAATTGTAGGTTATTATTTAATGTACAAGCTACTTCAACAAGATACTTATTTGATTATCACCGTTAGGTATTTAAATGAACAATTGCTCAAACAACGCAACATTCAAAAAGAAATTTAAACTAATCTAATGACTAATTTGATAAAGTATATATTCACAGTTGATAATGTGTCTAATACTAGAACAATTATATAATTTAACATTTTAGTTTACTTCCAATATGAAATCAAGTTGAAATGTTTACAGGAAAGTAAAACTAAAAGTGAAAATTATAACATGAAACAATTTTATTGATTGTCGTAATTAATTATTTTTAGTTCCTTCAATAAACATAAATTATTATTATTATGGCGATTGCTTCTAAATTAAAAAAATAAAAAACAATAGAACATGTCAAAACTCCTTGTTAATTACAATTCTTTAATCTGTAGTCAAACAAAAATTGTAGGAAATAACTTTTATAATTTTTGCTTCATTAATTTATAAAAAACAGTTTATTAAAATAAAACTTTATTTTTTAATTATTAATAACAATTTATCTATTAATTATGTAACACGGACTAATACTAGTTTTACCAAACCACATAGTGTTAACTTTATCTATACATATTAAACACGTGTATCAAACTTTGTTAAGTTAGCTATAAAACAATTACAGTGGCGACTTTATATACAAATATAATGGTTTTATTTAACATGACATTTTTACCAACGATAATTAACCCTATTGTTTGTTCTCCATTTTATCGCGATTCAACAACAACAACAACAACAACAAAACATACTTTTTTACGGTACACGTTAAAATAGACAAGCACATTGAATTTGGACAAAACGGTAATTCTGTGTTTAGTGTACAAAAAACACAACTAAATGACAATTTTTTTAAATAACAACCCCCAACTAAAGTTACTTGAAATTTGGCGTCATAATGTGAGACTAAATTATTCAACATTTGTCAGCAATAAGCACAAAATAATTGAACTTTGTGCGACCTAAGAATTGGTCACTATAATAAGTCTAATTTAAACACATACTTATCTGTAATCATATTTTTGTTTATAGATTGACGTAATAAGCAACTGTTTAAAAACGTATAATGAAACAACATTTATAATTTAACACAATTTACAAACAACTCAAACAGGGTCAGATAATTGTAAAATTTAAAAGCAGAATCGAGGTATTTAAATGTTAATATAATTCATTAAAATTTTTAAAATAAAAGATATTCAGAACATATATTACTTAAATACATATCCATTTTTATATAAAAACAATACATTTTAAAGTCACATTATATATACAAATACGAATAATTGTTCATTAATTTTTTTTTCAAAATTGCAAAAAATGGTTTTATCTGTATGATTAAAAAATTAATTATAAAAATAGCATGCTTATTATTACTTTTGTAAAATTACGTTTGTAACATTTTAATTTTTAATTATTTTTTAATTTTAACTATTTACACATTGACAATACTCATAATGTTATATATATTATAAATAGGATTATTGTAATTACCTTAAATACCTCAGTAGAAATACACTAATTACAGTCAAATACAATTAAATACAAAAGTAACCTTTAAGAAGTACATTACAATAGAATAAAAATACAAAAAAAGCATTTGGTACAATTATTTGTTTCAGTAACCATAATTATGTAAATGTTTTTAAAATAACTCAATGCTCAATACTAAGTATCCGTGAATATATATACTACTTTAAATGTATTACGGGAAACATCTTTCAGCAGTGAACATTTTAACGAAGCCGAACGTGGGATTCGAACCCATGTCCACCCAGATCCAAGTCGACCACTGTACTGCCAGACCACCTCGGTATTTTAATTTCTGTATGTACAATTATTTATTTATATTTTACGCTGAGTGTATCTCTAATAAGATATTAAAGCGTAATGTAATAATAATAATAATAGTTTATTGGTTTAAACATTTATTGTCTTTTCACAATATTTTGCTTTAAAATGGATTGAAAAACTATGAATATTTCTTTTTAAATATTAGCTTTAATTTTTTTGGTTAGATGACATATATACATTGAAAACACCTGTTGTTTTTAATAACTATTTCACTTTTTCATGGTAGCGTATAATGTATTTAAACACACAAAATACCTTATTTCATGTTACAAAAAAAATTGTTTACTTGTGGCTATTTTGGATAAGTAATTTAGGTGTGTATATACGTGAACTACAAAATAATGAACTCCATAATACGTGTACTTTTTCATTAATAGGATCTTTATCTGTTGATAATAAAGTCAATTTTTTATTGTTCTTAATTTTGTAAAACCTTTTAAACTGTTGTTTTCTTTTGCTTCTTGCACTAAAAAAATATTGTTTGCGTAACAATTGACACGTTAATAAATTGGTTTAGCCCCAAAATAATACATTCATGCGACTGCATAAATGTTTTCAAAAACAAGGCAAAACTATTTTAATTTCCGTAGAATTCCTTTTTAACTAAATAATGTTATGTCTTGGAGTGCTTTTTTAGTACCGTGAATATTATTATAAATTTGATTACGGCTTCACTTTAATATAAATCTGGAATACTATAATTGGGGTGCAAATAATCCTGGGGGTTTGAGTAATGCTTATAAAGTTTCAATTTCTAATTATAGTAATATTTGTGACCGTTCGTTCTCCACGTGGTGCATCCTAGACTAAATGCCTCTATGCATCTAGACTAATAACAGGAGGGTCCAAGTGCACAACGGTATAACTGGGCTTCCGCTATAGCGGGTGGATGCAAACATATACTCAGGATACTTAAAAGGTATCTTATACCATATGCAGCCTTTGGACTAAAAAAGATAACTCTGACAAAAATCAGACAACCTTGTCAATCTTTATAAAGAGTGGCTACGTTACAAGGATGCGGCTTACAAGCCAAGAAACTTTGTTCTTCATCTGCGTTTGCTACATTTATCAAAACATCAAAGTCGATCGTTTATATGCCGTATAAAGATGGAAAATAATAAAGAGGTAACCACAACATTAACCAAAATGATAATTGAAAATTACTGTCATTGTAATTAAATGCTATTAAAGTATACACTCGCTAATCGAGTATTTAGAATCTTTAAAATTACAAACTTTTTACTAGCTCAAAACCAAGAAAGTATTAATTAACTTCTGACATGCTAAAATGTTTGCTTTTATATAATTTGTACACAATTGAAAATGTCTTGTTGCTTTTGTATCTTGTAATCACTTCTTCTTCAGCTTCTTTGAAAAGCAGCAATTCTTTCTTCGACTGCGGTAAAATATAGCTCAAGCAAAAAATGTTCTAGATAAATGTTATTTACAAAATCATCGCATTTCCCGTAACCAACATTATCAAGACATGCCCGATTGGTGGATGAGTTAGTGAAAAGGAAAACCCCCAAATAATCTGGGCGCAAAATGAAACGCACGACCGGATTTGTACAATCTGACCAATCACATTCCAGCAAAACAATTTGTGTTGAGATAGAAAAATGAGCTTTGTGTTGAACTAGACACAAAGTGGACGAAAATAAATTAATTTATACATAGTCCAACATTCCTGTGCATTTGTATGTATGTATGTATGTTGTGTATATGTATGTATGTTGTAGTAGCTACACCTATGTTTTCTCCACCGTATGGTGCATTAGGTCAATATAGCGACTGCAAAGGTCATTAGAATTTAAAAATATATCGCATTTTAAAATTTAAATTTATCATGTGAAATGTTACGTTTAAACTTGGCACCAAGATAAAATTAGGCATAATCGGATATTGCATTTTTTTTAAATCTTACAGAAATTTATAATTACTACCTAATATTACGTTTAATATTCCATTTTAAATGTTGTTCTTTCCATTTCATTTGTAAATGATTCATATCATTTATTTGGTTGGTGATAGTGGAATCTTTTCATTATTTTCTATATTTGTACAATGCATGATCGATAGCTTGAAAAGTATGACAAACGTAGAACAATTACGAAGTTTCTTGACTAATCAACGGCAGCTTTGTGACTGCGCCACTGTTCGCAATATATTGGCAAGGTTGCTTAATTTTTTGTCATGGTTATTTCTCTTAGTCCAACAGCTACATATGGTATACGTATATCTTAAAATACCTTTTAAGTTGTCTACAAATATGCTTACAGCCACATACCCAAGTGGAAACCCAGTTATACAGCTGTGCACTCGGAGGTAACAGTCAGGATTATCACCAGTATCCTCAGGATCATTAACATTCTACAGAACAAATTTAAAGTGGTTAATTAATCTTAATAAATAATAATAATACACAACAAAAATAGAGTCTACAAAATACTCTCAATTGTAAAAAATACACAGAAAACTATTTAAATTATTTGATATTTCCAAATAGACGAAACAATTAAAACAAACTAACCCATAATCAAGCAGTGTTTGTTATTAAAATGCTACTAATACACAATTGGTAAGTTTAGATAATAATAATAAATCAAAAAAGAAGTTTAGATAGTAATAATAAATAAAATAATTGTAAAAACAGGTATTGAGTTGTGCCGGGCTGGTCTAGCGGTACAGCGCTCGACTTGGACCTGGGTGGGCATGGGTTTGAATCCCACTAACAACCCACTAAATGCGGACCCACGTTTGGCCTTGCTAAAGTGTTCACTGCTGAAAAATGTTTCCCGTAAAACAGTCACAGTAGTAAAAATAAAATAACTAAAATATAATTCGAAAACAAACTGGTCAAGCGAAAAATTGTGTTGTAAATTAATTTGTAATTTACAAAATCATTTATATTGAAAACAATTGCTTTTTAAATTACACAAACGTTTTGTAACATTGTCTATTACATTTTTGAGTAAATTGCAATTGAAACCTTTTTTATAATGTCTGATTTAACTGTTCAGGATGAAAATGTAGAAATAGCATTTACAAGTTTATAAAAAGGTAAACGAGAAATACTATCCACGAAAATGTACTCTAATGTAAAAAAAGCATATCAAAAACTGTTCACGTATTGTTTGACGTCCCATTAGAAATGGAAAGACATGAACTAAACTGAACGCACCTACTCAACAAAGTACAGTTATCATTTTATACGTTTCTTAATAGTACTCATACTCTTGAGGATTTGATTAATGTTTATAAGATATCAATTTCTAATAATGGTAATATTTCTTATTTTATACTCCGTCTAGAGAAGTTCAGAAATGGACCGATCTAGTCAGTCTTAAGCCTAGATAAACAAGGAGGGTTTGAGCTCAAGGCTAGTAGCTTGGCCTCTGTAAAAAATCTATGTTGTTACAGAAACAATAAAAGGACGCTACTCTGGCAAATAAAGGCAAAGAAATGATAACACGATCCAGATGACAAAGTCGAGTGAAAGCTAAAAGGAAGCTTAATTTTCGATTAGCCAAATTCTACATGTATCGCCCAAAGAAACCGACAAAAACGGTTGGGGAATAGACAATTAATGTTGGCAAAAAAAAGGCTGTTAAACTACAAAAAACGGATCTAATAACTATTCGGAGAAATGCGATTAAAATAAATGTCTTACAAACAAAACTTTCGGTAAAATGTTTACAGCTATAGAATCATTTTGTTGCCCCGTTTTTTTTTAAATTATGGGATGTTGTTGTTTGGTTTTGCTGTTATTGATATCTTATTTTTAGCTTATTTTTAAAGCAAAACGGTTTTGCAGTAATAAAATAATAAAATAAATAAATAAGTCAGTATAAATCATTTGCTTAAGTTTTTCTGAGAATATGGAAATAATGAAGAAATAATCACGTTGCCAACCAATAACACAAATGTTTAAAAATACTCTTTATAGCGTATTTCGTACTTGATTATTCTTTTGCTTTTGTTATTTTTAAAAATTGTCTCTATAATTGTTTGTATAAACTTAGCATAGAACAAAATTTATCGTCAGTCTTCTTAATTAAACAAAAAGGATTCAAACTGTAATTTTACTTTGTTTTTCAAATAAAGTACAATATTTAAATCAGCAAATAGTTAATTTTTTAATAAGGTATAATTCAAGTAACGGTAATTAATTTTTTTAAATTACAAAACATTTACGCTTTTGATATTTTTTGAGACTCAATAATTAGATATGTAGAATATGTTGTAACTATATCATATATGCGTTGATAAGATATTATCAAATGTACACAATTGTAGTGTACATAATTCATATACATATTTATTTATAAATAATAGGATTAGCTAGGAATAATATTGTTTTAAAAAGCCGAATGCACAAAATAATACTGGTCAAGTGTGTGTCAAATTAATCATATTTACATATTTGTACACTTAAGTTACAATTTGCTGATTTTGCATGTTTATGAGACTAAGTGATTCATAATCCATTTGAATATTTATAAGATATATATATATACCTCATTTTTTGACAAAATTATGAATTATTGCTAACGCAATATTTACCTACTATATTTATTAATGTCACTGAGGCACAAGTTTATAGTCAATTAGTTATTTTGGATGTCTTTGTAACTCTTATATATATATATATATATATATATATATATATATATATATATATATATATATATATATATATATATATGTAATTTCACATTTTTAATTATTTTTATGTTTACTACTTTAAATGTTTTACGAGAAGCATCTTTCAGCAGTGGATATTTTAGCAAGGACGAACATGGATCTGCATTTGGTGCCAATGGTGGGAATTGAACTCATGTTCATCCAGATCGAATTTTTATAATTAGTTTGAGCATTAAATTTTAAAAATAATAATTTGTCTCTTGCAATTGTCTGACATTAACAGAAGTTATAATTATCTTTAATATTAGTAAAATATAGCTAATATTTTGAAAAACATTGCATGTAGTAAATAATACAACAGCTAATAATAATAAAGTTGTTGACAGTGCTTGTAATTTACAGTTTAAAAAGTGACCGCATTAATATTTTTGGTATTAACTACCCGTTAGTAGTGCTTTTATTGTGTTACATAATGTAATATTGTCAATTGCGTAATTTTGAAAAATTAGGTTCTTATTGTTTATTTATAATTATCAGGGTTAAACCAAGCAAAGTTTGTTTTTTGGTAGTTTTCCGTGCCAGACGTTAGTTAGTTATAACCTTTAGAGCAAGCAGTAGCATCACAAGATAATTCCGCATTTAAATTTTGAGTTAGATCTTAAAACATATTATTATTATTATTATTATTATTATTATTATTATTATTATTATTATTATTATTATTATTATTATTATTGCTATTGTAATAATAATATCTAAGATTAACAAGTTTTTCATTCCATTTGGTTACAGTTGAATCCGTACAAATCAAGTGTCACACTAAACGTTCATAAATAGTATTAATTAAAAATGCTGTTAACGTTCTAATGTGCCAAATTGTTAATTATGTTGGCGGTCAAACATGAACTAGTAATAAATGTTTTATTTATTTCATATGCATCAACACTTAATAAATGTAGTTGTTTGAAGTTCCAAATACATGCATACGTGTACATAGACTAATTAAACATTTTAATTGTTGACAAATTTTTGGCAAATTTTTATAAATATTGTTTGTTAACAAACAAATGTGTGTAAATTTAACATTACTACATAACCTTAGAAAAGTTAATGAACGTACTAATTTAATTTAAATTATTGAACCTACATTTTAAATTATAAAATACACTCTTCTGTAAAAATAATTACTATGAACAGTACAAATAGAAAACATACCAAATGTTCCAATAATTTGTTATAGATAAAGGAACTAGAAATGAACCGAATACGTAAATAATAATACATTTGATTGAAAAACGTAAATCATTTAATTATACTGGAAATATTGCCTTTTCGTTCGAGTGGGATTAACAATTTATAACAATAATAATAATTACAGTAGCGTGTATGCATTTCTGTAAAAATTTAATTAATAAATATTTGTTTGTTATAATTACAATGGGGGTTTTTAAAACAGTTTTTCAGTAAAATAATACAAATAAAAAATAAAGTGAAAATAAACTTTTTATTTTAAAGTAAGTGCCGGGGTGGTCTAGTGGTACAGCGCTCAAATTCGGACCTCGGTGGTCATGGGTTCGAATCCCACTACCGGCACTATAATGCAGGCCTATGTTCGGCTTGGTTAAAATGTCCACTGCTAAAAAATATTTTTTTGTAAAACATTCAAAGTAATAAACATAAAATAAAAATAATAAATAAAATATTATAATAATGAATTATTATTAAAGTAACTTTACATTTTGAGGTTTAAAAAGAGGAAATAATATAAATTCTTGTAAGAAAATGTTAGAAAATATTAAATAAGTTAGTTATTCTATGTAACTGTAAAAATTAAACTAAATAACTTTTTGAATTGTAAAATACAATTTGTAAAAATGAATTTCTTTAGTAGCAGTGCATAGAACTAAAAAATATGTTCTATCTTTCTAATTAGCTGAATGCGAATAATCCTGAGGATTTGAGTAATAGTTATAACATCTCACTTTCCAATAATAATTATAATAACCATTAACAATAATAATACCTTAATGTGGTGCATCGTGAACTCAGATTAATGTAGATAAGAGACCGATTACATAGTAGACTAATTGGATTGTCATCTTAGCTAATGGGTAAATGTGTATTTAGAAAGTAACACAAGGAATATGTATACTATCTCTAACTATTGGGCTAAGAACGATATTTCTAGTAGAAAATTAGGTAACTACGTCAGTTTTAAACACAGTGATCGTCACAATAATGCTTTCTTTTAATTAAAATATTTATTATTCTGCCACATGTGGTATATTTTATAAAATTAGTGTTAGATGTTCTGTACAAATATAGAAATAGTAAAGACGTAATCGCGTTAATGCATACATTGTTATCATTTGATCACTCTAAGTTATGCTGTTATTTATTATTAAACCAAAAAACAGAGTTAGGTTTAAAAGCTAAATTAAATTATTGATATGTTTTTGACATTTTGTATTATAGCGAATAAAACACTAATTACATTGTTAATATTTTAGATATTAAACTAAGATATTGCGTAAAGCTAACATCATACAAAATTTTCTTTAAGCGGTTAGAAAAATATGTATACTTGAAATATCAGTTTGACATAAAGTATAAAATAGGTATTATACAAAAAAATATGTCAAATAACTTTAAAAAGGGCAATTTATATTTTAAAGTGTGAAGATATTCTTTAAGACAAATTACAGTATACTAGCGTAAAAGTCACGATTGTTAAAAGAAAACCTTTTATTCCTGGGGTGGTCCACCGATACAGCGCTCAATTTGGACTTGGGTTGGCATGGGTTCAAATCTCATCATCAGCAGTAAAATGCAGGCCTATGTTTGGCTTTCCTAAAATATTCACTGCTCAAAGATGTTTTTCGTAAAACATTTAAAGTAGTAGATGCAAAACTGAGTAGGAATCGTTCTGAGTCTGAACGACCGGCACTAAATACATGCTCGCGTTTGATGTTCACTTACTGAAAAATGGTTTTTGTAAAACTTTCAAGCATTGAAAAAATAGGCAGTTCCAAATTAAGGAATTTTTGTTTGCAATGAGAATGTTTAAACAGCTTAACTAAAAGCATACCAAGCTAACTGAACCAATGGGTATAATACAACAAACTATTTTTAAAGTAAAAATTACACGTGCTTTGTATTATGTTTAATATTTAACCCTGTACTTTTTGTAGATATTTTTGTTCAACCTTTAATTATTAATCAATGTATATTTGTTTCCAATAATGTTGATATTCCTGACTGTTCGTCCTCTACGTGGTGCATCATGGACTAGGTGCCCCTAGGAATGTAAACTAATAATATCAGGGTCTGAGTGCACAGCAGTATAACTGGGCTTCCGCTACGGCGGGTGAGTGTGAGCATACACCCAGGTTACTTAAAAGATATCTTAAGGAATATGTATACCATGAGTAGACGCTGGGCTAAGGGAGATAACCCTGACAAAAAATCAGATGGTCTCGACAAACTTTGCCAACAGTGGCAACGTCACAAAAATGCCGTCTACCAACCAAGAAACTTTGTTATTCTTTTACGTTTGTTATACTTATCAATCTATCATAGTCGATTGTTTATATGCCGTATAAAGATAGAAAATAATAAAAAGGCGACCACGTCCCCAACTAAAATTAAAATAACTGAATGCAACATTGTATATTCTAAAATAAAACCAGGTTTTTATTTTAAATCATAAACCTATATAGTTTGAGGGATCTATAAAACATTTTCCATAACTATGTTAGTAAAACCTTGTTTTTGATTTGAATTTAGCAATTATTGTATAGCCTTAATTTTTATTGACTTGTGATTTACTTTGCTTATGCCAACGATACAAAAATACTATTGTATTTTATGATACTGAATGTACTTCTATTGAAGTATTTAAACTAACTGATAATAATAATAACAAAAGTTAAACGTAGATAATTGTGTTAACTGCAAGAATGCTTTTTGAAAATGAATCATATTTAGCATAAAAGGTTACAAACCAAAAAAGCATACAATTCAATTTTACTGTTTTTTGATGAAATTATTAGTCGAGTCAATGATCTAATAAATGCGCACTTCCATTCCCCCAATATTATGAATTTTCTAGATTTTAACAAAACAAGACTTGCTTATTTGCCATCCAATAAAAACACACAAAGAAATGTAACCAATTCTTAGCACAGTCTGTATCAACTTTATTCAAAGCCCAAAGTTGCTAAGGGTTAGAGAGACAAGGAACAAACAAAGACCTCTAAACATAAACACACACCAATATTCATAAAGTGTAGCAAAATTATGCTGGCTACATTCTCAAATAAACCAATCAACGTTGAGGAAATAATAAATGTTTTGTTTCCGATTGGCTTAGTCTAAATGTTAATCTAATCGCCTGACTTTGAGTTTGTCGGGTTTTTTTTTCGATGTTGTGAAATGAGAATATTGTAACTTGCAAAATTATATTTGATTGAATATGCTCCACCGTAACCGGTCTTAAGTCTGGTTAAGAGAGGAGGAAGGTTTGAGCACAAGATTAGCAATCTGGCCTCTGTAAAACAATATTGCTAAGGAAACACCAGAATACTACCAATTCATTAAACTACAACAAAGATGTAAAAGCAGCAGGATTCTGATAACGTGGTTTGTCAAAATCCAAATAGAATTTTAATCTTCGATATACACAATCTTCGACACCAAAAACTTAATGTACAATCATATAGAACAATCTTGTTGCTTGATGCTATTTGGAGCGAAAGGGCTTTGAAATAAAATGAAATAATAATGCATATTGATAGCCTTGGTTTTTGAAAAATTGACTAATTTAGTTTAGTACGTTAAGTACTTGCTTGGGTATTTTTAACTTCAAGACTGATTTTTTAAAGATATTGTTAATAATACATTTTTACTAGTAATTGAATTTTAAACAGTGTTTACCTAGAGTGCGTTTAAACAAATAATACTAGAAAAACGAATTTAATCTTTAAATGTTTGTGAACAATAGCTTGATATAACTTTCAATATTAATATTTAAAGTTCATTTTATGTAAAATCAATCGATTTTTAAAACGTCAAAAATTAAGATATTTGAACACATTGAAACGAGTGTAGTCTTGTTTGATTTTTTTATTGGTACAACATAGCGATAGCATTAACTTATAAAAATCTCATTAAAAGTTATTACTATCAACTGGATTAACTGGTGAACTATTTTTTACATTATATTAATATTTTAACTACTTTTGGCATTTCTTGTATTATCTGTGCTAATAATAAAATTTTACCGTTAATCCAAATTGCATAGTGTGATTGCACGTTAAACTGTTAATAATGTTTAAAGCAATAATTTACCACGTAATGTAATTTTTTTTTCATATTTAAAATAAAATGCTATGTATTTTAAAACGTTTTAAAATGTAGCCTAACAACCAACATAAGTAAAAAGAAAATTTTGTTTTTATTTTTAAATAACAATAAATTTACTTATTATTTAAATTTGAATTTGTAATTTATAAAAATATGATTATGATTTTCAGAATTAAAAGATTTAAATTTTTATGTGTAAGTAAGCAAATTTTGATTAAAAAGGATAAAAAGGATAACGTTTGAACGTAAATTACACAAATGTACCGTTCACATTTTAATAAATGGAATGTAAATCAATCAGTTTCAATGAAAAGAAAAAAATTACTTTAAAGTATTTCAAATAAATGGTACATTAATTCATTTAAATCTAAGGTACCTTAATTTACTTTATAAAAGGTATTTGTACTAATTAATAGTAACATTAAAATAAATTAGTAATCTTGTAGTTACTAAAGTCAATAATTAATTTTATATAACATTATTTATTATTAGCGTTTACTACAATTTATTAAATTTATCTACAGACTATGTATGTTGTTTTGGTACATTTTTAAATAACGAATTAAATTTTGAAAATATATTATTTTGTTAAACACAATCATTATTCTGTTTCTAAAATGAGAAAATAGAAGTAGGTAAAATACATAACACTAAATCAAACCTGTTTATAGTAATGAATAACGTAATTATAAAATACTAATTTTTACTACATATGTTTTATTTATTAATGTCTATTTACCAGCAATATTACAACAACAACAACAACAACAACAACAACAACAAAATTAGTTAATTAAAAAAAGTGATTGAACCAAAAGCTAAAAACTAATACTAAAGTTAACTGGTAAAAATAAACCCACGTTGGCTATTGCTCTTTCACCATACAACACAATCTACCAATGTGACTTACTTGAAAAATTACTGTTCCAACGGCCATATTTTCTGCCACACTGACATTGTAAACAGTCGCATCGAAAACGGGCTCATTGTCATTCATGTCGGCTACTTCAATGTCGATTTCTAAATAGGCCTTATGCTTGGACCACTTGGTCGATGATTCGGTCAAACTCTCGATGACGGGGATGGGACTCAACGCTACAAGAACGAATTGATGTCGAGTTTTCAATTCGGCATCCAAATCCTCAGTTAGCACCAACTTGGGTTGGCCGTCGGCACTGACTTCGAGTTCGAATGGAATTGGGTCGTTGGTCGGTTGGGACGTTTTGTCGAGCCACTTTTCGAGTCGATACTTAATTCGACGATGTTCACTGAGCAAATCGGCATCCTGGGCCTTGGGCAAATCGATGCGTTTGCCTTTGCGATACAACGCTTCCTTCAAGCGTTTATGCCATCGAATTTGCTTAAATTCGGGCCCGTTGTCGTTGAGATCGTAAATGCGAATGTTAACACGATGAACGGCAACCAAACTACCATCCGACTGAACAGTGTTCACATCCAAACGGACAATTAGTTGATCGGGACTGGGGCATTGAATGTTGTCGATAACTTTGCGAACAAGTTTGTTTGTATCAGAATTGTGGTTTACTGAGCAATAAAATGGAGAAAAAAGATAATATTGGTATATATCTAGTGTTAAAATAACAGTTTGCGTTTTATATTTAAAAGTAGACAAAAAACAATATACATGTTTTTAAGGCAAATCAATATATATATATATATATATATATATATATATATATATATATATATATATATATATATATATATATATAAAAAACTAAAGTTTAGATAACACTTCTTGTTTTGGTGAAAAATACTTAGTCTGTGAATTAATAGTCTATTAATACAAACAGCAAAAATAAATTATTGAGTATAATGTATAATGCTAATGTTTCTACAAACATATAATGCATATAAAAGTACACTATTGTATAATAAAATGTTAATAAGTTATTGTATAGGTTTGTAAAAATTGTGACAAAATAACCCAGGTTTATTGGCAGATTGAGGAGAACACTGTTCATACTTTTAACATATAGAATAAACTAGCTTTCCAGTTTATTCCAAGTAACTTTGATCCAGTCAAAATTGGAATGTTCTCCTTAGAAAACAAGTAATTATTTATGGCTTAATTTTCACTTTTCCATTTAAAATCTTTGATATATAGTAATTTTATCTGAGTGAATTTCAAGTCAGTACTAAAAAAGTGGGCTAATTGAAATGCAAGTTTAGCAACCCCACCTTTGTCAAAGGACTCAGAAGGATAACGATGTACAAAATATAACGTGAAAACAAGAAACGAATTGTAGGTGTTTACTTATTGTTAGATATAAAAAATTAAGGTAACTTAACTCGCTAAAGAAGTGCAATGCCCAATAAATGAAAAAATAATTGTATACATTTTTGCGTTTTTGATCAATAATAACTAATGGCTATGTCACTTAAACAATTAAGTATACTTTTCTTCTAACAAAATTCCAAAAATATTGTAAATATTGATTTTACGATGTAGCATTTATTATCAATAACAGTGATATTTGTTTTTATAATAATTACTAAATCAACGAAGTTGAAATATATAAACATTTTATTGAATTACTTTACATCGAAAAAAGTGTTAAACAAAATATAGTTGTACGTTGGTTTGCGTCAAATAAAAACCTCTTCTTTTTCTACAGTTTTTATCTATTTTATAAGGTTACTGTTTTTGGTCAGTTTTATTCATTTGGTTCTGTATCGAATCAGTTTGAAGCATTATGACTATTCAATAGTTTAGCGTGAGTTTTTTTACTACTTGATGTTTTACCCTACCACAAACACTTCTTATTTATCAAGGCTTGGAACTGACTAAATCAATTCATTTCCGATATCTTTAAGCGGAGTTATTAACTCATTATTGTAAATGTATACAAAATAAAAACAAAAACTAACAAATAACCTAGAAAATTTTTTATTTCAAAACATAAATAAATTTCAACAGCTGATTGATATTAATTTATTATTATTATTATTATTATTATTATTATTATTATTATTATTATTATTATTATTATTATTATTATTATTATTATTATTATTATTATTATTATTATTATTATTATTATTATTATTATTATTATTATTATTATTATTATTATTATTATTATTATTATTATTATTATTATTATTATTATTATTATTATTATTATTATTATTATTATTATTATTATTATTATTATTATTATTGATAATTATGGCATAAAAGTATATTTGAATGTATTGTATACAAATAATTATTTATATAGTGGCAATAAAAATCAAAAACTTTTATTCTTACAAAGTGATGGATCATTAAATTTAATAACATAATTAGCAAAACAATGTTTAACTATTCTTCCTCAAAGGAATTACAACTTTGTTGCGCGCCTTGGTAAGAGTTATAATGACTAGAGCTTATCTTTCAACATAGTTGATTATATTAAGAAAAAAGACAAACTTATAGGGTTTAGTAGAAATGAGAACTAACCATACAGTACTTGAAAAACGGTGCGGTTTTTGATGCAATCACCTGCTTCAATAGTAAAGACATGCGGTTAAAATAAGGGCAAGCAGGTTCTTAAGCATCGGGTGAACAACGTCATTTGTGTGCATCAAAATGTAAAAAAGAAGAAAAACAGTTTACAAAAATGTATCACCAGACTCCGAAAATATTGTACCAGCGATCCGTTTCGATGCAAATACCTACTCTAGCCGGTCCCAAGCCCCATTAAGAAAGGAATGTTTTTGAGTGCAAGGTTAACAACTTGGCTTTTGTAAAAAATTAATACTGATACAAAAACGACAAGAGAACACCATTTCATTAAACTACAGCAAAGAAATGAAAGCAACATGATTCCGATGACGGAGTTTGGTAAAATCCGAATAGAAATTAGTCTTTGATATGCATGTTTTTTAATGCCAACAAGTCAATGTACAATCATATCAAAAAATCTTGTTGCTCTTTAAAGCGAAAGAATTTTATGTAATTAAATCTGAAATACACTTGTTATGAGTTAGTAGTTTGGTGGTCTAGCTGTACAGCGCTCGAATTCGGACCTCGGTGGGCGTGGGTTTGAATCCCACCACCGGCACTGAAATGTCCACTGCTGAAAAATGTTTCTTGTAAAACATTCAAAGTAAAAAGCATAAAACAAATAAATAAATTAAAAAAAATAAATTTTCTAATCACTTCCATGTTTACAAAGTATTTAAAACAATCATATAAAGACAACCTCATCTACGCAACAACGATAAGAAAGTAATAATGTATCTTCACTAATTAATAACATTTTTATAACAGCCCCTTCTGTTCACAATAATTGAGCAATCCGCTTGAATTTTTTTCAAGGTTATTTCTTAGTCAAATGACTATATATGGCATGTGTACACGTTAAAGCATTTTTAAAATAACCCGAGTGCACATTTGCATTAATTTACCAAGGTGGAAACCTAATTATAACCTGTGTACTCAGTGTTTGATTCCTTTAAATCTAGGTTCAAAATGCACCAAATCAGAAATATAATTACTATTTAAAATTAAAACTTTACAAACATTACTTAAGTCTTCAGAATTATTAGCATTCCGAAGTAATTGTTAAGACAATTAAAAGAAGCCATAGTATTTAAATAATATAGATTGTTCGAAATTGAACAAGATGACGTGCTCAATTCTAATCGCAGGTTATTTAATTTGAATCAGTTCTGCACTAATGCATTTAAATTAACAACAAAAAGCATTTCTAATAATTGCGTATGTCTATTTAATTATTTTTTTAATGCAGGAGTAAAAAGTAAAAAATATCCACTTTTATTCATTATTTATTATTATTTATTAATTTTTAATTTGAAATTTGAAAGATATAAATTACTAAATAATCGGCTAAATTGTTTAAAATCTTTATGTAATAAAAAGTTATAGTAAAAAATCTGCGAGTATTCACTGATAACAATTTTGCGTACAAAATAACATTAAAAGATAAAACAAGGAGATTCAATGAAATGACTAAAAGATGCTAAAAGACGAAGGTAAAATAACAACTTACCTATATCTAATATTGTATGTCTTTTAAACAAGTAGTTAATAATTAATTATTATTTTATTTCAAAACGTTTGAGTAATTGCACCAATTGGCGTGAAGGAACTTTAATATCTGTTGTTTAAAAAGTTATTAAGTTTTACAAAATACCTTTAAAATGTATAAAAATTATGATCTTACTATACCAAAATTGTAGCTATTGTTTTGGAACTAGAAGTAATGACGTTGTTATGTTTAAAGATGTTACAAAAAATATCTAACAATTTAAAGTACTGAATATGTTAGTACTATTGATTAATTTCAATACAAGATACGTTATAAATAATTCAGCGTGTAATATTTATAAAAATTTATGGTATAATGTAACCTGTTTAAACTATTCAAATAATATCTATGTAGTAAAATTAACAATAATGCAAAATATAACAAGTTTCTTTAGCATAAGTTCCCCATTTTAATTATTTATAAAATACTAACAGATATTAAGAATAAACATGGAAAATTAACCATTTTTAGAACAGTTTTGAAATAGAAATATAAAGATGGTAAAAAAGGTTGGTAACAAACTAAACAAAATTTAATTCAAAACCATTCGAAACGATTTAGTTTAAATAAATGTCACAAGGAGTCAAATAGACGCCTGTGTGAAACAATTATGCTGTCTTAGGCTTTTACGGGCTAAAGAAATTATAATTAAAAGTAAAATAAAATTTCTCAAAACTTATTTTATAACTGTAAATGAAACATTATTTTATTAAAAACAAATTTACATATTTTCTGTCAATGTTAATATATTATATGTGCTTAACTGTTGAGAAGCAACTATGTTCTATAACTGTCCACAATACGAATTCAATTTAAAGATAAGTCGTATCTAGTACAAAATACAATACCAAAAAACAGTGGTATAAATAATCAGACTAAACATTGTAGTTAGAATATTTGGATTTAATTACGCCGATAATGTCGAAAGCGGTGAAGAAGCAGTTGGTGAAAGATGAAATCAAATTTAGATTTGAAAAGTTCAAACAATATGTAACAAATTAGTGCAATTTAAATCGAAAATGCATCCATATAGCCCACATATCTTGGAAATTGGAAAAGGCAAATGAACCAGAGCAGAAATATTACCAAATGAAATAAAACCCTTTGACTATATATAAAAATATATCAAGAAAAAAGTCTAAAATTTATTACATAACACTTTAGTCACAGTTTTAAGCGCTAATAAGGGTAGAAGGATATGATGATGATGATAATGATGATGATTCATTCATTCATTTTGGTTAGTGACGTGGTCACCTATTCATTATTTCCCATATTTATACGACATGTAGAACGATCGATTTCGATGGCTTGACAAGCGTAGACAAACGTGGAAGAATAACAAAGTTTCTTGGCTGGTAGACGGCATTCTTGTGACGTCGCCACTGTTCGCAAAGATTGACGAGGCCGCCTGATTTTTTGTAAGGGTTATCTCCCTTAGCCCAAAGGCTACATATGATATACGTATACCTTTAGATACCTTTTAAGTATCCTGGGTGTATGTTTGCATCCACCCGCCGTAGCGGAAGCCCAGCTATACCGCTGTGCACTCGGACCCTGTTGTTATTAGTTTAGATCCCTAGGGGCACCTAGTCCAGGATGCACCACGTGGGGGACGAATAACAGTCAGGAATATCACCATCATTGGAAATTGAGACTTTATAAGCATTACTCAAATCCTCAGAATCATTAGCATCCCGATGATGATGATGATGATGATGATAATGATGATAATAATAGTAATAATAATAATAATAATAATACTAATAATAAACTAATTGATTATGGAATTGTTGAGGGTATTTTGTAAATTGGATAAATATAAAAGCTGACGGATTTATTAAAAATTATAAACCAAGAATCTTTATTATTTGATAAATCTGCCAATTGTAATATTAATTCAATTAATTAACAGTTGGTAGTAGTGTGTTTTACTGCGAAGGAAGATTATACATTTCCATATATTTTTAATGTCGCATATACATGTTTGTTAATTACAAATGATTCACTCATTTCAGCAAACACCTAAAACAATTAACAAATATTAATTTTTATTCTGTTGTCTAATAATAAACACAGCTAAAGTGCTTTTGTATTTTAAGAAACAACAGTAAAGTCAACAACTTTGTAAATAACAACATTGAATCCTTCCTTAGTCGAAAACAATAATAAATAGATTAGCCAATCATCAGTAAAGGCGACAAGTTTAAATTCAAGATATTGAAACAAACCAATCAAATTTAAGTATTGATTAAAAAAGGTCAAAGGTAATGGTTTAGCGTAAAAAAAGTAGTAAGCGATTTCCCGCCCATAGCCTACTAGGTGGAGAGTACATGACAGACACATGTCGTATACATTGAAAGCCAAGCACACTATCAAAGAGAGTAGGGGGAGAGAGAGTTGGAAAAAAATCTGCCTAGTCTACAATCGATTTCGTCTAAGTTAACAAAAATATGTTTATGTTCATATCCGCAATTGAAAATAGTTTATTTTAAATTATTGTCGTTATTCAATACATATTCCAGCATACAAATGTAATGTTAAAGCGTTTATATACATTTATAATTATTTTACTAGCAAAATAATTAGTTTATAGTAATGGTATTATTATGGATGGTATATACTATATATATATTTTAACCAAAAAACTACAAAAATGTGGGAATAACTATTAAAATTGTATAAAAAATGATCCAACTTATCATGTCAAAACTGTTACAATTTTCAAACATAAATAAACAAATTATATTAATTAGTCAGAATCTGTAAATCACTATTTGTTAGTATGAGATAAAGATAATGTAAATGTAATTATGTTCATGGAATTTCAAGTGCGGTTACATGGAAACTTAAACATATGCTTTTGAATCATGTGCGGTATAGGATTGTATCCCTAATGTTGAAAAAAGTAGAACAATGTATAGATGTATCATAATAGAAGAATGGATAATTTATGTTTTTTAAACTAAAAACACAACAGCGAATAGTCACATAATGGTGCCTTGCTAAACTAATAACTTACATATTTAGCTAAAATATAATGAGTAATGTTTGCAAGAAGTTTTGCAATATTATTTAACGTATGTTTCGATTAAATTTTATTGATATCAATGTTGTAATTTAGAAAAAAAAGAAATTTAAAACTAAAAATATACTGGGTAGTATATACTGAAATATAAAAAAAACAGTGTATAATTATTTTGCAAAAATGTTATGTTGATGACAGATTACAATAGTTCCAAAAATTTTTTAAAGAATTTTTTGTAATGATAAATAAAACAGAAGCGCTACAAACGTATATATAATCTGAAATATTTTTTCATTATTTTTTAATTTAAATGTGGTTGAAATAAGAAATGCTTTTCAGCATCAAATAAGAGCGTTTTGAGAGGTTGTACACCTTTATAATGCTTCAAGTCAAACAACTTGCATAAAGCTTGTTTTTAGACCAGTGGAAAGAGACAAAATAAACTAATAAAGCTTTAGAGAAAAGTTTTGTAATTATGTGTACCGGTGATAATTTACAAAGTAAATTAGATTTAAAAAATAACATACAATATTATTTATTATAAAAATAACAATTTCTGGAAACACTATTTTCTAAATATTGTCAGTTTTTGTTTAAATGCAATAATAAATTTTATTGGTAGGAACGTTTATATAAACAACCGTTCAGCACGATTTCTCTCTTTGTCCTGTGAGCGTGTAATTTTTAATAATAAACTTTTTCTACCTGGTCTCCTGTTATTATTTGTTATTATTATTAAAGATAATTGAAAAAGCGACTCGCAGTCTAATCACGCCACGTCGCTTACCTAGAAACCAATTTCTAAAGATGGAACCTAATTTTAAACTATTTAACAAAAAATGCGGTTGTTGGCGTTATCACATGAATTAAGAGTTTTACTTGCAAAAATATATCAATCGGTACATTTAAACTATACTCACTAAAAGTAAAAAGTTTTTTATTTATTCTGTCTTGAAGTGTACGTTCTTTAGCATATGCCTATCAGATCCTACGTTTAATTAGTTAATTTCTCTAACACGTTTGTTAATTAACTGAGAAAGAAAAACCAGAATTTAAAAGTTTTTATATTTCATTTGCATTAGCATCTCAAAATTAGAGACACTAATAATTCTGAGAATTTGAGTAATGCTTATAAAGTCTCAAATTCCAATTATAGTCATACTCTCATCTGTTCCTCCAAGTAGTGTATCCTGAATTAAGTGCTCATACGTATCCGGACTAATAATAGCAGGAACCAAATGTACAACACTACAACTGGACATTCACTAAACTTCCGCTTAGTAAATGAATACTAACATACACTGAAGATGCTTAAAATGTATCTTAAGGTATTCATTTACTATATATAACCAGTTAAGCTTATGGATTCGTTAACCGACCAACTTACCGAAGAAATTCGCCTCGTCAACACTGGCATTGTCGCAGGAAAGCGATCTTGTAGCCAAGATACTTCACTTACCCATCCAAGTTCAATTCGAATCCAACAACCTTTTCACAGGGATTCGAGATACTATGCAAACTTGGGACTAATGAAAAGATGGTTCTGGCACCAACGTTTGTTGTTTTGTTGTTGTAAAGTTGATTTTTCATTTGTCATTAATTGCGTTTTTATGAAACGAGAAGGAATCGCCAAA
The DNA here is from genome assembly GCA_025895645.1 of Cardicola forsteri. Lineage (NCBI taxonomy): Eukaryota > Metazoa > Platyhelminthes > Trematoda > Strigeidida > Aporocotylidae > Cardicola > Cardicola forsteri. The sequence goes on along the minus strand of JAKXYG010000735.1, from coordinate 300,823 downwards.
AACTTATGTTGCAAATGAAATAAATGTAACATTAAATGTACGTTCTTCAAATTTGAAAGATTTGAATGAGAAACGAAGTAATTAATACATTGTGACACTTATATAATGCAACATTCTATTTTTTTAACATATAAAGTTATGGTAGACAATTTTTGCAATATGGATTCGTTAATAGTTCTATAAACGTTGTGACAAATTGTTTAAGTCTAAAGTTATTAATAAATAAGTTATGGGGTCTTTATTTTGGTTATTTATTAATAGTGTTCAGATTTATATTCAATCAAAACCTTGATATCTTGAAGTATATGGATAATATTAAAATACGTTTTTTAATAAGAACCATTGATAATAATTATTATAATAAACAGATTTTAACAAGTACTCTATACTAACATAATATACTTAAGCATTTCTCTTCTGTTTATTTACTTAACGTACATAATTGTAATCATTTGGGCACTAAATAAAAAGTTTGAAAAAGTGATAAACACAGTTTAACTATTTAGAATAATTATTTAAATATTAAACATTATTATTATTAATTCAGGTCACACATACAATATTTTTGACTTGTAAGATTATTAACAGCATATTCCAAATACCTTTATTTTTAATATTGGATAATTATATACAAATAATTATACAAGGTTAGTAAACAGAGTTTCTTGTAGTAAAACAATTTAATTGTTTTTAATACACACTTGTTTTAAGTTACGTAGACCAAACTTACAACTATCCTTTATTTCAGTAGATTGTTAATAATTCTAAAAACTAATAAACTTATACTTCTATATAGTTTATAGTTGTAATAATGGTTATATCCGTGACTTTGTATTTCTACGTTGTGTATTGTAGACTAAAACGAAAACAGAGCAGAAACTGAGTGAACAACAGTATATACGGATTCGTACATTGACGAATAATTTCAAGCATACACCCAATGTACTAAAACTTATCTTGAAATAAACCAACATCTTATATATTATTTGGTTAGAAAACTGTATCCCAATAGAAAATCAAATAATAAAGTCAATTTCTGTAAAAAATAGCAACACTACAAAAAAATTATTTTTATTTTAAAAAAGGTATTATTTTCTTCGTATTTGTTAAGCATATGAAACAATAGAATGTGTTTGTTTGAGATATTTTGTAACAACAGAAACATTGATGTGTATACTTCATCACCAACCAAATGAATGAATAAATAACAGGAAAAATAAGGTTATTTCAGTAAATTTGAAGTCTAGTGAGTTGAATCGTATTTTATAAGTTTTTAAAAATATATTTAAACCGAAATTACATTAGCAGCATTTCCATTTTTAAATTATCTTCTTAAATTGATTATGTTTAAATTGCAAAAAATGTTTTATTTGCATCTATTTAAAAAAGTAATTGGTAATCTTTAACTATAGAACACTTTTGCAAAACATTTAACAACAAAATATTCAGAAATTAGTAAAATATATATTGCAATTAAGATAAATTAAAAACCAATTTCTGAAAATCGTAATAATTATACACATTGCTAGAATGCATTATCTATGCTCGATATTATAATTATTTTAAAAAAATTATTGATTATTTATAAAAATTGGTATTTTTAATTAGAAACATTTGTAAAAAATATTTTTAGGTCACAACAAATTAATCCTATCTGTCCCAATCTATAAACAGCAATTTAATATAACTAAAATTAACTAGAGGGATATGTATATATGGGTTTAAACATATCTATTTCATATTTTTATAATTTAAAGAGTAATAAATGCAAATAAATATAAATAAAATGAGGTGAGGTGAGTCACAACCGAAACTGTAACAGTTCGATTTTTTTGTTTACCAATTTTATTTCATTAATAATAACTGTATAATAACTTTGACAAAAACAGGAGTTAATATGAACCTTTTTATTATTATTTAAACATGTTCACTTGCTGTGAAAATTGAAAAGTTGTTTGCGTAATCAACGATACAATTTTAATTATGTACATTACTTTAAGAAATTGCATTCTTACTTTGTAGATTCGTGAAGATATGTTTCAGTAATAAAGTCAATTATTAAAACCCTGAATAAATGTTTCAAGTGAAGTAAAACATAAATACGTTGTTGGGTTAATATAAACACAATTGTCATACGAGCTTATAAAAAAATTTCAATGTAACCAATGTAAAAAATATTTCAACATTTAATGTTTTATATTTTACAATTGCGCTAACCATATGCAAACGAAATGAATTAATAAAATTGCAGGTATTAATATAAAACATTCAATCAAAGCAACATAGTAGAGTCACAAAATTTAATTAAAACATTTCTCACGTGTTACTACAAATAACTTCAATTTATTACAGTTGCCTGTAAATTTTAAAGCGCTCAAACTTTAGTATTAAAACAAAATGGTCTTTCATTTAACAACTGCTAAATATAAAGTGAAATATAGAGCATTGTAAACCGCTTGTTTTCTACGGCCATGTGCACTTAGAATTATAAAAACACATCGATGCTTTAAATTTTTGAAACGTTTTCAATTAGTAAGATAAAATAGTCATTTTGGTACAAATTAAAGCTTTAAAAATATTATTATTCCACATTATATAATACAGATGAACGCAATAAGCTGAACAGAATATATAAAGTTTTTCATTCTACAACTTGCATCCAGTTGTTAACTACTGCTTGGTTTTTAATACTTATTCTCCAGTTTTGTCGTTTTTATTATCGCTTAAATTCTATTCAACTTTGAATATTATTTTTTTAAAAAGGTACTTGTGTAAAATTTAGTAAGGTAGTTACGAGTTGTTTATAAATTAATACGTTTGTAGCGGTAACAATCAACGAAGAAGATTGAAACTTAAAAATAGGTAAACAATATTATTTTATTTCATTACATGCTAATGACCCTGAGGATTTGAGTAATGCTTATAAAGTCTCAATTTCCAATGATGGTGATATTCCTGACTGTTAGTCCTCCACGTGGTGCATCCTGGACTAGGTGCCCCTAGGCATCTAGACTAATAACAGCAGGGTCCGAGTGCACAGCGGTATAACTGGACTTCCGCTACGGCGGGTGGATGCAAACATACACCCAGGATACTTAAAAGGTATCTAAAGGTATACGTATATCATATGTAGCCCTTGGGCTAAGGGAGATAACCCTTACAAAAAATCAGGCGGCCTCGTCAATCTTTGCGAACAGTGGCGACGTCACAAGGATGCCGTCTACCAGCCAAGAAACTTTGTTATTCTTCTACGTTTGTGTTACGCTTATCAAGCCATCAAAATCGATAATCGTTTGCTATGTCGTATAAATATGGGGAATAATGAAGAGGTGACGCCACGTCACCAACCAAAATGAAAAATGAATGAAATGAAATTACAAAAATTAATATTTAATTTCTGGAATTAATATTTTTAAATACTAACATCTTTGTTTAAATGTGTCAACAATTCATATCGGTGCAAACGACTATATAAACAACCGTTTCCACGCCGTCGAACTTCCATCCAGCATCGTCATCTTCCGTTTCCATCTTTATTTCTGGTGTTTCCTGCAGTTTTGATCCTGTAAATTTTGGGAATAAACTTTTTCCAGTTCGGTTTTTGCATTTTCATTTATTACTTCACATAATCAGTAAAGATGTTAGATATTGATGGAAATCGTGACTAGGCGCAATACACGCAATCTTCGTCAACAAGCAACGCTGCTTGTTCTTTCAAACCGCCCCGTTGCGTTAATTAGCAAAACCTGGTTACGCAGTTTTTTTTGGATTTCATTTTACTAAACGTTTTAGAGTAGTACACTCTGTTGTTAAAAGTTTGCACAACTATATTGGGGTGGCAGAAATGACAAAAGAGTTTCCTATCCGAGCATCCGAGCACTGAACTCTGAATAACGTGGTACCATTGCATTAGGAAAAACAAGAAGATAATTCATTCATGTTCGATTAAAAACAAGCATTTATTATTACTCGTGTATTCTATATTTTGCAAGATTTTTAACCAACTCAGAACCTATAAAGAATGAACTGTTGTGTTTTTCAAGTACTGATTAATGTGGTTTTTTTGTGTTTTCACTTTAGGGATTGCCTAGCTCTACGTAATCAAACTATTTTTAATATTTTTTTAACATGACCTATAGATTATATTATTGTTATGAGTATTTCCCGATAATTTTAATATTATGCTATGTGATTTGGGGGATTTATAAGACGTTTTCCATTACTATATTACTAAAACCTTTTTTTAAAATTTATATTTTGCAATTATTGCATAATCTTAGTTTTTATTGTTATCTAACTTTCTTTGCTTATGCAACGGTGCAATTTAAAAAATATATAAAGCTGATTGTACTTGTACTGCAATAATAATATAATAAAACAAACAAAATAACTTATAATTTGTAATAGGGACTAAATTATTAAATAATGCCAAAATAATAAATAGAACTGATACTAGTTATATATTTCTAACAAAAACATATTGAAAAATGATATTAATGATTATGAGAATTTGATTAATCCTCATAAAATCTTAATTTGCTTCCATGCCTCCATCTTGGACTTAGACGAACATGGATAGGGGACCAACTGCACATAAGTGATATCATTGGGCTTCTACCATGGTGGATGACTGTAAGCATAAACTCAAGGTACTTAAAAATACTTTAAGATATACGTACATCGTATATAGCCGTTAAGCTAGTGTATATAACCCTGACAAAAAATTAGGCAGCTTCGCTAATGTTTACAAACAGTGGCCATCCATTAACCAAAAACGATTGTTACGCTTATAAAACTGTTGACAACAATTACACGAAGATAGAACCAATACTAACTATTTCATTTTTTTATTAATAGTTATTATTGTTTACGTTATTTTAAAATCAATTTTAAGTTTTAATATTTGAAAATTTTTGAATTAAAAAAATGCATACACCAACCGTGCAACTAAATGTAACAAATTAAAATATTTATTCCAAAGTAGTGTAAAGCATTTATTTCTATTTGTAATATTGAAAATATTTAATGACACATTTAAAAAGTCTAACCAATTTACTAGTTGAGAGCCTACATTTATAAAATATTTACCCTCTTTTCAACACAATAGGGATGTTAATTATGCACGAGGATTTGAGTAATGCTTTTAAAGTTTCAATTTCCAGTGATGGTGATACTCCTGACTGTTCATTATTTGTAGATTATTCTGGATTAGGTGTCCATAAACATCTAGACTAATAACAGCAGGGACAGAGTACACAACGGTATAACTGTGTTTTCACTGTGGCGGGTGAGTATAAGCATACACTCAGGATACTTAAAAGGTATCTTTATGTATATGTATATTATATGTAGCTGTTGGGCTAAGGAAGATAACCCTGACAAAAAATCAGGCGGCCTTGTCAATCTTTGAGAATAGTGGCGACATCACAAGGATGCTGTCTACCAGCCAAAAAACTTTGTTATTCTTCCACGTTTGTTACGCTTATCAAGCCATCGAAGTCGACCGTTTAATATGCCACACAAATATGGAAAATAATAAATGAAAAAATATTTCAAAAGCCTAAATACACAATTTTCCAACAAGCCAAGCTTAAAAACATGTTCATCATCAAATCAGACAAGCATCGACAACAACACCGTTGCTACTCACCTTGATCGAATTCGTCATTAGGACTAAGTGAATTTGTCGGATTGGCATTTTGTTGTACTTGACTGTACAACTGTTCAGCATCTAGGTTACTTTTAGTAGTTATCAGACCGGTTCGTTCGTTGATAGCGAACAGGGTGGAAGGCGAACCCAGCTGATAGGTGGGCAACTTGAGCCCGGCCGACTGATGATTCAACATGACCAAATTGACCGTTCCAACTTCGGTTCCAATAGGACTATTTTCGTCGATGGCAAATTCCATGGAATGCTCTTGCACTTGGGATGATGATGATGATGATGATGATGATTGACACGGTACAATGACAATCCAACACAATACAATGCTGAGCATGGAAACGACTTTGGAAGGTCCTTGGTGATGTTGTTGTTGACAGTGTCGACGGTGCACTATGCTTTGAAGTGAACAATGTACCATTTTTAAAAATCGGACGTTTGGAAAGTTTTTTTCATAAATAGTGTACGTGTTATTTATATATTTCTATTGTTGGTGTGTGTGTGTAAATGTTGCAATTTTCTTGTAACAGTTACAATTCAATGGAATTGTTTGCATATGTACAGGTTAGGCAGGTAAATGTATTCTCAAAACAAATACGTAATATGCATTAAAATTTGTTTGCAGTACGGAAAGTTTTGGCTTGTAGATAGAAGTAACAAAGTTGGCTTGTTTTTTGGGGGTTAGACGTTTGTGTGTTTGTCTGTGTGTTTCAAGAGACCGTCAATTATTTAAAGGCATAAACCTACAAACAAGCACACAGACACACATACACATAAGGCTTGTAACTAACACCAATTCCTCACCCCTTAACCTAGTGTAACTACCTCGCGTAATGAAAGTGCGGTCGTTTGAGTGTGCAAAGACCTATCATTCTGTTTATTAAAACGACTGCGATCCAAACCAACCAATCACATGTTTTGAATGTAAAGTTTTCATTTTGATGTATGTGTGTGTGTGAATGTGCTTTGGAATTCCAGTGACTTACTTTGTTAGCTGTGATGGAATCAAGCATGAAACTTTTTCTTTACAAAGTATCCGGTCCAAACATGACTGTGACTCATCGTTTATTTTTGACAACGAGGTCCTACTTTGGTAGTTAGAATGGGCTGATATTCACATGTAATAAACTTTTACGACAGTTTTGAATTACCGATAAGCTTCCAACTTACAATAAGACGGTTTCGAAGTTTTATTTATTTAAACACAAGTGCAATTTTATTGGTAAGTAAGTTGATATATACAAATGTGTAATAATAATAATCAGTATTATTAAATTTATTATTACCAGTAGTGGAAATGTTTTAAATATTTTCCAAGGCAATTATAAGAAATAGTGCCAAATGAAACCAAAGCCATAAATAATAAAAATGTCTTTTTCTATTTATGAGTATTTGCTAAGATTTAAACATTGGCATTTAATTTATTCAAATTAAATATTTTTTTTATAATTTAAAGCTTATACAACAATTAATTCGATTTCAAGAATATAACGTTGTAACAATTGTCTTAATAATTTTAAATAATGGATATTTGGCTTAGTGCCTATTTATTTATTTCAATATTCTTTCGTTCTGAAGAACATGGGACAACAAGATTGTTCCGTATAATTGTCCATTACATTTTTGGCTTTGAAGATTGAGCTTTTCTTCGAATTTCCCCGAACTTCATCATTGGAATCGTGCTGCTTTCACTTCTTCGCCGTAATTTAATGAAATATTATCCTCTTGTTGTTTGTTTAGCAGTATAATGTTTTACGGAGACTAGGTTGCTAATCTTGCTCTCACACCCACGTCCTTTGTTAGCTAAACTCAGGACCGGTTATGGTGGAGTTCTAGTGCAGTTATTAATGTATTATTAAAACTGATAAATTTGCAAAAATATTAAGAAGTTTGTCTGAAAGTAACTTAACGGTAATAATGTGTAAATTATTTTTTTACATAATTTTTACATTTTTACTTGTTTTTAAAAAATGGCTATTTGGACATTTTTAACATATTTTAAACCTTATTGGTTGTTATTAAAATGTACTATCCAACCCCGAAAGATATGTTAAGTCGGGTAGTTTCATCTAACATAAACGGTTCTAGTAACTACTTAATTTAAAAAAGAACTCAGTTTTATTATATTATGAACATAAATTTATCATTAAATACTGTTGATAGTATTCTTTTTTAGATTACCTAGATACAATATAATGTTAAGCATTAAAGAAAATACTAAACAATTTTGGGTATTAAGTACTATATAATACTTAATAACAAATGCAGTTGTGTTATTTCGTAACCACTTGTTTCAGATGGTTTGGCATACTTTTGGCCTAACCAAGGGCATAATCTTATTTTTAACAAAAAGCAATTAATTAAATAATTTCTTAATCTGGTTGCGCCTATCAATAGCTTGTTTTATAGTATACATAAAACTTGGAAGTATTAATAATTATAGGATAACAGCCTCCAGAATGTTTCATTTTTAAACTTTTAAATGAATTTAGATAAAATTAAAGTTAGCTTATCAAACATGTGACTTAAGACATTGTTTTTTGAAACAATTATGCTATGACATAAGTGTACTATATATTTACTTAAAAGTATTTGCGTCCACATACTTAGCGTTTATAGACTTTTCTTCAGCATTCGACTCGCAGAACAGAAAATAATCTTGGATTGCAATGTTATATAATAAAACCCCTCTGAAAGTTGTGAATCTTTTACGTGCTGTGTAGAAGAACTCAACTGCTGAAATCCACATTTGCCACGGATGTACTACAAAGCCGTTTGAAATATGCAGTAATGTTCGTTAAGGCTGTGCAACTGCTCAGCTTTTGTTCAGTTATACAATCAATGCTATATTTACCAATGGAAGGTGTCTATGTTGGTACGACGCTTATTACCGGCTTGAAATACGCTGACAATACTGTTTTCTAGCCGAAAATGAAGTCCAGTTGCAGCGTGCATTAGATTTCTGGGCTTTTTAATTACTTTTGACGGTGGTTCATTTAATGAAAAAATTGTCGAATTTGTTTGGCTGCTGCTGCGTTTAGAAAACAAGGTGGATTGCACTTTAGAGACGGAAAACATGAATTCAAATACAAAGATAATCATTTTCTCTCTATTGGTTCTCACAGTACGCAACTGAAACCTGAACTCTTACTGGTTCAGAGATCACGAAGCTTAACAAATTTGAAGCAAAAACAATTGGCACAACACTCATTTCGTATCGTCCATATTAAGGGATGAAACGAAAAGGATTAACATATGTCAAATTCGAGATGGCCTGCAATTTTACGATCTTTCATTAGTAGTACTGCGACCACAAAGATTGCGCTGATTTGGGCATGTCTTTCGTAGCAGTCCTCTTGCAATTTCACGTACCGTAATCTGAATTTGTTCAAATACCAATTAAAAGAAAAGGAAAGGTGGTTTAAAAACGTACCCAGACGGATGCTGTTTGCGACAAGTTTAATGCTATTTTGGCCGGGACTTTATCTTAAAAACAATGGCTAAATCGATGAGTTGACATATCTCTACATGCCTCCAATAACCGTGTACAATGAAAGGGAATTATTTGAGATGCTATGAGAACTTGTTCTTGTTACTTTATGTATTCTAGACTAAGGTCAAATTTGAAAAAAGATCGAGTAAATAGCACTATTTATCAATGGGTTTTTAAGGGATTATTTGTTTTTAGAATTGTTATATTAGAGTTGTCAGATTCACTTGAATAATAAATTTACTAGGTTTTTTAAGTCAACCAGGAGCACTATACAGCTGTTTCATCCTTATTTGGAATCATCAGCAGCGTATACCTTTCAAGTTTTACACACACACACACACACATGAACTTGAACCCACGCCCTATCTGGTGTCAGGCTAGCTCCTTAAACCACTGAGCTACGGGTGGATGACCTTAGACTTATAAATTTATTATTTATAGTAAATTTAATCAATTCTCATTGCCCAGTGTCTTCAAATGCTGCTACGTTACTACCGGTTTAGCAAGTGCTCTCACTTTTACTAGGACTTTACCATATAGGTCCTTAAAAGGTATGCGCTACTGATGATCCCAAATAAGGATGAAATAGCTGTACAGTGATCCTGGTTGACTTAAAACAGCTAGTAAGTTTATTATTCAAGTGAATCTGACAATTCTAATATAACGATTCTAAATAGCAGTATGTCTGGAATTTTGCTTAACAAATGGATAATAGAATACACTCAAGATATTAAACGAATGCTTCATGAAGTGCCTATATTATATGCAATTATTTGCAAATAATTGGGCAACTTTGTTAATATTTGTCAACATATTTACCGTCATAAAAATGCGTTCATTGGCTGAGAAACTTTATTATTCTGTTAAATTTTGATACTTATACAATATATTATTTGTATGCAGAATTGGTATCTTGTTGCCTCATGCTTATTTTAAAGAAAAAGGGTTTTGCAATAATAATAATAATAATAATAATAATAAAAATACAGAACGTTGGACGGATACAAGTAAAAAATAATGTTGCCTGAATTCTAGTGATTTTAACATTTAATATATATATATATATATATATATATATATATATATATATATATATATATATATATATATATATATATATAATATATCTGTTATTGTTATTGTGCATTTCTTGTTGCATGTTTATTTAACTTTTTTAATCCATCACAAAATGTTTTTTTAAAATTGATATAAGTATGGATTTCAGTTAAATGAAGGTTTCGTATGTTTTATGAAAATATTTACTCCATTGATTGATGACACTTGAAATGCATTAACTGATGAAAAATAATAAGAATAAAATGTTTTAATAAACTTTTCAACATAGATACAAATTTGACTTAAAAATAACATGGCTTGAGTAGTCACATAAGTTCTAAATAAATAAATAACATTAACAGTAAGATTTTATGAAAAAATTAATATTTAATTTAACGTTTCTAAAGTTGTTGCGTTATAACTTGGAAATTTGTTTTGTTTACTTTATTTGTTTAATGAAAAATAAATGTGATTTTTGGAGAAGTTATCAATGGAATTTATTTCTTTTTTTATTTTTGTTTTTAAATAATGAATTTAAAATATATCAAATGTTACAAACCTTAATGTAGTTTGTGAGGAAAATGTTATTATATACTTCGTAAAAATAAATCATGATAAAGTAACTTATATTTAGTTCGTGTACTTCAAATAAAGATAATCTATGATTTTTGTCGTGATTGCAATTATATTAAAGTAAATCATGCATTTATGATGTCAATAAATGAATAAGTTTTATTAAGAAATAAGATTAAACAACTTGATATATATATATATATATATATATATATATATATATATATATATATATATATATATATATATATATATATATAGTAGTTTGCATTATTTTGTTCACGAAGTTTTATTAATTGTATGTTAATTAACTTATTTCCTTTGTATATACTAATCTTAACCAATATTTCGTATAAACGTTTAACTTGTATTTAAGTTTTTTTTTAAATGGGCCTTGATAAGTATGCCCAATTTGATTCAAAATCAGTGATAATAGCAAATTAACTTTTGTCAACTATTAAAAGCTGGGGTAATTATTTTCCACAAATTCTCACTTAAACTCATGTTACCAGGCTATCCAAAAAGATAACGAGATAAACTGGCAATTAAGATAAAAATAACACCAATTAAGAATTTCTAGATGACATTTATCTAAAAAGCTCTTTCAATAAAAATTAATTGTCAAACAATTATTCAATTTAATTAATTTAGTTCAGTTGGTCAAACTCTACTTCGAATTACATATTGAAAGTTTTAATTTTTATTCGGTTTTTAGCTTAATTCGAGTAACTTATACGTGCTTTTTTAATACTGAACATCAATTAACAATAACCGCAACTAATTGCTGTAAAAAGATTTATTGTTTATTTAATAACAAACCTTACATTGTTTAAATTAAATAAAACAATTTAGATGTTATATGTAGACTTAAAATAACAAAAACTGTGATAAAAGCTAAAACAGTTTATTTTATTTTTCACTTTTATTATACAAATATTTATTAAAAAAACTTATTTTAGCAAAGTCAAACGAACGCCTACATTTAGTGTCGGTATTGGGAGTTAAACTTATGGTCACTCTTGTTTTGAGTTTAGAAATCTCTGTCATGTAGTAAATGATTTTGAACTAAAATCAAAACAATTAATTAATTAATTTTTATTTAAATTTGTTTTTTAAATATAATTTTTTCAAAATTGCAATTCATTTATGATCAGTCGATTTTTTGTTTGATGAAATGTATGTTTTTAATCCACTTGCTTCACTATTTATACTCAAGTGCGTTATTTTAAGCATTGTAAAATGGTTAGAATATATTTATTAAATAACAAAAGACACTTATTAATAAATTAAAAACAGATTAATAATATTGTTTTTAGTAATTAAAATGTTTTGAAAACAAGAAAATAGTTATTTTGTAATTTTTAAAGTAAAAATCAAATTAAAATTTATTTTATTATTAGGCTAAATTAAACAGTAGATGTTTTATTAATGTAAATGTCATTATTCTATATCTAATTTAAAACTCTAAACATTTTAGTTGGTATTGTAAGCACTTGTTTTAAAATGTTAAAACATTGCATTTTATAAACTAATTTTTTGAAGTCGTAAAATCTAGATTTTTCGCAATTTTTAATGTAGTTATTATAACGAGATTATTGTAAAGGTATTATTTAAGTAATTCCACTAAAGCCGATTATGGGTCCGATTGAGAAAAGGTGAAGGTTTGAGCACAAGATTAGCAACTTGGCCAGTGTGGAAATTGTTGTTGAAGAAACAACAAAAAGACACCAGCAAAAAAGTAAAACTAGTATAATTCTAATGACGGGGTTTAGCAAAATCCGAATTGAATTTCCATTTTCAATCTTCAAAACCGACAAATTTAATGTACAATTATATGAAACAATCTTGTTGCTCCATGCTTTACAGGGCGAAAGGGTTTTAAAATACTATATAATTATTTAAGTTACATTTTATTTTTCCCCTTAATGTGTACAGTTATTCAATATAAAGTAAATATAATATTCAATTATTTGTTGACTGTAAACAAAAAATGTTGTTGTAATAATTTATTTATTGATGTTATGAGTAAAGTCTTTACACGCAACGTGCATAATTATATAGCCTGTATTATACACTATAATAAAAATAACAAAACTTGTCGTTTTTAGTAACAATTTGTAAACAATATTTGTATTACCAATTTTGTTATATATTAATTTTAATATTCATTTACAATACTTATTTTGCTTTAATAGATAATTAGTTGTCTTAATTTTAGCTTTTTTTTACATTAACTTCGAGTAAATTATAAATATTATAAATTGGTTGAAATTAGCTTAAGCATTACTATTTTATTTATTTACAACTTTAAGTTTAATGCAACAGAAATAAGCAGTTTTCAAAAATGTATCTAAAATTGTGATCTGTAGTATTTTACAATTACATGATTATAACTTTTCTATGCTTTACAGTAAATTGTGCTAAACGTATCTCCAATGATGTGCTGAATGTATATCTAGTAAGGTAATAAAACTCAACGTATTATTATTAATAATAATAAAATTAATAAAATATATTATAATTGTTTTCATTATTTAATAAAATTACTAGCATTTCTACGAGTTATTTGTAGTCAACACATGCTTCTTTAAATAATACTTTTTACAAATACCAAAAGTGTCATTAAGATTACAAATTATTAATTTAGCTGACAGGATAAGTTAAATTACATTGACCTACTATGAATCTCGTCCGACCTGACCCATTCAGACTGGACTTTACCCGGTCTGATAAACACACACACATGCGTAGGACACACAAAGGGACTGACTTTTTGTTAATCCAGTGTGATCATTTAGAGCGTTTATTTGCGATCTTAATTCTGATTGGTGGATTAAGAAGACTGTGCATGCGGACGACTTAAAATTCAACAAAAAAGAATTTTTTTTTAAACAATTAAAATTATAACTTTTTTCAAGTGTAGGGGTGGAAGAAATAATAGAGCGGTAAACTGGGCAGGTAAAGGTTTGAGTTAAACCGCCGGCACTAATTACAAGATTTCGTTTGGGTTCGCTAATTTGTTAAAAAATGCTTCTTGTTAAACATCCAAATAGTAATAACCGATACATAGAGTAGTTATGTAACTTAATGAAAATTGGTCAAAACAAGTGTAAAAGTAGCGAAAAATTGTGTTTGCGTGCACATTAATCCATTGTTATTTGTGTAGGTGCTTTTGGTAACTTAGGTATATATATAATATTAAATGAAGTTAGTGGGTTCTATAACAGGACCTGCCAATAAGGTATATCGACTCGATTGCAGTTGTATAGAGGCAGCTGCGCTACTCGTTGGTCCAACATGTGTTTGCAATGCTGTTAGGTTGTACAAGTCCAGCTCAAAGCACTAGACAAACCCTCTTCGCTTTTACTGATCAGTTACTTTGTCACATTATTTTCTTTTTTAGCAGAATCCTTTTTATAAAAAAGCAACATTTAGAAAAGCTAAAATTGGGCATTACTTTTTGTTGCTCAACAATAGAGTATTTGCTTTTTGAATACATTTTAAATTTAACCAACATATTTTTTAGGCTTAAATAAATTGGCACTATAACAGTGTTTATAAACCAAAAATTGATAATATAAAAATTTTTTATTTGTCAAATTTATTCTTATTAAATAATTTAAGCAATAAATAAATAAATAAACAGATAAATAATAATAACAACGTCATAATGCAGTTTAGGTTTAAACAACATTTTTAGAAATAAATTTATATTAATAAAAAAATGTGATTAATAATACACCTTCCTTAATTTTAATACTGTTTTCTTGATGCAGAAAAACATAATAACTATTTCCATTATTCAGTAAATCTGACAATTTTAATCTTACTATTGATATCCCCTTAACAAAATAGTAAGTTTAACATAAAACTTGTTTTGTAGAGCGACAAACGTTGGGCGCAATATATATATATATATATATATATATATATATATATATATATATATATATATATATATATATATATATATATACAATTATCTTTATACACACTTTAGTTAAATGTAAATTCAACATTTTCTGTTTATATATATATATATATATATATATATATATATATATATATATATATATAGTGTCAAGTAAATTGGAACATCGGTTTTATTATGTAGTGCGTTATGTACATTTTGTCATAAATCAATCGCTTTATATATGTACAAAATATAAAGAAAAGTTTTGGTTAATGCATGTAGGGGTGCAAAGGAACAGCGAAAAAATGCATACGTACATGTACATGTTGATTGCACCTGTATAAAAAAATTAATCGACGCACATTATTGTTTTCTTATCATGCAATTTTGAAACGATATAGCACAGTTTAGACCCTGCTATTTGTTTATTTCTTAGTCTAACATTGATACAAATGCTAATTTAAAAAATGACCACGTTAATAATAATAATAACAATAATAATAACAATGATTTTATTATTAATTTCAGTAGTAGTTATAAAAACTTAGAATACAGTTTTTGTGAACATGTTCTGTAATCTGTACATATATATGAAATTAGGTACAACTTAATAATTTCTGACTACAAATGTATCCAACTTAAAAAAGTAAATAAATAACTAAAATTTGTTGATAAGAAAGATATTAAAGTTGGAATATGTGCATTTTAGATTTGTGTGCTGGTTGTGAAAATGTAACCTAGTGGCTATTAAAAGGGATGAAATAACAAATGTTGGCAAAATATTTTTTGAAAACAACCAAATAAACAACTGTTGACCAACAGAAAATTTTCAAGGTGGTCCAAAAATTATATTTTAATAATGAAGTCAGTTAAGATTATTATTATTATTATTATTATTATTACTAAATTTAGAATTTTTAGGCCTAAAAATGCATAATTGTATAAATAGAAAATAATAAAAATGTAAACATTTTATGTAGCATTAAACTTTTTTATTTACTTATGTGTAATTTACAAAAAACAATTTTTTTTTTAATAATATAAACAAAATATTTATTATTTAAATTTGTTTTAATAAATTGATGGTTTTAAATGCATTTATTTCTTACTATTTTTGTATACTATTATTTCAGATGTGCTGTTGGTTCAACTGATATTCAATGGAAGCACTAATTTAAACAACCATGTTTTTTTACAAAATCGTGTTTGAAAACAATACAAAATGTTTTAAATGTTTTAAAAATTTATCTTAATAATATTTTTGTTATAACTATTGTTACATTATTACGACTACTACTACTACTACTACTAGTAATAATAATAATAATCGTTCTTGTTTTTGTTATTCTTCTTCTTCTTATTATTATTATGTATTTAACGTTTTAATAAATTAAAAAAATGGAATTCATTATATGTACAATACAAATATAACTTAAAAATATATTACTTTAATATGCACAAACTAGTTTTATTTGAGTTTTGATAAATAAATATATTTTGTTAGTACTGTAAATAAATTTTAAGACATAGTTTGTTAATATTTTTTAAATTAAAAAAATAATTAATAGATTTAGCTATTAAAATATTTTAAATATTAGTAATCAAAATGCTTACGATAATAAGTTTTACAAAATTGTTTAAATTTAACAATATATCTTTTATTACTGAGTTAAATATAAGTAGTTGAAAACAAATTAACAAAATCCATCAATAACTATAAATATTTTAATGCTTGACGGTTGATTTCTCTCTCACTCACTCTCTCTCTTATATATATATGAAAGTAGTTTAGTTATTTTTAAATATTGAAATGTTAGTTAGAAATCATTAATTATTTTAATTGAAAATTTTTTCTAGTTTTTTTATTAATGCTGCTTAACTAGTGTTGATAGAATGTTTTAGTACAATTTAAATGTGTTCAATGTGATTAAGTTATGCTATAAAAATAATCATTTATATTATAGTAATTGTGGCACCGATACGTGCACTTATTGTGCTGTAAATAACGTCATTGGTTAATAAATTGTCCTATAAGTAGCCATTTTTCTATAAATATTTCTTATCACTAATAAATAATTTAAGAAATTTAAATAAAATAGTAAAAAACACCCAAATTATTTAAACTTAGTTTTCGATTTGAAATTTTAGATACTTTAATATTTAATAAACAATCTAAATAGTGTTTAGACATAATTACTTGGGTTGTATATATAATGCTTAGTATTTTAATTTACCTTGTCACTTGCATAACTTCCAACCAGGAATATATTTAAATACACTATTTGCATTAATTACAATTTTGATACTGAAAAATTAATAAATTTTCATAGCGTCATTTAAATTTACGCAATTTAAAAAACTTAATAAAAAGGTTTTATATTAATCGTATTTTAAATTAATAGCAATTTGTTCAAGTTATTTACAAAAATCTACTTTAAAATGGTGTATTTATTAAAATAAATCACATGTTAAATTTAAAATTGGTTTTAATAAAAATGGACAGTTACATATTGTGTAACGTTTAAACAATAAACTTTGAAATAATAATAATCATAATTTGCAATGAACAAGTATAAAACTATATATATAATTTTTTTAAGCATTGCAAATTTATAAATTACAATTATTTTTATTAAAAATTCTAATAAAAAAATTGTTGACTTAATATTAATTAATTTTTTAAACTATATTTTAACAATACAAGTATAGGTTGCTTTTGTTTTTTAAACATTGATATGCTGGATATTTTAACCAAAACAAAATCTAAAATATTTAAAACATGAATTAGTTTTAAGGAAAAAAAGATTATTTTACCTTTTTGTTAACAATGTTATTTTTAGTTTATAGATTTAGTATAAAGAGCAGTTAGATTTGTTATATAAAACAAATTGTACAGTAATAATTATGGTATTAGCAAAATGAGTTGTTACTAAATACTATTAATTGAATTGCAAATTGCTTAATTTATTTTGAAAAAAATACATTAACTATATCTGTGTTTTGTTAAAAAATAATTAAAAGTAATAGCATAACGTATAAATATGTTAAAAATATAAATTAACGTTATATTTACAACAACTATACAAAATAAAAATAATAATAGTAATTATATTGTTATGTAAAAACAATAAAAAAATTAAATTTAGAAAAATATAAACGATTTTATTACATAACTAATAAATTTCAAGTGTAAAAACAAAACTGAAATGTAGGCAATTATTTACGTAAAGCTTCATTTATCAATTATTAAAAAAATTACAATGTTAATTATTAGCTAAATAATTACTTTTTTTAATAATGTACTTTTTAATTAAATTAAATAAAACAATAGTTAAATAAATGTTAATTAGTTTTATAATAAAAAATACTATGTAAATAAAATAAAAAAATATTATTAAAGTAGATAACTTGATTATAAACGTTGAAAAAATTAATATTTAATAAAAAATAAAAACGTTATATTTTTTAAAATGGTTTTTAATTTTGTTTTAACACTCATTTTTAAATATTATCACTTTAATAAAAATTTTATAAATTGTAAATGCTATACGAATCAGAAACAATATAATTTCAATTATTATATTTTACTACTTAAATAATTACTAGTATACTAGTTTTCATCAGATTTTAGTAATGCTTTAATTGATTTCAGTTTTAAACATACGAAAGTTAGGTAATTAAAAGTTGAAGTTAAGTAATTAAGAGCATAATTTGAATTTTTTAGACTGTTTTGTAAAATAACGTTATATATATATATATATATATATATATATATATATATATATATAATTTAAAGCTTTACGACACAAGTGACAAGTACATTCGTCGGACAATGCGTCGCTTAGTTAATCGGGCTAAAGAACAGATTCCAAACTGAATCAATAATAGGTCAAACGAAAGTGAACACTCATGCACTTCTTCCATGTTACATCATCTACTACAAACCAAACATCAGATTAATTTCAAAAACTGTTTTGAAGTGCTAATTACTTCTGAAGCTTCGAATATGTTGAAAATTCTCGAAATTGTTTATATTCACACATTGAAACCTCCTTTGTATGCACAAAAACAGATCGTCACTACATTGAATTTAGCTTGGTAGCAATGTTTGTGAGTTGTACTAACTTAAATGTCATCCGTACTCTCCTTTTGTATATATATATACTAAAATGTTATATGTTTATGACTGACGAAATGCATTCATTTCACAGTTTAAGTCTTCTCATAATTCTATTTGGAATATAATTTTTAACTGAACATAAAATAAAATAATTTAATGTAAAATAATACGCTACTTTTATTTTTTAAAGTTGCAAGATGAACTATTTGTTGGATTAACAAAAATCAAATTAACAAACAACACAGAATTTCAACTAATAAGAATAAAAAATCTTTATTATTATTCAAAATAAGCAATGCCACTGGGCAATAACCTTTTAAAATGTAATTTCAACAATTTAATTTAAAATTGTTTAAAGTTTAATTAGTTTTTAATAACAAGAAATAAAAAATAATTAACAATTGTTAATAAAATGAAAAACTAAAAAATAAACAATGATCAGAATAAAAGCCAGTAACTTCATTGTATAAAATGTAGCAGTGTAATAAAAATATTTACATATATAAATACCAGTTTTATTTATATAGAAAGTTATTATTTGTGTAATTATCAACTTTAATATTAAATCTAATTTAGAAGTTTTAACAATAACAATTAATGTCAAGTTTAAATGTTAATGAAATTTGGAAAAGGATACACATTTTATTATATTTAGATTAAAATGCATTTCAACCGAGTTTGAGCTATAAAAATTAAGCTTCAAAAACAAAAATAAATAAACGTTAAAACAGAAAATTAAGTAATTGAAAAACTTGTGTAAAATAAGGCAAATTTTTTTTAATACATTAATTTTATGCGTTTTATAAAATTATGCAATAAAAAGTTATTTTTAAAATAAAAGTTATAATACTTATAAATTAGAACGATATTATATTAACTATATTTATATTCATTAACATATGACATTCTATTTCATTTTGACCCATTATTTGTACTACTACTTTTTTTTTTTATATTCATGGTAAAAAATATTTTTATACTGAATGTATCTCTAGTGAGATATTAATTATTAAAAAACTTAATAATAATAATAATAATAATAATAATAATAATAATAATAATAATAATAATAATAATAATAATAATTTTATAATTTAATATAGATGGTATATACAGTGTTTGTAGAGATTATTATTTTATATATATTATAGCCTATTTAACAAAAATATGCAAAAGCATATATATATATATATATATATATAATTTATGAAATAGGTAACCATTTTAAAAAATGTAATTATAAATAATTAAAATTTATTTAACAAACTGCTTTATTGGACAATTAATAGAAAAAATTAAAACTTGTAATTAACAACTTTAATCGTCTGTAAATATTTTAATTGTTTTTAATGCTTAATAAAAAGAAATAATTTAATGTTATTTGTTTGGTAAATAATAATTCTGTTTTAGCTGTCTTTAAACTTGTATTAAAAGGAGAACATGTTAATTTTTTGTTGTGCTAGTAACCACATTTTAAAAATGTATAAAAATGCATATAATGTAAACACACTACCAACAACTGAGAAGTTTAAAAACGTTCATTTATTGTTTCATGTTTTATTAAAAAGCAAAAATTAAAAATTACATTAATTAATCTTAACTATTATTATATAATACGTTCATGTAATACAATAATATATGCAATATGTACTTTGCTAAAAAATTGTAAAAACATTTAATTACATATTTAAATAATTAATTGGATAAGTATTATTTTGTAATTTTGTCATATTTAAAAACCATTTATATATATTTTAATTCA
The DNA here is from genome assembly GCA_025895645.1 of Cardicola forsteri. Lineage (NCBI taxonomy): Eukaryota > Metazoa > Platyhelminthes > Trematoda > Strigeidida > Aporocotylidae > Cardicola > Cardicola forsteri. Next base: position 280,244 of record JAKXYG010000735.1, on the reverse strand, counting down.
ATGTAGTTTTATTAAACCGATTATGTTAATAGTAATAATAATATTTAATATAAAGCACTGATATATGTATATATAATTCAGCGTGTTATTGACATTCTTATTAATAACTAAATTTTTAATTATAATTAATTGTAGAATACAATTAATTTAGTGACATTTTTATCTAATTTGAAATGTCCTAATATTTATTTAAACCAATTATATATTTATATAATTATGCTTTTAAAAATTTGTATTAAATTTAAATTAATAAGTATATATATATATAATATATATATATATATATATGATTATTAACATGGTTTATAAATATTAGACCTATAGTGCATTCAACAAGGTTTTAATTTATTTTAGATTGTTAATGGTATTATTATCAATGATTTGCTAATAATAATAATAATAATAATAGTAATAATAATAATAATAATAATAATAATAATAATAATAATAATAATAATAATAATAATAATAACAATTATTAATCTATATGATTGTACATTATATAATTAGGCTTCAAAAAGCGTGCATATTAAAGATTGAAATTCTATTCGGATTTCTTCAGTATCGTTATCAAAATCATGCCATGTTTTTACTCTTTTGCCGTAAATTAATAAACTGGTGTCCTTTTGTATTTTTATTAATATATATATATATGTAACGTCTTTATATATATGCAAAAATAGGTTACTAATTAATATTTCAACCATCTCTTTTCTAAACAGGATTTAGAACCGGCTGAGATAGAGTTTAATTATTAATATAAACATTATTATTAAAATCATAAAATTGAAACAATAATTTAACATATTGCAACGATATATAAAATTAAAACTTATACATTTTAGCAGTTAAGAAATTAAAATTTTTATTAAATAAAATGTCAACAATATTTAAATTATTTTTACTTGATGGTTAAATGATAAGTATATAAGTATATATATATATATATATATATATATATATATATATATATATATATATATATATATATATATATATATATATATATATATATAAGTTATATTAAAATTGTATAAATTTGTATTCAGTATTATGTTTATATAACGCGTTGATTACATTGACTTACTATTGTTTATTTAAATTTGAATTGCATCCAGTATAACAAATCAAGTATCTGTTAAAATAATAATTATATCTACAAAAAAAAGCGGCAACAAAAAAAATCAATGATATATATATATATATATATATATATATATATATATATATACAACAAAACACTTTAGCCATTGTACATTTAGTAATTGGTTATGTAATTAAATAATATTTTTATAAATACAGGATTTTTTAAAGTTTATTTAGTTCAAACAAAAATTAAGCGCATATTCCACAAAAAACATAATTAATCAAATAATAGAATTTTGATATACCAATTAATTATAATTATTTTGTAAAAAGTGCATTTTTGTTTCTCAACTAATTTTAGATTTGTGTAAATGTTTTGGAATAATTACCAGCAATCAAAATACTGCAACCGAAACATTAATATAGCTTCTAAAAGTGTGTTAAATTATATATATATATATATACATATATATATATATATATATATATTTATTTTACTTCTGAAATAATTGTGTTTTTATTAATAATAATGTATTACTATAAAATTACAATGCAATATAATATTTGAATGTTTTTACTTTATTATTATTTTTTATATAACGTATTATCATTAAAAATTATGCTGGTAACGTGTAATGTTTCAAAAATTTTGAAAAGAGTGTTTGTGTTTAAAAATACATTATTTTCACAATTTTTAGTGTTCAACTTTTAAAAATACCTTATTTTACATATTTATTTTATTTATTAAAGTATATTTGTTTAACATTTTTTGACAAATTGATCATTGCTTGAGATCAGTGTTTTAAACAATTGTATAACTTAAATTTTTATCTTATTTTGTGTTCTTAGCGAAAAAAATATATATCTATATCTGTGATTATATATTTTGAGTATTGTGTTATTCATAGTCAAGTTTGAAGTTAATAATTTTATTAATAAATTTATTTTATATTGCATGTTTTTGTTATTTATAAAAATAGAATTTTAATTAGTTTCATTAAATAATGTTTATGGTTTATATTTGTCTATAGTACGGGTTTTGTAATAAATAATAATAATATGTGTATGATATACACAGAGTAAACATGTAGCATTAATTATATTTCTAAATTTAAACTATTAAATTACCAATATTTTGCAGAAATAAGTTAATTAAATTAACCTAAACAACATTAATTATTGGTCAACGCATGTTGTGGTGATTTGGCGGTACAACGCTCGACTTAGACGTGGGTGGGCACGGGTTTGAATCCTACCACTGACATTAAGCGCAGGCCTACATTGAGCTTCGCTAAAATGTCTACTGCTAAAAAATGTTTCCCGTAAAAAGCTCAAAGTAGTAATAATAAATAAATAAATATTTACTAATCAGTAGTTTAATGCGTTTTTATAAGTATATAAAGGTTTATTAACTTTGTTTTATTACAAAAAAATATTAACATTAAAAAATGCTTTCAATTAACAATATGTACAAAACAAAATAAAATTAATAGTTTTCGCATCTAAATATTTTAACGTCATACATTGTAATTAAACAATATTTTATTAAAATACAAATTATTTTATTTAAATGTATTAACAATTCTCTAGTTATTTTATTTATTTAATTAAAAGTGACTTTATATTTGTCTATCTACACATTTATTTAACTTACAATTTAAAAATTTTACTTTATTGACTGAATGCTTTAATAAAAATATTGGAACATGTAACATTGACGCGAGTGGCATGGATACTTTTGTTTTAGAAGAAAGTGGTTACTAAAGCACTTGGTTAACACGTTAAATGTGTGAAACACATTTTCTTTCGTAGGTCAACAAATGTTTTAACATTGTTTCTTACAATAAGGTCAAGGTTGGGGGTACAGCAAGTAAAACGTTGTCAATTTCGCATCTTTATTGGGGACAATCATTTTTACACACTATTGCAAAATTTACGATTATTACAAAATGCGATTGTAAGACAAAAATAAAGTAGAAATGTAAAAAAAATCTTAAAATAATTGAGTTAATAATTTTTTTGTCTGAATTATTACAAATATTACATATATTTTAAAATTCATGTGTTAAAAGAATTTAACTAATCGAAATGCCAAATATTAACAATTTTTAAATTTGTTTTATACGACAAATAAATTTATTAAATAAATTAATTATTGCTATACAAATTATTCACAAATTGTATTACATTTTAAGTATAAAAATTAAACTAATTTACTTAATCTAATGTAAGTATGTGTTTGCATCTACATGACTGCAAGCAAGTTAAAAATATTAAATTCAAAGTTAGTTAAATGTTGATATGTATAAGATAAAATGTTATTTATTTGAAAAAGTTAATACATAATAATCAACAATTGTGTTTCTAACTTAAAAAGGTATAATAAAAAATATTTTATACTTATAAAACAGCAAAATTATTAACTGCTACAAACGAAAAATTTAGAGCTCCAGTTAAAATTTTTTAGAAGAAATTAATAATTTGTTTTAAATGTTTGTTACATTAATTAAATTAATTTTATTTATGTTGCATTTAATTAATTATTAGCGTTTATTCAATTTTAATTATTTTCTTAAACAAAAATTAGATCGAAGAAAACAAAAATGTACATTTGTTGTAAAATATAAATAAACTGCAATATAGATAAATTAAGAAATAGTATTAAAAAAATACAATAGTTAATCAAACAATTTGTTAGAAAAATTCTTCAAAGAAAATAATTCGCTTTTAGCAATTGCATTAACTCAATTAAAATAATTATATATTATTAATTTATACAATAATAAATCGCATAAAAACTAATAAATGTAAAATTAAAAAAACTAATATTTTATTTAATAAATAAAATTACCCATTAATGGTTTAAAAATAAAACTAAAATTATATTAGTAAGTATATTCCAAATAAGTATATTTAAAAAATATAAACTGTAAAATACTTATTTTCTGTATATTTTGTCCAATCACAAATAAAAATTAGTGTATATATATAAATAATGTTTAAAATTTAAATATACAAAAATTATTATGCAAATACACTAACAAATACATACGCAAAATGGGGTTATAATCAAGCTAATTTGGATAATGTTAATACGTATAATGTATATGTTTTATAAAGTTAAAAATATAATTAAAATTAAACCGGAGTTAAAATGCACAAATACATAAATTTATTCAATGATGCATGTATAAAATTAAAATTTTGCTTAAAAAACTATATTTTATGTATATTTGGTTTCAGTATTCAATTTAACTAATTACTAGTTTAGTATAAAAGAATTAAGTTGTTAGCATATATTTTAACAATAAAATTCTAAAATTAAAATTTTCATTTTTATTAATAAAAAAAATAATGTATTAATTAAATGGATACAGCTAAAATATCTTAAATAAGTTTATGTTATTAAAAATAAGAAAAATGTTTAAAAACCATAGTGCAAATCTTTACTTTAACTATTTACGTTAATTTTTGAGTGTTTTACAGGTAGTGTCATAAATGAATCCAACTATGATATTGAAGTATATGTAGCACTAGTTATTTATCTTAGACATATCTAACACTTATTAATAAGTACCTTAGATAATACTTTACTAATATATATATATATATATATATATATATATATATAATATTATTTGCAAAAAATTCTTAATATAATACACAATAACATTCGTTTTAGCAATAAAGCACATTACCACCATTATGAAAACTTAAAAACAAACACAGATAATTGGTTTAAAAAAATAGTTTTATCTACTAAAATACATAAATATACTAAATTAAGGGAACAAACTTAATAATGTTAGTAATTTAAGTGATATCTACGCTTTTGTTCAACCTCTGCCAGTCGCTTTGGGTAGGAATTTATCAACTTATCAATATGCAATTTTTTACAGCATGATTAATGTTAGCTTCCAATGATACGTCAGTTTCCATGCTGTTCACCTCACGTTTTAAAATACTAAAAAAGTTTTCAATTACGTTCAGGTCTGGACTGTATGGAGGACGTTGAATAAAAGTAGGCTTTTTGCTTTTCAAAGCTTTTGTGGTCTAAATAAGGAAAACGTATGGTAAATTGTAAGTCATATTAAAATACACATTACCACTTTTGAAATATGTACAGGAGCATTGTCTTAAATAATTGTTAAGTGTCATGTAGCATTTCTGGACAGCTCATTATGAAACAATTCTCTGAATATTTGTACAAATTCTGCGCTGTTTAAATTGCTACTAATACGCATTCATTTTGGGAACGGATTGTACTTAATTGCAAAATATCCTTTGACACATGAAGGATGTGCAACTTTTATAGCAGTACAAGTGTGGATGATTGGGAAATTTTGACTATAAATAACTTTTGAGTGTTCAGTCTTTGGTTTGTAGGATATTGCGCACTCATCTGTGAAGTATGTTGATCTCCAAAATGAAAATGAATGATGTTTGTACTTTTGGAAAACTCCACTCGTTGTAATCTATGGGCACAACTAAGTGGAAGTATCTTAACAGCCGCTTTGAAAATGAAGCTTTCAGATTTCATCCTCCTTCTTACAATTGAATATGAAAAATATTCTAAGTATTGATTTTTTATTTGTTTTACACTCATTGTTGTGTTCTTTAAGCTGCATGATTATAAACTGATCATCTTGTTTGCTTGTTGAACGTTTTCTACCAACTGTGGGTAATCTGGGGCTTGTTCTATTGTTCAAAATGTTGTACACAGTTGAACCATTTATTTTTATGCATTTGGCAATTGTTTTAACTTTTGTGCCCCTTTTATAAAAACGTTGACTTAATTTATGATCATGGGAAGACAAATAACGATGCTGAGCTGTTTTAACCATAAGTATTAAGGGCTCGGATATAAAATGCATTTTTTTCAAAATTACAAATTTTAAAACGGAAAATAAATATCGACCTTGTGCTTAACTTATTAAAAATAATTTAATAATTTTTTGGAAAAAAATTTGTTATAAAATTCTTTATGTTAAAATACTTTTAAAATAAATTAATTATTGACTATTTAAAAATACAGTGCAAATTTGTAAATATATGTATGAGCAGTTATTTTATGTTAAAAATTATTATGTTTAAAAATAAATGGAATATAAAATTAAAAAATATTTTTTTATAATTATTTTTGTAAATAAATTACATATTTTTATATTTAACAAATTTAAACTAGAAAAAGATAAAGTTTAGGCATCGCATTGCCAGCGTATGTATCAAGGTTTATATATTTATTGAAAAATGTAGCGTATTAATAAAATCTTTATAATGTGTAAAAAAATTTGTTATTTTAAAAATATACATTAATTTATTTTGCAAACAAAAATATAAAAAAATTAATTGGAATGACATACGCTGCCTACCGTAGACTGTGTAATTTCATTGTTTTTTTTCTGACTAATGCTACATACTGCTAATTGTATCGTATTTTTATAATTGTACCTATTTTTTGTGTGCTGAAAGCTACTTCTACTAAAGTATCTAAGTCAATAACCATAATAATAATAACAATAATAAACATTATTTTATAAAATAAAAAATAAATATTTACAAAAAACTAGAAAATTAACTAACGGAACAAGTATTAACGGGTTTTAAAAAGTGACATATTAGAATTGTTAAATACACTTAATTTACTTGGTTTTATTTAACCGCGAACATTGTACAGCCGTTTCATCTTTGTTTGGAAACATTAGCAGTGTCTACCTTTTAAGTCTTACGCACATGAACTTGAACCCATTCCCTATCTGATGTCAAGCCAATGCTTTAACAACTGAGCTACTGGTGGTTGAAACTAATTCTGCAAATTTATTATTTACGTGAATCTAATTAATGCTAATCACCCATTGTCCTTCAAATGCTGTACGTTACTACCGTTATTAGGGCTTTTATTATATTGGTTCTGGCATACTGCACAGGTTTACTAGTCTATATGGCGCGGTTTGGTATTGTTTTTTATTGCAAATTTAAATAAAACTTATTATATAATTTTTCAAAATACAAATTGTATTCTACTATTAATTAAAAATATTTTAATGTACAATTTTTAAAACAATTCAAGTTACTATTTAACTTTGTTATATATATATACATATAGACAGATAATAGTCATTTTTTAAACAGTATTTATTGTTTTTATTATTTTGTAAAATTTATTGCAAAATGTATCAACAATGACCTTTTTACTTAAAAATGAATTACTTGCAAAAAATTGTTGTTTATACAAATAAAAGTATCTAAAAAAGTAATTACATTTAAACCTGCATGCAGTAATTAAAAAAGTATTGTTTGTTATTTTTTAAAGTTTATTAATAATTTGTTAAATTAAATTGCATCAATAATGAAAAAGAAAATAAATTGTATATTTTGATAAATTTATGAATTATAAAAAATTTAAAATTAATTAATTAATTTTTAATTAAACACTGAGGTAAAAATTAGTTAATTTTGTAAAACAGTGATTTTAATCATAATTAAAAACAATATTAATACGAGAGTAATTTAAATAAAAACCTTAAAAATATACTTAAATTTTGTTTTTGTTTGGGTATAAAAATGGTAAAAATAATTTAGTTTTAGTAGTAACTGTATTGCAAATTAAGTGCATTTAATAAAATTATTTACAAAATAAAAATAATTATAATCTTCAAGTTTAAAAATTGTTTAGTTACTAATTAGATTATTGTTGGGGTTAAACTAAAAATATACTCATTATAACATAATTAAAAAAATTTAAATCTTAGTTTAAAAATTGTTTTTGGTAAATAAACAACATGTTTTTAAAATTATGCAAATTAATATTAGTAAAAATAAGTTCTAACCAGTAATTAAATACTTAGGAATAGTAGAAAAGTTATTTAATTATATTTAATCATAAGCTATTAAAAAAACAGTTGTAAAAATGATTTTTACATGTTTTACAGCTTTTAATGTAACTTTTAATTTAATTTAAAAATGCACATATTTTTTTCTAATTTAAAATGTAATTAGCAAATTAAAAACAAATTTTTGTAAAATGGAAAAATTAGAGCATAATCGATAAAATTAACTAACATTATTTAAATTAATAAAAGTATTTTCTTAAATTTTTATTAATGCTAGTAATTAAACAATGTAGGTGTCATTGTATTTAATTATTTTAATAAAAAAGTTGCAAAAGTGTTTTAAGAGTTTATAATTGTGTTACAAATATTAAAAGCAATATATTTGTCATTAACAGAGCTAAAATGTTTTTAAAATTATGATAATATATAGCAGGTAAGGTATTCAGTACAGTTGTGTTTTTAAAGCATTGGGTTCCCTTTATAATTCCAAATAAGATAACAAAAGATGTAAACTGTGAGATAAATTCATTTCAGTTACAAACATAAAGAATCAGTATATATATATATATATATATATATATATATATATATATATATATGTAAATTATATGATGTAATTAATTTAACATTAATAACTACACAGACATACACATACAAAACATGGTTATGTAAAATAAAATTATTACAATTACACTAATTGCAATGCAATTTAAAATTATGTAATTGTTTTTTATTATAAAATAATTTTTAAATTTTAATGTACTTTTTTAAGTAAAATAAATTTATGGGTATAAATAAATACCAATAAATGTAAATTAAAATTTTACTTAAAAAATATAAAAATATTACAATCAAATTATTTAAAATATTTATTAAGTAACGTTGTTTATATTTTTTGCATTAAACTACCAATAATTTAATTAAGTGTATATGTTATTCAATTAAATTAATTTTGTTATAATTACTTAAATGTTTGACAAAAATGTTTTGTAAATAGACATTTGGTAAAACTGAACAAGGCCTATATCTAATACAGGTAGTCGGATTCAAATTTATATTTACTTGGTCTGCTACCGTGACACATTTATGCAATCAAACAATTTTAAAAAACAATTTTTAGAATATATTTTTTGTAAAATACATTTTAAAATATATATATATATATATATATATATATATATATATATATATATATATATATATATATATATATATATATATATATATAATATAATAAAAATTAAAATAAATTGATTTTACATACAGTAAACTGATTCAAATGTTTATTTAGATTTTATAATAAATTTGAATGAAATAATAGTTTATATTATAATGCATCATTATTGTTTATTTTCTTAAAATAGTTTTAATTACTTTAACTATATAAGTGTTAATTTTTAATAATAAAAAAAATAATACAAAAATAAAAGCAACATTAAAATTATATAATAAATAATAAAACAATATTTATTAGAGAAAATTAGTGCTAGTTAAAAATATACAATTATTTTTAAAAATCGTAACTTATATATTTTTAATGTAGAACTTTATTTTAACTAATATAAAATTAATGTTGAACGTTTATAGAACAATTTTTTAATGCATATATAATGCTTTTTATAAAAAATTAAAATATTTAAATTATTAAATAGACCGAAACATTTTTGTAACAATTATTTATTTTAATTTAAAAATAGTTTTTAAGTATAATTAAAAGCAAAAATAATATCTTTTGTAATTATATTTTGTATTTTAAATTTGTACAAAGATTATATAATATTTTTGAAGTTATAATTTTAATCATTTCTTATAAAAAAATATTTTACAATATTTTATTAAATTAACAATTGGTTTAAAAATTACAATTTGTTAAAAATATTAAAACATTTGTAATTTATTCAAATATTTTTACACGTTTTTGTTTAATAAATGCATTATATATATATATATATATATATATATATATATATATATATATATATATATATATTATAATTTATTTTGAACAAATTTAAAATTATGTAATTGGACATTTTTAAACAGTAGTTGTATTTAAAAATAAATTGTTTTAAAAGTATATATACGTAAACTTAAATTAAATTTCGTTAACTTAAATTTTGTTGTGTTTATTAAATTTATTAAAAAAAAGACAGAGTTTTATAAAAGATAATTTGTAAATAACATTTAAAAAATTTATCGTTTTTGTATAAAAGCCTGTTACTGTAATACTTGTAATTATTAAATATATTATTAAAAATTGTTTAAATAATTAAATTTGCTTTATTTTTTTTGTTTTTACTGTTTCAATGTTTGATAAAAAACACTTTTAACAAAGGGAAACGGCGGCTGACATTTAGTGCCGGTAATGAGACTCCAATCTATACTAAACCGGTTTTAAGTCAAGGGATTTACGAAATTTGCCACTTCGGCACAAATGCATTTGTTTAATTATAATAAAAGTATAAAAAATGTGATAATGCGCAATAACAAATATTATATAATAGTTTAATTGAAGAAATAATTTAAATGTTAGCGTTTAATTATCAAGTTGTTTTTTATATATTTTATATCAATTTAATTAAAACAGTAACATATTGATAATAACATCGATTTTAAATATTATTTAAAAAATATTATACATTAATTAACTCAATTTAGTTATAACGTTAAGTATTTTTATTTTTATAAATTTATAATTTAATTACTAAATAAACATCAAAAATGAGTATATAAAATTAGTTTTTTTCTTATACAGTTTTAAAATTGGTTTTAACATAATATAAACTTTAAATTAATTAAACAAAACTGCTTATTAATTTAAATAAGAGCATAATTATAAAAATTGTAAACTAAATGCATACTTGATTTTATTAAAATTTTATATTAATTTGTATAAAAAATAAAAGTAAAAATCGATATTCTTCTTTTAAATAAATTTGCTAATTTTAAAAATGTGGTAAAAGAGAAAAAACAAATAAAATATTACGTTTAAAAATACTTAAAAAATGGTAAATGAGTAACTACATTTATAAATCTAACACTATTTTTAACAATTTAAATTAATAAAATTGTACTTTTAATCAACTAATTATAAGTAATATTTTAAATATAATTAATTAAAAATATTTCAATAATCTTTTAAAATTTATTAAAAAAATATTAAAATGTACACTAGTATTAAATTGCATATAAATCCATGTCTACTCAAGTCCAATTCAAGCCGCTAGACTACCCCGGCATTTATTAAAAACAATTATACTACTTTTGAATTGTTTTATTTCAAACATGAAACATGCCCACATTTTTGTTTTGGATTGCCTTATTCTAAAACCAAAGTTTTAGACACCAATTTATACCGTTTATGTTAATAAATAATTAATAAATAAATGCATAAAAATGCGCAAAATAAACTATTTATTACAATTTATACAAATATTATTTAAAAAAACGTTTATTTTATTTATTTATTTATGTTTACTACTTTGATTGTTTTATAAAAAACATTTTTAGCAGTTAACATTTTTAGCAAAGCCTGCATCTAGTGATGGTAGTAGAATTTGAATCTATGTCTACCTAGGTCCAAGTCAAGCGCTAAAACATTCCGGCACAAAAGATAGAATTTTAAAATGTCTGAAAAAAATGCAATTATTAAAAAAGCAAACAAATACAATTTATAAAAATGTACTTGAAATTAAAATGACTTATTAATATTGTGAAAAAACGTTTACTTTTTGCTTAATAATTTTTAGCAAAAACATTAAAATTAAACTAAACTAATGCGGTAAGTAAACATTTTTTTAAGAACATCACGCACGTTTCCAAAAAACCCCATTAAATTAAACAAACACTCACTTTTTATAACATTAAAAATGTTAAGTTACAATTAATTTTATTAATCTTGCAAACGCGTTTATTACAATTTCTGTGCAAAATTGTTTAGTTTTACAAAATAGTGTTAAAGTACCTAAATATTATGCATTTGTTGTATCAGAATTCTAGTTATTGTGTTTAAACTAAAGCAATTACATTACTATGTTTAAAATTGTTACAGGAGTACATGATAAATGTATTTTGTTTTTGTTTTTAATAATAATTGCTTTTATTATAATAGAGTATTGTATTAAGTAGAACCATGGCAAATTAATTGAATAACATTTTGAAAATAATATTGATTTACTCAATACAGAACTACAAATTTTGCAAAATATAACCACATATCTTTTTGACATAAGTACCAAAGTTAAATTAAGCATTAAATGTCATAAAAAACAAAAGTATTGTGTATAATCATAAATAATTATATATCTGTTAAAATTGGTAAATAAAATATTTAATTTTTAACATACCTAAAATATAGTTAATAGAAACAAGAAAACTAAAATTAGTATTAAGACCAAATCTAAAAAACGTTTTTTGTAATTTGAAAACAATACTGTTTTTAATTATTTGTTTAAAAAAAACTTTGTATGCATCAATTGTTGTTTTTTGCAGTTTTATATAGAAGTGAAATGTAGATTATCAACAAGATAATAATTATAAAATAGCAAATGTTTTTCTATCACCGGTATTTTAAAAAAATTAAAAAATTACCTGACGCAATTACATGTTAATTTTAAAAATTATAAAAAACAACTTTCTGACTACTATACGACACTATTATAATAAAACTAAAAAAGATATTTTTTATCGTCCGGAAGGCTAGCAAAAATGGTTTTACAATAAACTAGTGATAATAATTTTTATTTTCTAATTTTAATTTTTACTACTTTAAATGTTTTCCAGGAAAATCTTTTCAGCAATAAACATTTGAGTCAAGCCTAACGTGAGCTCGCGTTTAATGCCGGTGGTGGGAATCGATCTCACATCCATCCAAGTACGAGTTGAGCGCTGATCCATTAGACCATTCGAGCACAATGAAAAAGATTGGTAAAGCGCAGAAAACTGGGTTTAATAAATATTTAATTCATACACGTAAAATAAATTAAAGATTTTGATAAAAATGGATAACTGCACCGAGCAATGTTATTATAATACTTTTTAAACCAAAAGGGTTTTGTAAATATAAATGTTAAATTATTACAGTATTAATTAAAAAAGTATTTTTTATTAAATCATTGTTCATATATAAAATATGTTATACTAAAAATGTTTTATTTAATGTTTTTTACAAAAGAAATCGCATTTATACAACAGGAGAAACAGTACACTGTTTTAGTTACAGAACGACATTAATGTGACAGTGTTTACAAAATAAAAAACAATTTATAATTGTAAAATATTAATAAATTTTTGACTAAAAATAGTTTAATGTAGATTAAAGAATATTTTGTTATTCAAGCGTAATAAGAAACCAATTGCCGACAGCACTAGTTCAATTTTATTTTTTGTAAACACAAATAATCACGAATTTGTATATGTGCGCATTGTATTAAATTTTATTTAAAAAATATTTAACATTTATTAAATTTTTTAAAATTAAAAATATTTAACATATAACAAAAATGATTACAATAATATCAAATTATTTCTTAAAATTTGTAATAACAAAAATGTTAAAAGTTTACTTGAATAATTATGTGTTAAAGTAAAATGCAAACGTGTAAAAATATAAAATAGTTTTGTTTAATGTCAACTGTTTTATGTTTTGACATTAAACATTATTTAGTTCAATTATAATATAAAAACGTATAAATTATTTTGAAGAAATATATATATATATATATATATATATATATATATATATGCACAATATAAATACTAGTAAATCTAACTTAACCTTTAGATAGATAATGTGCAAAAATTGTAGTTTTAAAAATTTAGTTTATTAATTAAATGTAAATATTAAAAATAAATATGCAAAAACTTATAAATGCTTATTACTGCAACTGTGCTTTCAGTTAAAAAAACTTTTAACGTTTTTTATAACTGAAAGTTTAGGTAATATTAATGCACAAAAATTAAATTTTGTCAAGTTAACATGTTTAAAATTAAAAATTTTGATTAGTTTCTATTTTTTATAATTATTTTCAAATATAATTTTAACTGTAAATATTTGACAGTATATGCATTTATTTGGTGAAGTTCAATTATTTTTTAGAACAAAACTTTTAAAATCGTGATTTAAAGTAATATAAAATTTAAATGAATTTATTATTTTTGAATAATAAAAAATATTAAAAAAAATTAATTTTTTATATAAAATTGTCGTAAATTTTAATAAATGCATTTAAAAACAAATTTATAAAAATTAATTTGTTTATACAATAAAATAAGTAATTGTTATATAATAATATACATAAGGTTTAAAATAAAAATAATAACGTTTAATAACTTATATATAAAATATAATTTAAATTGGTCAGCAGTACAATGTAGGCAAAATTTAAGTAAATTGTATTTTTGTAATATAAATGTTAATTTTATAACTTAAATTTAATAATTTGTCACCATAATTTGTAAATACATATTTTGGTTTCCTTTTGAAACAAAGAAATATAATTTTTTAAACTAATGCCGAAACAACAAATTTATGAAAAATTGTATACAATATATCAAATAAAAATTTATGATAAATTATTTATATTAGAATATACAGTAATTAAACAAAAATTAAAATAAATTTAATGTGTTAAATAAAGGCTTAGTAATTTTTGTACAATGTGGAGTCACAATTGATTTGTATTAGTAAATGTAAAAAGGAACACACATTCGTTAATTGCATATAATTTAAAAATTTGTTTTAAATTGCTGCTTTATTTTTGAATGCAAAATCTACATTTTATTTTGTTTATTAATTATAAAATATATAAAATAAAAATAATTTGTTGTAAATTATTATAAAATTTGAAAATATATTAATTAAGAAGTATATTCGAAATATTTAAATTTTTTTATAATAATGCAATGAGATTTTAAATATCTTTTTAATAAAAATTTATACCAAGTAAATATGCTTAAAATTAATAATAGTTTAACAAAAAATAAGCATTTAAACATTTTATTTTTATTATTTAAAAACATTTAGTATATAGTTATTTTTTAATAAAAGTACATTTATAACATTTGTGTTAATATAACACATAATACGTTCCGCTGATTTTAAACTATGCTAAATTTAGTTTTAGTAAAGTATTTAAGATAAATAATAACAACAGTAACTGTAATATAATTATGATGTACATAAAAACAAATTATAATCTAACACCTAGTTAAAATATGTATAATTAAAACGTTATTTTTTATTAGTTTATAACAGTGATACAAACATTTTAATCAAAATTTAAAGTTTTTAATAAAACATAATGTTATAAACATTTCTATAAACAGTTTAAAAATTATTTTTTTAAATTGTCATCTAGTTAACCTTTGAAAAGGCATTTTTAAAAGCATGTTAATAACAAAGTTATAGAAAATATAATAATTATTATATAATTTTTTTAATAATTTACTTTAATTATTAAAAAATAATTTTCTTGTTTACAATTTAAGCACTAAATGTAAAATATGGCCTAAAGCAAATAAAAAATATTAATTTATAAATTTAAATATTAAAAGTTATTGTAAACAATTAAAATTTTGAAAAAAATATTTTTATAATTAAATATAAATATAAACAAAATAATTTCAAAAAAAATAAAAAAAATTATCTACGTGTTAAACACTAAAATAATTAACTTCTTTTAGCAAAAATCAAGAAATATTTGATTTATTAATTGTTAAATTGAACTACAATTTATTACTGTGTCCCAAGTCTGGCTAAGAAATAGCAGAAAGTACAGCGTAAGTTTATTAGCTTGGCCTATTAAAAACTGTAGTAAAAATAAAACAACAAAAAGCCATTTTAGCACACTGTAGCAAAGAATTAAAAACACAATTCTAATGCCAGAGTTAAGTAAAAATAAAAAAAACATTTAATTTTTAATATACAAAATTTTTAATGCAAAAAACTAAAAGTATAATTGGACAATCTAGTTGCCGCATAATGTTTAGGACAAAAGCATTTTGTAATTATACATATATATATATATGCTTTTACTACTTTAAGTGTTTTACGGGAAACATCTTTCAGCAGTGGACATTTTAGCAAAGTCAAATGTGGGCTTGCATTTGGTGCCGATAGTGAGAATCGATCTCATGCCCACCAAGGTTCTAGTCGCTAGACCATCCCTACATAATTAACTTCTAAAATATTTTTGAAATTAATTTTGTTATCTTACTTAAATTTTTTTAGTAGCAGCATTATTTAAAATAAAAACTAAATTTTATAGCACAATATACAATACAAATACAATTTAGACACTGGTAGTAAAGAAAAGTTACATTACATATCAACTGGTTTAAAATTGTGGGTCGAATAAAATTATTAACATAAAATGCAACATAAAACATTAAAAAATACAACACAAAAAATTTTAAACGTAAAATTGTTTCTTAAATTATGCACTACAGTATATTTAATAATGTAATTGTCGTTATTGTAACTACTTGGCTTAAGTGATTTAGTGTGCTTATAATTATGTTTTTAATGTGCTTTTATGTAATTTTAATTTTAATAAAAAGGTTTAGACAGTTAATTTTTGATATGTTAATAAATGTTTTGTTTAAGTATACTAAAAAGGTTTTAATAACTATAATGTTAGTATTGTTAAGTGACATTCAGGCAAAATAGCTTGTTTTTTAGTTAGTGCAATGTTTAAATCAAACTTTTAAAACAAACACAATAAATCTGAACAAAAATAAAGCTTTTTTAATTTAAAAACATTGTTTTTAAACCAACCGCAACTTTACTTAAGTGGATTGCAATTTAGCTTAAATAACATCTTATCACATGTAAACAAACGTTTGAAGTATTTAATTAAATTTTCAATATAATGCACATTTTATACTATGTACTAAATTAGCACATTGTTTGTTAAATATGACTATTCTACTAATTGCTCAAAATATAGGCTTTACAAAGTTCTCACTGCACTGCATTTTATTTTAATATTCATATTATTAATCTTTTATTTAATGTTGTATTTGTTGTTAAATAAATTGCCAAAAACCCAATAATGGCATAATGTAATTGTTATAAAACATAGTTTTAGTTTTGTAATAAAAAATAAATTAGTTTATTTTTAAATAAAAATTAGATTTTTGTTTGCATTATTTTACAGAAAAATATTAGTTAACAAATATTATTCTAATTCCATAAAAAAATAATTTAAAAAGTTGCTTTCTTGAACATTAATAGTAAATAAATAACCAAATATTTTAAAATTTGTTTAGAAGCTTGGTTTTAATTAATATTGTAAAGTTTTTACAATGTTGATGTTGTGTTTAATTTATATAAATTTTAATTATTATTTAATTTAAAATCATTAAGCATATCATTTATAAATATATTAATTATTATAAAATCGTTTGTAAATTGCATTTAATAATTACAGTTATACAAATTTTAATTTTAATATACGTTTTCACTGTTTGCATAATTAAAAACAAATATTTATAAGTAAATTTAAAATTAAATATCGAATACTTTATATAATTGATTAGTATAATTTTTTATTTCTAGCATTCAGGTAAAATGGGATTATCTGTTAATAAAAATTAATTTACATTTAGTGTCGCCTTAAATGTAGTTCAGGAATGTTGAGTTTAAAAACTTTATTATAATTTTTATATTCTAATATTATTAAAATTTTATTTGCCTAGTTATTTAATGTTTAAATTTAAATAATATTCAGAATGTGCCGGAGTTGTCTAGAGGTACAGTGCTTGACTCGAATCTGGGTGTGCATGGGTTTTTACAAAAATGCCTATTGCTAGCATATTTCTTGTAAAACAATTAAATATTGTAAAAAAAAGAATATAGAAAATAAATTGTGCAATAATTTGTTTTGTTTATTTGTATATCGTTTTATAGAAAAGTGTTTACGAAAGTAAGTTTAAATCAACTTTTATTAAATATAATACAAAATGTTTATTTACAAGTAGAATAATTTTCTGCCATTTTTAATTAACGTTTAAAAAATATTAATTTACAATTAAAAGTACAGCTAAAAATATTAATTTTTTAAATCTTGATAAAAAAATATTTTATAATTTAATCAATTTAAACAAAATAAATTAATAACTTATATTATATATAAAAAAATTAATTAATTAGGAATAACATGTTTTGCAACAAATTTTGGTTTAATTCCTAACCTTAAAATATACAGTATTTCTAAAACAAAATTGAGAAAATTAAAGTATATTTAATAGTAATAATAATAATAATAATAATAATAATAATAATAATAATAATAATAATAATAATAATAATAATAATAATAATACATTTTAAAAGATACTACAAAATGTGTAGAGATTAAAATGTTTATAAATGTAAACTAATAGTAATAATTGATTTTAAGTGTTAAGTGCAAATATTGCAAATAAAAAAAAATATAAGAGGTTATAAAATATATCAAAATATAATGCTTAAAATTTTTTAATGTAATATGTAAAATTTTAAACAAATTTAATTAATATTGTTAGAAAAGCATATAAATTGTACGCATTTATATATTAATTAAATAAACTCCTAATTAATTTAAATTATTTTTGCAAACTAATAGATAAAAATATTAACTAAACAAATGCAAAATTAACATAATTTTGTTTTAGCATTTATTTAATTAAACACAACATTATCAAAATATGTAATCAACTATAGATTACTTATAAAATTCTATCCAAATTTGACACGTTTAATTTATTTTAAGAATAAAAAAAAATAATTTTTTTGCCAATTTTTTAAAATAATTAACCATCACATTAATTTCATATACTTAATTCTTAAACAAACATTAGAATTTACAGATAAATTGTACAAATGTTAATCAAAAACATTAGATCATTTATAACAATTTAAAGCAATTTGCTATAGTTTAACTTTTAAATTATAAGAATAAAAATAAATAACGTTTTAATTAAAATTTATTATTAAATAATAGCATTAAACATTTTTGTTACGCTTAACTTAAATTGTATTTTTAAGTTGTTTTAATAAATTTTAAATTATTTAAAAAATCAATGTATTTAAAAATGATGAATTAGAAAAATGGACTTGGTTTATTTTAAAAGTTTTTTTTCTCTTTACGTAAATTTTTTAATTAACAAAAGTTGTAAGTTTTATTAAATAATAATAAAAAAATGTTTTAATAATTAATTGATTAATGTTTTATGTAAATTAAAGTACTGGAAATACAGTTAATTTAGTATACGTTACTTAAAAAGTTTTATTTTTACATTGTTTTAATTAATAAAATACATTAAAAGTAAAAGTTTTAACTCTACCTAGGGGGAATTAAAAATAAATTAACACAGCCTATTTTAAATCTCAATAAAAATAAGGATTTGTGGCAGAAATAGCATTCTGCATCAATGAAAACCGGTTTTAAAAATTTAATGTCAGAATGTTTTAAATTAGTTTAATAAAAACTGGAAACAAAGGTATTTATTGATTTAAAAAGTTTTACAATGAGGTTTCAAGGTAGGACGCGTGGAGAAGTATAAGAGAACAAAATGCTCCAAAAATATACGAGAATAGTACAAAATATGTATGACTGTACAAATTCTGGTAAAAAAAACAGTGGAATAGAGACTGACAAGTTTCCATTTAAAAATTGGTCTACATTAGAATTTAGTTTTAAGTCTGTATTTGTTAATTGACATTGAAAAAAGTGTAAAAACCATTTTAAAGTATGTTGTTTGCTAATGATTATATTTTCTTAAAGAGAAAATAGAAAAATTGGCGTGAATAAGCTAAAAAATAGAAAAGGAATAATATATCCAAAATTTAAAAGTTAATGTATGTGCATACACTGAATAAAAACGTTAACCAAATTGAAATGTAAAACCAATAACTGTCAAAAGTAAAAACTTAAAAATATTTGGTTTTATTATTAACAAAAAAAAGATTTGGAATAAAAACTGCTCAAAAAACACAAACCAGATGATATAACTAGAAAACATTTATTGGAATACAGTCTGATAAAAGAATAACAGCTAAAATAAAGAACAAGATTTTTAAAACATTGGTTATAATTTTCGGATTTAAAATGCTTTAGTAGTTTTTAGAATTGTTAAAATTAGACAAAATAAAAAATAATGCTATTAGGAGAAAACTGAAAGTTACGGAAGCCTATAAAAAATTTAAAATAAAAATTAAAGTGTTACCCCACATATTGTTAATAGAAAACCTACGTAACCAGACTGATTTTGGCAATAAAAGTAGAAAAAAGAACACAAGGTCAAACTAAAAAAATATAGTTGAATTGTAAAGATATCTATTGTAATTTTTTAAAATTGTTAATTCTTATAATTTAGATTTTTATTAAACGTAAAAAGTGTAAAAATATTTAAATTATTAACAAAAATAATTACAAAATTTATACCAATTTTTACAAGTTTAGTAAATTTATTAACAAATATTTATTATAAAAATATTAATAATAATATATTTTTCTATGTTTATCAATATTTTTAATGGAAAAATTAATTTTATCGTTTTTTATACAATTGACTTTGTTGAGTGTCTTTTACATAAAGGAAATTAAAATTTTTATTTAAAATAAATTTATTTAATTTGCAGAAAACTAAACACAACACTTTTAAAAATGTAAAATTAAAAATTTTGAAAACATTTTTTCTTATCAAACAAATTATAAAGTGGTTTTGTATAAGTACATTTGTTTAAATAAAAAAAAATAAATAAAAAAAATGGAAGTGTTATCTAATAATAGAAGTTTATATTTATAATTTTATTAGATTAATATATATAACTGATTTTAAGCAAAATTTTAAATAGATCGCTACACGTTTAAAAAAATAACTAAAATTAAATTTAAAGTATCAATTATTTTAAATTGTAACTTATATTATTTAAATGTTTATAACAGTAATACAATTAAAATAAACTTACCTGCATTTATTCTAACCAAAAATTTATAATAATATTTAAAAGTTAATAAAAAAGCTTTGCTTTTATTATTTGTTTTTGGCTGCGGTAACACTACATTTATATAACCGTTGTTTTATACATTTTTTAAAATTAAAACATAAATGTAACTAAAAATATAATTTATATTTTTAATATTAAACAAGGAATCAAACAATAATTAAAAATTATACAAAGTATATTATTATTATTATCATTATTATTATGTTTTGCCAATTGTTTAAATTATTTTTATATTTTAAAATTTGTATTTGTTAATTTGATATATATATATATATATATATATATATATACATATATATATATATATATATATATATATATACATACAACAGTATTTTTTAAAGCAAGTATATATTTTACATATTAATTTTTCATAAATTAGATCAACTATAAAATATTGTTTTAAATTATAACACTTAAAGTACAGCGTTATATTGTTTTGAGTGTTTTTAAATAAATAGATATAACGAGTTTTAAAATTAAAATTTGTTTTTTTAAATATATATATATATATATATATATATATATATATATATATATATGTATATATATATATATATATATATATATATATAAATTAAAGCAAATCATTTAAAATTAATCAATAATTAAAATAAACAATTATTAAAAAAGTTTACAATTGTAGAAAATACGATTATTAAGTAGCGTATTTTTATATAAATTTAATTTTTTTCGTTTTCTAATAATATATTGTCAAATTTATATTGGATACTCTGTAAATCTAGTTAATCTGCTAGATGTTTCATGTAAACAATATATATATATATATATATATATATATTCGTAACGCAATGTTTTAATTAACTTTAATTTATAAGTAACATAGATGCACTTTACATAAAAAGTTTTAATAAAAGTCTATATTAATCTACTATTTAATTACAATAATTTTTGTAAACTTTATGACGTTTAAACGAAGATATAAAAGTTAATAAATTTTCAAACGCAAGTAATTATTTTATAATGTAATACAACCAAGTGTATTGAGCAAAGTGCAGTGTAATGTTTTAAATTAAATTTTGAATATGTTTGAAGTAAGCAATAATGATTTTAAAAAATGTTGACGACGTGTATCAAGTGTCCATTTGGTATATCATATGACAAACACACACAGTTTGTTTTTATTAGTCAGCATTATTGTTTCAAAAGTTTAACGAAAATTACAAAAAATTGATTTTATTTAGAATAGTTTGTTTTATATGTTGTTACACTTTGAAAATACCAGATATACAAACTAGTCGTCAAATTATTAGTACAAGCTGAAAAAATATCATAATTTTCAAAATTTGTTTAATCGTTTATTTATGTTAGTAAAAACAGTTTTTTGTTTTCATTTTAAACATTTGTTTTAACAATTTGTTAAAATTGAACTTTGAAAAATATATTAATTTGCTAATAAACGTACATAGTTAGAATTTAATGCAAATTTAACCGAAACGTTTTCTAAACTACAAAAATGGTCTAAAATTTATGTTTAAATCAAATAATAAAACAACGGTAAAAATAATCATAAAAATAATATAACATCCGATTAATTTAAACAATTAAAAGTACATGCAAAATGATGCAAATTATTTAGCTTTAAACTTAATTATATAAAATAAAGAATACCGTAATAATAAAAAACATTAATTTTTAAACAATTATTTATCCATTTTCATTTTTTATTATTTATTTAAAAACAAAGTTGTTTTTACTAATTTTTTTTGTGTTTAACACGAAAGTTTTAACAAATTAAATGTTATTTTATTCACTATAATATTTTTTATTTAAATTAAAATACAGCATCATAAATTAATAAAAAAAATTAACTAGTTAATAGTTTAATTTTAAATTACAAATATTAAATCAACAATTTAAAACGGGTTTAGAATGTTTAAACAAATAAATATTTGAATACAAAATTATTTAATTTTTTGTATTTTTATACTAAAAGTACATGTTTGGATAAAAGTGCTTATAAATTGTCAATAAAATAATATTTTAAATATTTTTAGACAAACATAATAAAAAACTGTTTTTCTAAGACACAATACATGTATATAAAAAATAAGCAAAATTTTCTACTTGTACACAAAAAAATTATAACTCTTATTTTAAATGTAAATACCATTTGTTTAGTTTTGTATAACTTTTAATAATTTTTAAAATACAATAATAATTAAAACATTCTTTATATAGTTTTATTAAAATAATTAAATTTGGAAATATTTTAGTTGTATATTTTTAATGTATTTCTATTAATATTAAAATAATTTATTTACCATTTTATTTTTTATATATTGAACAACATGTAAAAAGTCTTATAACTAATTAAAATTTTGTTAAAAACGGTAAAAATTTGTATTTTTGGTAGACAAGGCGACTCAACAAAAAAAAACAATAAATTGCAATTATTTTATAGAATTTATTTAAGTTTAGAAAAGAATAAACTTTAAGATAAAGATTAATTAAGCAAACTTGTTAACAAACAAATAATACAAAAACTTTAAAAGATGTCAAAAAATGTTGTAGCAATAATTAAAATATATTTAAAAAACGATAGTATAAAACGGGTATAAATAATTACAAGATTTTTTATAAAATGGTGAAACAACTGTTAAGCTAAAAATATAATTTACTTTTTTGGTTAATTTATTTTTACTACTTTAGATGTTTTACGGAAAACATGCTTTAGCGTGTAATGTTTTATAAATGTTTTTACTTATTTAAGGTTGAATTATAATATAAAAAAGTTTCTAATACTTAATACTCTTCCTAAAAAAACGTTTTAACAATTTAAACAATTAACAGGAAACAACTTTATTGTCTGTTTCTAGCAAGGTGTTTTACAAAGTAATAAAAAACTGTTATTGTAATACTGTAAATGAACAATTTTGTGCCAATAAATCATTAGGATTACCAGAAAAATTGCGTTACAATATATTTACTTTTTGTAACATTACTAAGTAATGTAAAACATTTTAGAAATTACTAGTAATTAATTTAATCTATTTTATAACTGTTTTTAACAACGTTAGTAAAAATCTTTGCAACAAATAGTTAAATTTTAAAAAATACTTTAAAACTTTGTAAACCTTATGCTTTTATTGTATATACTAAAATAATAGAGCTTCTATTTTAAAACTAAAAGCAATAACATTGTTATGTTACAAACTGTTACAAAATGTATTTTGTCAAAAAAATATTTTAACAGCGCATTTCTTTTTACTTATAGTTGATTTTAACATACGATAAACCATAAACAATCAGGCTTATAATATTAAATGAAATTATTATAAATTAACGTATTTCAACTATGCAGATAATATCTGTCTATTTAGTTGATATTAAAAGTAATGCAAAATGTAACAAGTTTTTGTAACACAAATTCCCAATTTGAGTACGTATCAACTGTTAAGAAATGACAAAGTTGTGTACAAGTCTAGGTAGTTATATGCTTGTTATTGTTAATGGATAAAATATTACATTTGTCGATTCCTTTAAATATTTGGAAATCGACATTTGTAAAGGCAAAACCGGACTTGAAAAAATGGTGAGAAATTTTTTGTAGACAAAAACCGATGTAGTTATGTTTTATCATTTATTTAAAAATAAACATTGGTTTGTACTCATTTATTGCCATTTCTGTAACTTTTTATTTACTACATAATATTATCACACTTAAACAAAAATCTGTTTAGTTAATATCTACTTTTACTATCTAAAAAATATCTAAAACGTTTATAAAATAGAAAAGTTAATACAAAGTAAAAATGTTTGCTAAAAACTAAGTAAACTGAATGTCATGTGGAATCAAGTAGATATTTTTGCCAAGCGTGTACACACATAAAATCATCTTATAACAAAAATCACATAATTAATGTATATTATTTCAAATTGGTATTTAATTAACTATAGATTTTATTGTATACATTAATATAATTTATTATATAATTTATAATAACAATAAGCACTTACTTTTTGCATAATGAATAAATATGTTAATTGAAAATATGTTGTGAGTTTCAAATTAATGAATTTTTTAAAAACATTTTCTACAGTTAATATATGAAAATGTTTAATGCGAATTATAATTTAATGTTTAAATTAGCCGTATTTTAGTTTTGAGTCTATCAAAAATAATTAAAATAAGTATGTATTTAATGTAAATTGCTGCATATTACATTTTTGTATACATTAACGTTTATTTGCAGAATATAACATAAATTTTGTTAAATGTTTAATGAAAATGTTTGGTACTCAAAATATACGTTAAAAGTTGGAATAAATAATTTATTTGTTAAAAACTTATTATTGATGGGTATTGCAAATGTATTATTATACAAAAAGATTTATCTAAAACATACTGTCAAATTCTTCATTCTAATTGGTTTAGACTAAAAATCAGTTTGTAACCATTTTATTGGCATAATTTAAATTGCTTTTGTTGTTACCAATGTATATTAAATGAATAATAATTGGTCTATATTTTAGATAAAATAATTCAACTTTGTAAAATTTACTGTTTGTTTTATTAAAAAAATAATATAATTGTCATATTTAATTTGTAATACAAGGATTGTAAAAATAACAAAAAAAATTTTACTAAATATTCAAATGTATAAAATTGTAAAAACCTCTTTTATAGTAAAAATTATTAAAAAAAATTCAGAAAATTATATCAAATTTCTAAATAAAAAATTAATATTAAACGTAATACAATGTGTAAAATAACTGTAAAAAAATTAAAAGTTATATTCACAAAAATTGTAAAAACAAAAATTATTTTAATAAATAAAAATTTTAATAAAAATATACGTTTATAAAACATTTTTAAATAAATGCAGTAATTATTAAAAAAAAATTACATTTTAGAAAAATATAAATTATTTCAAAAAGTATGTAATAAAATAAAATTAACTGATTAAAAGGTTGAATATTAATACATATAATATTATTTTTTAAATTCTAAGTTAAATTTAAAAATATGTAAAATGCACCCGTTTGTTTTAAAAAATATAGTGAAAATATTTTAAACAAAAATTATTTTATTGTAATGATTTTATTATTTTTAATTATAATTATTATTAACAGTAAAATATAAAAAATATTGTAAAAAATGTAACAGTTATTAAAAAAAGAATAATAAATTAATTAATAAGGTAAAGTAAAATTTTATAGCGTTTAAATTATTTAAATAACCACAAGTTTAATTATTGCAAACAAAAAATTGTTAATTTAAAAAATAGTAATATTTACGTTTAATTCAAATTAAAGTTAACATAATTTTGTTAAAAGCATAAAAACGTAAACAGCATGTTCACTGTTATTTATACAATTTTTGTGCAATGTTATGAAAAATGTTTTAAATGTTTGAATATTTTTATTAAATTTACATATGTATACGTCAGTTTTTATAAAAATACAAAATAATTTAACGTCACAAATAACATTTTTAATGCAATATTTTGTTAATGTAATATAATCTGTGACTGGCAAAAAAAGCTTAATAAACAAAACTTGTAGTTAGATAATTATAAGTTTGAATTCCTTTGTTAGGACTAAATGAGGATTATTGTCTGGTTTTGCTAAAATGTATACGTTAAAAATATTAATTCTAAAGCATTTTATCACCAATCAAAAACAAGGGGCAAAAACCAACCGTGAAAACAATATTTAGATTTAAATGTGTATACAAGTTTTTTTTAGTATTATATATATATATATATATATATATATATATATATATATATATATATATATATATAAATAACTGTACATATTTAAACAGGAAAATATTGGTTAAATGTATTTAGAAGTTAATACATATTAATGTAAAATTAAAAAAAACATAAATTATATGTATATATGCATAATTAGTTTAGTTATTTAAATAATTTTGTTTTAATTCTTTCGTTTTAAAAAGACATTAATAACAAGTAAACTGTTTTAATTTGCGTAAATTTTGTTAATTTCCTTTACATTGGTAAATTATTTTTTTGTTTCTTTTTAGCGGTATTATGTATTTTTTACAGCATTGATATCTTTGCTTTTCTACCCCCATTTTTTTAAACACAAATGGCTGGAACGAAGTTTAGTAGAAGTACATTTAGCACACGTATTGTAATTGTTACTAAATTTGTAGATTAAGCAATAAACTAAAATTACATAATTGAAATCAAGCGTTTTTGCTATCAAGTAAATTGCTTTAAAACACTAGGCTAACATATTCTAAAAACTCAGTATACTGACGAACGTTTGTTCCGTTTTTTTCAACTTTTATTAAAAAATAAATTAAATTAAATTAATTTTTTTAATAGTATTAAAATAACATGTACAAATTTGTTTAATTTTTTAAATAAATGTCAGTATATCTTTAAGTAAATTTCTTTAACGTTTTGGCTTTTAAAACAGAAAAAATGACAGTTGTTATTTTAATCCAGTTTGGTAAAATAACGTTTTGATGTTTGTTTTACATGTTTAATGCCACAAAATATACCCAACTTTTACGTCTTATACTAATAGTTAAATTTTACAATTTAAAAGTCACAACAAAAAAAGCTGCAAATTGTATTATAAAATATAAAATAATGTATAAAATCCAATGTAACAAAAATGTAATTTTAACTTTTTATAATAATTTATATTTTTACTTTGTAACACTAAATATTACTTGTTCTATATATGCTTATTAATTATATAACAAATGTTTTTCTTTTACGTTCTTTATATATATATATATATAAAATCTAATTTATATATATATATATTAAACTTAATTTAAAATAAATTGTTTTTTAATTTTCAAATACGAAAACATTTGTAAATACTGTGTTTATGTAACAATTTGAATAATGCATTGTATTATGTATATTTGAAATATTACTATATAAATACAATATATGTTAAAAATGATTAATTTAAGTAAAAGCATATATATATATATATATATATATATATATATATATATATTGATGCATAAAATATTTATTTTGCATAAACCAAAACATAATTTCTATACTATAATTTGCATATATTAAACATTTTCAGAATAACAATACTTAAATACATTTTCTTACTAGAAACAGTCTTAAAATGTTTGCAAAATTTACATATTTATGAATGGTCTTGGGTAAAATAATTTACAAAAATTAAAAAAATTACACGTATATTTGTATTATTATTATTATTATTGTTATTGGCTTAGATACTAAAAAAAGTAAATTAAAAAATTAAAATGAAAAAGCATTTGCTTATTGCAATTAAAAAAAAAATATTTTTAAACTTTACATAATTATTTAAATTTATTAAAATAACTACATTATTATTAATATAACATACGGTAGGCGATCCGAAACCAGGGTTTAGAAAGGAACAGAGTCAGAATATAAAACTAGCAATTGTATAGTTTAAAAAATAGTATTACTATAAGAACAACTCTTATATCGTATACCTTTTAAGTTTTACGCACACAAAAACTTGAACACACGCTCTACCTGGTATCAGGCCAACGCCTTAAACCACTGATCTACGAGTAAATAATCTTAACTATGTAACGGTAGTAACGCAGCAGTATTTGAAGACACCTGGTAATTAAAATTAATTAGATTTAGTATAAATAATAAATATACAGGACCAGTGGTTAAAGACGCTGGCCTGACACCAGATAGGGCGTGTGTAAAACTTGAAAAGTATGCGCTGCTAATAATTCCAAATAAGGATGAAACAGCTATGCAGTGCTTCTGGTTAACTTAAAAACCTAGGGGGATTTATTATTCAAGTAAATCTGACAATTTTAAAATAAAAATAATCCCTTAAAAACCCATTGATTAAAATTACATCGTAGTCAATTTTAAGTCCGGTTGAAATAGAAGGAAGGTTTAAACACAAGATTAGCAACATGGTTTCCGTAAAATTATGTTGCTAAAGAAATAATTAAAGGATACCATTTTATTTAATAATGGAAAAAAGTAAATGCAGCATAATTCTAATGACGGGGTTTGGTAAAATCCACGTAGAATTTCAATCTTTGATATGTACGATCTTTAAAGTTAAGCATTTGATGCACAATTATATAGAACAGTTTTGTTGCTTTATGTTTTTCAAATAAGAGGGTTTTTGATTAAATAATAAAATGATAAAAATAAAGAAACAACAAAAAAGTTTTGCAAAATTACATTTCAGTTTAATTAAAAAATAGTTGTTCTTTGTTTAATGTATCGGTTAAGGTAAAAAACTCAAGCTAATTTTATTTTAAGTTTATTACTTAAACGTTTTACTCAAAATATGTTTTACAAAATAATAATAGTAATTTATTTTAAAACCCTTTTTTATAGAAAATGAAACAACAAAATTGTTTCATATAATTGTACATTAAATTGCCGGCTATAAACATTGTGCATATTTTATTCGGATTTTCCCGAATTCTGTTATCAGAATTATGCTAATTTTTTTTTCTACTCTAGTTTAATAAAATAATCTCATTTTATTGTTTCTTTAGTAATATAATTGTTTTACACAAGCCAGGATTCTAATCTTGCTTCTCTTTTATTAATCAAACGTGAGACTGACCACGGTAGAGTCGAGTACATATTTAGTAAAACCAAAAAAATGTTTGCATATAATCATATTTATTTTGTTTTATTTAAAAAAATGTTATTTTTACTACTTTAAGTGTTTTACAAAAACATCTATTATCATTAAACATTTTAGCAAAACCGGTGCCAGGAGTGGGGAATAGACATATGCCAACCCAAGTTTGAGTCAAGCGTTGTACTGCAGACCATCCCGGCATAAAAATGTGTACTCGAACTCGGGTATACACAGACATAAATTTAGCATTTTAGTAACACTTTGAATGCCCGTTTACGTATTTAATTTTAAAACTGGCTTAAATTAATTGTAAGCAATTAGAATAGTTAAAGTTTATGTGACATGTTAGAAACAAAATACATTGAAAACTCAATGCGGGCCCACGTTTGGAAACGTAGAGTATTAAAAAAGCCCAAGAGAAAAAACTGGATTTAGTAGAAATGAATATGCTTCGATGGTCGTTGGGAGTATCCAAATTAGACAGAATAGAAAATAAAGTGATTAGAAGAAAACTGAAAGTTATTGAAGCTCATAAAAAAATTTAAGAATAAAGGTTAAAATGGTACGTAGAGAAGTAAACTACGTTACGAGGAGAATAATGACATTGCAAGTGAAAAGTAAAAGAAATCGTGGCCGACCAAAGAGAAGATGGTTGGATTGTGTGGAAACCGATATGAAGGAAAAGGGACTAACAAAAATTGGCGCTACGGACAGAACCAAATGGAGAGTGCTGACCAGAAACAGCAAACCCTCATAAAAGAAGAAAAAGCTGTAAAGAAAGAAGAAGAAGAAGAAGAAGAAGAAGAAGAAGCAGGCCCATGTTTAATTTCGCTTAATTGTCTATTGTTAAAAAAACGTTTCCCGTAAAACATTTAAAGTAGTGATAAATAAATGTTTCTAATAAACACATAAAAACGGTACAATTGTCTTTGGAGCTGGACTTGTATTTAAGTAGACATGACCTTGAGGCATTCGCCGGCAATAAATACGGGTTTTTATTTAGCTTTACTAAAATGTCCTCATTTAAAGAAATAATTTTTGTAAAACATTAGAGCAATAATTAAAAAAAGGTTTTATTAATACTATTATTCCTTTTTTTAGTACTTTATAGCACTACAAGTAATTAAATAAACAGTTTATAAAATAAAAAAAATATTAAGCATAGAATAAATGGAATACTTTATGTAGTATTGTAAAAATTGTTTAAGTATTTTATAAAAAACAAATAATATGGGTTGTATATATAATAGAAAACACCTTCAAAAAATAAACGTTTTAAATATTATATAATTATAATAAAACAGTTTATTAATATTATTTATATGAAAACAATTAATATTATAATTTTATACATACGTTTAATATTTGCATTATTAAATACTTCAATACCATCATTAATCATTTACAACAAAATTAATTTATTAGTTTATTTTATTTTAATAATAAACTGACATGGTCTAATTATTTAAATCAAATTTTTTTTACAAAAACTAGAAACCTTTGCTGCTACATAAAAAGATTAAACAGTCTTTATTTTGATAATCAAATAATTAACTTATTTTTAAAAATTAATTTTTTTCTGATATTACTCTCCAGTTATATTTTTTGGACTATTAAAAAACAATTATGGCAATTTAAACAAGTGCGTCACAATGGATGCTGAGTCAGTAGGCATCACATACCTAAAATTGTTAACAAACTTGTTGAGGGACATTTTAAGAACTGTTGTCCATTATTTGAAAGAATAATAGAGGAAAACGATTACGCACCTTACGCCAACCTTAAGTTAATCGCATCAAGCAAAACAAGGAAAAAATTCAATTGCATTTATTAAGAACAAATATCTACTATAACTCGTACATTCCATATTTGGCAAGATTTTTAACAAATCCAGAAGTTATCAACAATGAACTGGTTTTATGTCTTTTAAATACCAATTAGTATTTTAATTTATGTTCGGTGTTTTAACCTTAGGAATCCAATTATTTTGGTATTTTGATTTTAAAATAACCAACAGATTACAATATTATGACAATTTCCCTATAATTTTGATTTAATGCTATGTGGTTTAAGAAATTTATAGGACAATTTATATTACTATGTTACTCAAATAAAAAAAATTGTTTTGCAATTATTGCATAAACTTAATTTTTTATTGGTCTCTGACTTTCTTCGCTTTTATCAATAGTGCAACTTTTTGTATTTTATAATACTAAATGTACTTTTACTGAAGTATTTAAGCTAACAGTGTTAAAATAAATAAATAATAATAATAACTACAGCAAAAGGTAATGTCTAAACTGACACAACTACGAAATAGCTACATTTTTATATTTATTTTTATTTTACTGCTTTAACTATGTGCTAGTCCTCGTTAGTATGCAATAAATATTTACTTGTTGAAAAAGTTAAAACCAAAACCTCGTTTTAAATCCAGTTGAAAAATAATGTAGGCTAAAGCACAAAAGTAGTAACTTGGTGTTTGAAAAAATAAACGTTACTTAAAAAAAACAAGATTTTGGCAAATTACAACAAAACGGTAAAAGTATTAGTTTTATTTTTACTACTTAAAATATTTTATGGTAAACATTTTTTAGCAGTGGACATTAGAGCGAAGCCGAACGTGGACTCGCATTTGGTGCCGGTAGTGACAATCGAATCCATGCCAAGTTTGTGTCGAGTGCTGTACTGCTCGACTGAAGGGTTGAGTCAAATCCGAATAGAAGGTCAATTTTTAAGATGCAAGATTTCAATAATATTTAATGTCAAACATTTTACTTGTGAAAACATACGGAGTGTGTGCGCACTCTTTCAAGGTGGATAGTTGGAACGAGATCTAGGAGAAATAAAGACATAATTTGCATATTTTGGGTATTGGTCAGATACGCTGGTCATGTTAGGGCCAATTGACAAGTGGAATTGAAATACATTGTATTTATGCAGTTGGTATTGTATTGAGTAAACTAGTTACCGAAGTTCTTATTAAACAAAAATCCGTTATTGGTCAGCATCAAAAGTTATTAAAAAAACAATTACAAACTGTACAGCAGATGTGCTAGATAAACAAGGTAGCCCTTCCAAAAATAATAAATTTTAAAAGTTTTGTAGAATCTAAAACGATAACAAAATTAAACATAAATTAATTTAATTATTCTGTTATTTGGTAAATACTAAATAAAAAATGTAGAATTTAAATTAAAAGGTTAAAAAACTATTGCAATAACAAAAATAAATAGTTGAATAACAAATGCAAAAAAACAGATAATGAAGCGGCAAAAATAATTCAAAAGTTGTCTAAAATTTTGAAATGTCTATCAAGATCTAAAGATAACATTACGCTCCAATTAAAAGAAAAAGGAATAGTTTTTTATTCAATAATAAACAATAATTCAAATGGGTGGAACGTTTAAAAGGTATTTAATAAACCTACGGCAAATACCTTTATAGGTATTAATGACAACAAAGATATGAATATTATAAAAAGATTGAAACATGTATTAGTAATATTTCTTTCAAGAGACAAATTTGTGTAATCCAAACGCTAAAAAACAATTAAGCACAAAAGCTTAACAGTGTTTATCTAAAATTGTTGTAAAAATTGTAAAGATGTACAATACACATTTAAAGTATGCCAATATTATGTGTATGTTATACCATTCTTCTAGTTGTTGTGTTTAAACCAAAAGCCATCAAACTGCTATGTTTCAATTTGTTACAACAGTATTACGAGACTGAATGTTATTAATGTTTTTATTTCCACTGACAACACGATGTTTTGATAACTTGTTGTACAGTACCAATTAGAACCATAACAGATCAACTGATTTAAGCTTTGCAAATAATATCTGTTTACTATTACCAGAAATGATTTAAAAGTATAACGACAAGTCTCTGTAAAATACGTTCTGAAGTTAGACTATCGATTAGTTATTGAAAAACAAAAATATTATGCACAAAGCCAAGTAATCAGACATTCAATGTAATTGGTAGATAAAATACTGCCAATATTTTGACATATATAGAAAACATTGTTGGTAAAATTGAAAAAGCCTAATTTGATGTTAAAGTTCGAATTAAAAAAAAACGACTAAAGTTTTTAATAGACTTAAAACAATGTGGTTATATATTTTTTAAATTTACCTAAATACTAAACATTGTTTTTTCTATACTTTTATATTAAAATCGAATCTAAAAGCATACAAAATTGATAAGATTCTTAATGTATTTTTATTATTAGTGTTCTAAATTAGTTTAAAAAATTACTTGACATAATCACATTTTAAACATTCAAAGAAATGAGTATAACTGACTTTTGTAGTTAATGCTGGCAATGGAACGGGATTTTATGCTCGCCCAGTTTTGAGTCAAGTGCTTGGCTAAACCTACCATTTCAACAAAATGTAAGTAAATGGTATATTGTACTAAATAATTACTTTACGTTGTACTTGTAATAAAACATTTATTGTTAATAATAATAATAAGTTTTGATTAAAATTTAACTAGCAATAATGATAATATTTTTAGCAAAATAAATAATTTCCATAATGTTCTTAGTAATTACATGTTTATTTGAAATAAGATCTTTTACTTTTTATGCGAAAATTATTTATTATAAAACAAATTAAATGCAGATTTATAATTTGATTTATTTTAACTGTGTAAATTGTTTTAGATTTGATTTTATGTATATTTTTACTTTCTGCTTTTAAAAACGTTGAATTTTGACAAGCATATAATATTATTTATTTTTTCAAAGCATAAAAATAAATGCATATTTGAAAAAGTTGTGTATTTGTTTTAAAAAGCAATTTGTTTAATTTTAATTTTTATATAATATTAATTTAATTATACATTATTTATTTTTTAATTTTATAATAATTAATTAAGTATAAATAAAAATTTTATTTTTACATTTAATTTAATTTGCTTGTAGCAAATTATATATAAATGTTACTTAGATAAACTATTTAAAAAGAAACAGCACAAAACAGCTGTTTTATTTGTGTTTAGTGATGTTAAAAAATAAATGAAAAACTTGTTCATAACTTTGTTGCACAAAACATTAACAAAAATTGCATAATGTATATTTTTTTGTTAAAAAATTGATGTCAAAAATTTTACAATTGATATAAAAGTTTTAATGTAGTTAAAATAGTAAAACTTTTAAAAATGGGTAAAGAAGTACACGATAGAAAGTAGCCAAAATAATTTACATTGTTCTTTTGCATAACAAAACAAAAGTACAATTATATTAGTTAAATGATGGTGATTTATTGTTTTCATATAAAATCAATAATAAATAAATAAAGAATTTTTTGTTTAGACAAAATCCTATTTGACTACAAAATATTCTAATATAAAATGTTATTTTTACAGTTGTTTGCGTTTAATGGTTATAAATAAAAAATAAGTAAGTAAACATTATACATTTTATATAAATGTTTTATAAAATTACCAAGAAAAAAATTCTTACGTTATTAGTAGAATTTTATTTATAAAAGTATGTAAATATATACTGGAACGGCACAAGTTACTAAAAAGTTAACGTTTGAACTGCATGTTCATGATTTTGAATCTTACTACTGTCATTAAATGCAAACCTTTGTTTAGTTAACTTAAATATCAATTCGCTATAAAATGCTTTCGGTTAAACACTTAAGCATTAAAAAACCAATAACACGATATAAATAAACAAAAAAGCTTTTGTTTACAATATTGTTAACACGTAAATACTTTTAAAAGTGTATTCTAAAATTTTACAAATAAACTTTTTGTAGTTCAATAAACAAAAATATAAATTAATAATAATTACTAATTGCTAATTTATACTTAAACATTAAGTTAAATATTACTAATTTCTTTTATTAAATATACACATTTTGTTAATATAATAGACAATTAAGTAGATAATAGAATAATTTACATTTATTATGCAATTAAAGATTGATTGCATTTTATTATTTATTTATTTGGTCTTTACTGCTTAAATATCTTATGACAAACAGCCTTTAGCAAATGGACATTTAGCAAAATGAAACAGAGTTCATAATTTTGTGTTGCAGGTAAAACTCAAACTCATGCTTGCCTTGTTTTCAGTCCAGCTATGTTTTAGCTATTTTTGTTGCTTTGGCAAAAATACACATTATATTTAAACATTTAAAAAGTTATTTATACATTTTGTGTAATATATAAAATAAAAATGATTAGTAAATTTAATTATAACTGTAAATGAATACAAAATAACAACTAGCACTTTTTCTAAATAATAACTTTATTTATACACATAAATTAACAGAAAGGTTTAAAACAAACTTATTTTAAATTGTAGTCGTTTGGTTTACAGTTAATTATTAATAACAACTAATTACTTCGAACAAACGTTTGTAAACTATAATAAATTTTGCAAGAAAATTATTACAACAAAATATAGATATGCATTTATATAATTTCA
Organism: Cardicola forsteri; assembly: GCA_025895645.1. Classification (NCBI taxonomy): domain Eukaryota; kingdom Metazoa; phylum Platyhelminthes; class Trematoda; order Strigeidida; family Aporocotylidae; genus Cardicola; species Cardicola forsteri. The sequence goes on along the minus strand of JAKXYG010000735.1, from coordinate 244,285 downwards.
AATAATAAATATTTTTTTAACTTATTAGTTGTATATATATTCCGAATTTATATTTGGACATAAATAATAAGTTATATATAGTACGTTTTCATATCAAATCTTAACAAAAGTAAACTATATATATATATCAAACTTTATTAATCTCTAACAAATTTTAATTGGCATAAAAATAATTGCATACAAATTTGTTGCTATCATTTGACGATAGAACATTTTTTACAATGTAGAATATTATTTTAGCAATATATATATATATATATATATATATACATATATATATATATATATATATATGTACATTTGTATAAACCTATATTTTTTTAATTATTTGTATTTGACAAAAAACATTTTTTACTCTTATACAATGAAACACACCATATACAAAATATTTAATAATATTTATACTACTCAATGTTATTAAATTAAATTTCGAAGATGCAATTTAGTGTTGGAGTGTAAGACCTAACAAAGTGGGTGTAAGTTTGAGATTTATTACTGACACTAAAAACTTATCGTTTTTTAAAATAGTTATTTAACTATTATTTTTAACTACTAAAACAAATAAACAAGTATATTATGTAATAAATGTAAAACGTCTTAATTATTAAAATGTTATTAATTTTACCTGTTAAATATTAAATATTACTTTTCTAAACACCTAAGTGAAAACTTTTAAACATGATGTTAATAATACTTATCTACTACTAACAATATCTATTATAATTAAAGTATATTTTAAAATTTTTTAGTAAAAATAATAATTAAAAAAAATTTATTATTTATTGTTTATTCAAATATTAAATTATATATATATATATATATATGCCTGGGTCGTCTAGCGGTACAGTGATTTAGACGTGAATGGGTATGGGTTCGAACTTTACCACCGGCACTAAAATGCTGGTCCACGTTAGGCTTTACTAAAATGTCTACTGCTGAAAGACATTTCCCTTAAAACATTCAAAGTAACAAACATAAAATAAATAAAAAATATGTATGTATAAAATCATAGTTAAAATCTTATTATTTTTTATTAGTATGTAATTAAAAAAATAGTTTTAAAATTAAATTTTAACATAATTATATTTAAAGTGCAACATATAATTAATTTTGATAAAAATAATGCAATTTTTTATATTTAAACGTTTTAAAAAATGCAAATATTTTTAAAATTAAATAAAAACCTAAAATTAGTATCAACCACATAATTTAAATATTTTAAATGCTTTATCAATCTGTATACGATAATTATAAAAAATATACTATACATTTTGTACAAAAATGACTATAAAGTCTAAAAAAATGTTTTTAGAAAACCTTTTTATGCATTAAAAATTATTTTAAAAAACTAATTATTATATGCAAATTACTATAGTCAGTATATATGCATAATTAAATAATTTATTAACTAATGTTTATTTTTAAATTCCTTAAATTTACATCTACTAATCTTTATAAAAAAGAACATTTTATAATATATGTTAATAAATTTACAAAAAAGACACTTTGGTTAATTATTTAGAATAGAACTGATAACGTCAATAGGACTATACAGCAAATGTTAATTGTAATTATAAAATCTAATGTATGCTTATTTTAAAATTGTAAAATTATAACAAATATTAAAAAAATATATATGCTAACTAAAGTTTGTAAACAAATTGCATAAACTAAACTAAAATTTTTAATTTTTTCCTAATAATATTTGCAGTAATTTAACATATATATAAAATTATAAAATTCTATAAAAGCTTATAGAATAATATAAAAGTTTGTTTAAATGTTTTTAAAGAGTAGAAGTAACAATAAAACTTAAATTCCTTCTGTTATAAAGTAAAAATATGTTATAATAAAATTGTCATTGGGTTTAAAAATATAATTTATTTAAATTAAATAAAAATTATTAAATGTTTAATCAATTTGTTAATTTTTTTCTTTTACGTACTTATTATTGTAATTTAAATCAATATTGCAATTAACATAATTAAAATCTACTCTAAATGTAAATAAGTATAATTATTTTACAAAGAACTAACTAAAATATATTGCATTTTAAACAAAAGTACCTTTAATGTTTTATTTCTGTGCTTAATCAAGTTTATTACACATTATAATGTTCACAGTAATTTGAATTGCTTTTTGTAATACTTGGCTTATAAAAACAAATAATAATTATTGTAAAAAACTTAAAAGTTTAAAAATGTTTTTATAATAACAATACTTTAAATAAAAAACAATACAATACAATTATGAAAGTAGTTGCATACTAGATGCCGGAGTAGTCTAGAAGTACCGCGCTCGACTTGAATCTATATGAGTATGGGTTCGAATCCCACTACCAACACTAAATGCGAGCCCACGTTTGACTTTGATAAAATGTTCAACATTGAAAGATGTTTCTTGTAAAACATTCAAAGCATTAAAACTAAGTAAAAATAAAATGCAATAAATACTAATATTTTTTAGTTTTATCAGTAATTACGTGTCTTAATTACACATTACAGAGGATTGTAAACAAACCAATACAGTCAGTACCAAGCCTAGGAAAAAGATAAAGATTTGCCAATAAAGAGCATCTGGCATTAAAAATCTCTGGCTAAAACGTTTTGATAGTCATAATTATTAACTTTGGTTCAATACAAAACAAATGGAAAATAACTGATCAAAAACAGCAATTCCTTATAAAAGAAACAAAATATATACATTAATTAATTGTGTAATATAGAATAAAAAATTTATTTTAAATATATATTTATTAAATTAAATACAAATAATTTATATATAAACATTAGTAATTTTTTAAAATAAAGAAATGAGTATTTGGTGTTAAAAGATTTAAAAAATTATTACCGAAATTTAGTTGGGTATTGAAAGTCATACAATTAAGAAATCTTCATTTTATTTAGCAACAAATCAATAAAAGGGCAGAACTAAATTAACAAATTATTGATAGACCTCTCTATATCCATTTTTTTGTAAAATGGAATATTTCATGCAATACAAACGACTATTTTATTTTATTGTTTTTAAACACAAATTTAACGTTACTTACAGTGAGTGATTTGCAAAATGTTTAACATTTATAGTTTTGACAACTGTAAGATAAAAAATTAATTAATTTTTGTTTTAAATTAATAAATTAGTAATTATTAAAAAAACTAATTAAAAATGTTTTTCTATTTATTAATGTGTGCAATAAAATATTTTAATTCTAATAAAATTATATAAAAATACTTATAAAAAAGGCAAATAGATTTTTGAACTTTAATTAATATACCTTTTAAATAAATATTATAACTGCCAATTTTAAAACAAATTGCATGTAATCAAATGCTTGTAAATAAAAACACAATAATAAATTTATATTGTACCACTATTTAAAGGTGTTTTCGGTAAATATTTAACCAATTTACATTCTAATGTTAAAACAAAATTTGTAGTTACTTAAATGTGACATCTATTTTTGTATAATAAATGTTTAAAAAAATTATAAAAATATTTGAAATAAACAAATAAACAATTATTTTTATAAATGTTTATTTGTTTAAAAATTATGCACTAAATTTAACAATATTAATAAAACCTTTATGTTATTGAATAGAATTTTCATTTTTAAATAAAAAATTGAATAAATGAGTTGAATAAAATTTTGTTGGTCAAGTTAATTATTTGTTTGGTGTTACCTTTATTACATTAATTAGAACCAGCACAAAATCTGTGCTTAAAAAGCAGGAGGGTTGAATGTTAAAAAGTGGCAACTTTGTTTTTGTGAAAAATATTTTGACTAAAAAATTAGTAACATAGTGAATTTTTAAATATACACCTTATTATAAAAAACAACTATAAGCTAAACAACCTGATTATTTTTATTGGGTGTCCGATTTTCTATTATTTATTAAAGTTTTCAAGCTAAACATAATTAAACCAACATGCAATTAAACGAAATCTATTTAAAATTTACATAACACAGCACTATTTATTTAATAAGTATATTATTAAATTATTATTATTATTATTATTATTATTATTATTATTATCATTATAAATAATTACGTTTTATTAAAAAAAATAATGGATATATTGTACTAGACGTAAAATAATTTAATAAATAACTTTTATATTGTTTGGTATTTGAAAAATAAAGTTTTATTGTTAAAGCTTGAAAGTGCTATACATGAGAAAATTAGTTTTAAACTTTTATCAAATCTTTCAGTTTATTTTTATTATTATTTTCAAATTGCATTATTTACTTACAAAAAAAGTTGATAAGTTTGCAATAAACAATTTCAATTTATTTCTAAATTAAATTATTAAATAATAAACATTAAACAATTTATAATTATAAAAATATAGGTAAATTCATTTACATACATTTGTTATCTTTTGTTGCATTATAATGAGCTTCTGTTAATTATGCTAGTACATTTTAATAAAGTCATTTTAAAATAAATTAGAAATTATATAAATGTTTAAATTTATGCTTAACAAAAAACAATTTATTAAAAATTATTATTAGAAAAACGTATTCTGTACAATTCCGTATACCAATATTATTTTCTTAATTAAACATATTTATTTTGTAATGTTTTATTTTAAAACACATAAAAGATAATTAATAAAAGGTACAATTTTTTTATATTAAAAATTATATGTGTATTCCATTAGTGTTATATATGTATATTAGTACAGTCATATTAAGAAAATTAACAATATTGATTTTTATATAATTTAATTAATATTTTTTAGTGATAAATGTGCTTACAATAAAAAAGTTAGACAATTTCTGGTGCATAAAATTGTCAGTTTTATGTCGACAGTATATTTTTTAATTGTTATTTTTTTTATATTTAAAAATACTTTAAAGTATTAAATTTTAACAGGCAATGTCTATTTGAAATTAGCAAAAAACTATTTAACATGGCATAAAAATTAGCATAGACGCCAAATTTTTGAAATACAGTTGCTGTATTTTTTGAAAATTAAAAATGTACATTACAACATATCATATAATTAAATTAAAAATTTTATAGCAAAAGTTTACTGTTAAAATAAACAAAATTAAACTTATGCTTTGAAAAAGTTAACTTGTGTTTTTAAATAGTATGTATAATTTTGTTAAACCAATAAACAAGTACAAATAATAATCATATTTTTTATTAATTGTATTTATGTACTAAAGTTGTGTTTTTTAAGCATGGTTTAATAAAGTTTAAAAATATATTTGCAACAATTACTTGTAATGTCTAATTTAAAAAAAAATAAAAAAACGTTTTATTAATTTAAAGTATGTAGTATTAAAATGTATTTAATAATGTGAACAATTAAATAAGTATAAATAGACTGCTAGTACATAGGTTAAACTGCTCAACCTTTACCCTAATTAAAAAGTGTAAATATTTCATTAAATGTAAAAGGTATTTTGGTTGCAAAAATAATATTTCATAAAATGTTGAAGCAATTAAACTAGAGCATTTTCTTAAAACCTCTCTTAATTTTTATTTTGTCTAAATTTTGACTACTTAGTACGCATTTAGTAAATTCAACTGTATAATTGTATTGTGCTAAATGTATTTTTAATAAATAAATTAGATTATAACTAATATTAATATTTTATTTATGTTAAGTTAAAAAATTTACTAAACTTTTTAATATTTTTTTTATGTAAATGGTTTAGAAAAATGTTACTAAAGTTAGATAAATTTATATTTATTATTTCTGGTACAAAAATAAACAATAATATTCTGCTTTCGTTCTGCACGAAACAAGGTAAATTGTTCTTTCCTTTTTATTACTTATTGTTTGTAACAAACAACGTCAATCGTGCTATTATTATAAGTGGCCTCATTTAAAAATAAACATCTAAATTTCTGCATTTTAGTGCTAATATAAATTGCACTTATTTAAAGTATTTAATCTTTAAAAAATTAATATATTACTTAAAAATACTATAAAATATTCAAATTAATTTTAAAATAAAATAAGTAATTGTATAAATTCAATAAACATTTTATTTCTAATGTTTAAATTATAAATTAATAAATGCAAAAAAAATTATAGAAAATATTTTAAATGTTTATTTAGAAGTAATTATTAGTTAAACACAAATGAAAATATTATGTGCACAAATACTGCGCTTCAAGAATTAGATATAAAAAGTGAAAATAGACACAAATAATGTGTAAAAGTAATTTTATAAAATTACAGAAAATAGTTTATTTGATTAATAAAAATAATTTAACATTTTTACAACAGTACATATATCCAAGATGTTTAATAATTTTGTTTAATTTGGTACCCATATATACTTAATAGTTTTTTAACACTATATATACATATACGTATATATATATATATATATATATATATATATATATATATAACTCCGCCTAGTTTTGATCAGAAATAATTCAATCTAGCCAGTTCCAAGCCTGGATAAAGGAGGAGGGTTCGAGCACAAGGTTAGCAACCTGGCCTTTGTAAAAAATTTGTACTGCTACGGAAACAATAAGAGGACGCCATTCCGGCAAACAGCGGCAAAGAAGTGATCGCGCGTATCTCGATGACAGAGTTACACAAATGACAGGATTGAGTAAAAGCCGAAAGAAAGCTCAATCTTCGATTTGCAGAATCTTTAATGCCAAAACCTTAACCAGTGTTGGAACATGGAATGTGCGCACACTTTTCCGTACTGGAAGTTAGAACAAGTCCTTCGAGAAATGAAAAAGTACAACTTAGATATTTTGGCTATTAGCGAAATGCGATGGAAAGGCCAAGGTCATTTCAAGAGTGGAGATACATCAGTTTTATATTCGGGACATGAAGAATATCATATTTATGGGGTTGGTATTATGTTGAGTAAAAATGCTGCTAAAGCTATGATTGGATGGAAACCAATGAGCGACCGTATCATTTCAGCTAGATTCAACACCAAATTTACAAAAGTAACAATTGTGCAAGTCTATGCCCCTACTGAGGAGAACCAAAAATATATATTCTATGATCAATTACAAAGTTTGTTGGATGATGTGTCAAGAAGAGACATCAAAATATTGATCGGTGATTTCAATGCGAAATTAAGCAAAGATAGATCTGGGTATTTCTCAAATGTTGAACCACATGGTTATAGATTGTTGACGCTAAACAGTCATTGTGGAATGAATGTTGGCAACACACATTTTGCTCACAAAAATATGCACAAGACAACGTGGGTTTCTCCAGACGGAGAAACAGCAAACGAGATTGACTACATTTGTATTAGCACAAAATGGCGATCTTTATTGCAAGATGTACGTGCATATCGCGGTGCAGATGTTGGTTCTGATCACAATTTTGTTGTTGGAAAATCTTGTTTAAAATTAAAGACAATAAAAACCACAAAAACATTACATCCATTTTTGTGTGAGAAGCTTAACAGTCAAATATCTCAAATCAATTTTACAATTCCTTAAAAAATCATTTCAAAATCTGAAAAGGGTAGAAAAGTCTGATGATCAATGGAAATTGTTTCATATAACAATACAGACTGTGCAGCAAATGTGCTAGGTAGAAAATGTCACTCTACAAAGAAACAATGGATTTCATCAGTCTCCTTGAATTTAATTGATTACAGAAAGAAGACAAAATTAGAGAGAGATTAATCTAACAATCCTGTTATCTGGAAAATATTAGATGATAAATATAGAACTTTAGATAAAAAGGTTAAAAAAAGCTGTTACAAAAATAAGAATTATTGGTTAGAAAGCAGATGCAAAGATGCAGATATGGCAGCAGCAAAAAATGATTCCAAGACTCTGTATAAAATTGTAAAACAACTGTCGAGAATTAGAAGGAACACCGATATTCCAATCAAAGGAAAAGATGGTCGTTTACTTTTAACAAATGATGAGCAATCATCTAGATGGGTAGAACATTTTAAAGAAGTACTTAATCAGTTCATGCCAAATACTCTTATAGATTTTGATAATGATAATGTTATGAATGTGACTTAAAATCCGGAAATATGTTTTGATGACATTTCTGTAACTGAAGTGATTTATGCAATTCAAAGGTTGAAATACAATAAGGCGGAGGACTTGACGAGATAACTGCAGAGATGCTCAAACATAGAGGTGATGTTGTAGCAAGTTAGCTTGCTCATTTATTTAATGTTATATGGCATAATGAACAAGTTCCAAATGATTGGCGACAGGGAGTAATTGTTACTTTTCCCAAAAAAGGAAGTTTGAACGATTGCAATAATTGGCGCGGAATAACCTTATTGTCTGTTCCTGCTAAGGTGTTTTGCAAAGTAATTTTAAATCGTTTAAGTAATGCAGTAGATAAACACTTTTGAGAACAACAAGCAGGTTTTCGGAAGGGAAGAAGCTGCTTTGAACAAATACTGACCCTCTAACATTATTGAGTAAAGTCAAGAATTTCAGCAATCACTTACAATCAATTTTATTGATTTTATGAAAGCTTTTGACAGTGGTTATCGAGAATCTTTATGGAAAATCGTTAAGTTTTGCAGAATACCGTTGAAATACGTGAATATTATGCGTTCGCTATACCAAAATTCAAGTTGCTGTGTTCGAACAAAAAGTGGTCATACTGCTATGTTCGAAATTGTCACGGGAGTACGTCAAGGATGAATTTTGTCACCGTTTTTGTTTCCTCTGGTAAATGATTTTATTATGACTCGATCCATGAATAATTTGTCTTATGTTATCAAATGGAACCAAGGCAGATTAACGGATTTAGATTTTGCAGATGATATTGGTCTACTCAGTGAAACACCAGAAATGATGCAAAATATGACAATATGTCTCAGTGATATCAGTTCTCGTATTGGCTTACGGATTAATTGTTCCAAGACAGAAGTGTTGTGCACTAAGTCAAACAATGTTTTGCTCATCAACATTAGTGGACAAAATATTGATGCTGATGATTCCTTTACATATTTGGAAAGCATCATTAATAAAGATGGAAAATCGAAATTGATGTTCAAGTTAGACTTGGAAAGGCAATGTCAGTCTTCAATAGACTCAAATCAATATGGTCATGTTCTACCATTCGCCTGAAGGTAAAACTTCGTTTGTACGCATCAATAATCATTCCTACGACAATATATGGGAGTTAAACTTGGAAGCGAACGGACAAGATTGATAAGATGGTGGATGTTTTTCATCACGTATCAAATGATGAGATCATGAGTAGAACTGACTCTCGTTTACTATATGACATCATTACAATTAGACAAAGAAAATTACTGTCAAATTCTACGTTTACCGCCCGGAACATCAGCAAGAAAGGTTTTGGAATGGACAATTGTAAATGATAAAAGAAAGATTGGCAGACCACAGAAAACTTGGTTAAGAACTATTCGGAAAGATCTAATTGAAATGAATGTTTTATGGGATCAAGCAAACCGTTTGGCAGATGTTCAAATACATGGAAACATTTTGTTGTCTCATGTTCTTTTTGAATTACGAGACTTCGTTCTTGTTATTTTTTGCTGTAATTGTTATCTTATTGCCCATGCTTATTTTTTAAAGCAAAAGGGTTTTGTAATAATAATAATAATTATTATTATATATATATATATATATATAAACTTTAGCTATTTTAAGTTTTAACTTAGTAAAAATAAAATAGAAACAAGTTTACCGATTCGAAACTTATATAAAGAAGAAGGGTTTGCGGCAAAACGGACATCCAGCTGTACAGGAACTGAAATGGGCAGTGTTAAAATTATTACATTAACATTGTAGTAGTTCAAAAAATAACAATTGTTTATTATAACTTCTTTTAGACTCTTTGGATAGGAATCAACCAAATTATTGATATGATCTTGTCGAATTCGCTTTTTCAACACATCATTAATTTTTTCTTTGAACGTGCCTTGATTTTCTATTCGATTCACTTATTGTCTAAGATAACTAAAAAGATTTTCAATTACACTGAGGTCCGGGTTGTTTGGAGACAATTGAATGAAGCTCAGTATTTTGCTATTTAATGAATCTTTAGTATAAACAATAAAAAATGTATTAAGTTTTAAATTATGATAAAAAACACATAACCTTTGTCGACATGTGCACTTCAACAACCATTAAATGCTTTAAAGCGTTTTGTCATAGTTTAGTCCTAAGAAATTCTTTAAAAATGGTTATAAATTTTGAGTTGCTTAAATGGTTACATGTTTGGCTCTATTTTGGCAATTGTACGAACCTATAATATCCGTAAATACATAATGAGTGTGCAACCTTTTTAACAATGCACTTGTAGTCCTAAAGAAAATCGGGATCGTAAATAGTTAATTAGTTAATTCTTCGTTTTGTATTTGTTTAATAGACTTCATTCTGTTACTTTTCAATTCGGTGATTATAAACAAATCATTTCGTTTACTAGTTAATGGTGCAGATCCAGTTCCAACTGTTCTTAGACGTGTATAATCCTTTAAAACTTTGTATACAATCCTTGTACTTACCTCAAATAAATCTGCAATTTGTTCGACAGTTAAACCAAAATTATAATGTTTACTTAGTTGCTTGTCATTTTTAGCAGTTAAGAAAAAGCTTGCATTATTTAAACTTATTGTATTCTACTGCTGTAAGTATTCAAATTTGTATCAGGGTTAGGGGGTAAAATTAAAAATTTGACAAGTCCATAAAACAGAAATGGGGGTTCAAGCATTTAAAAATTTTCTTTGATCTTTTTACACCATAATTAATGTTAAATTTTTATATACATACAAAATTTAAAAACTGATTAATTTTCTTTAAATAAAATATATACTGTGACGTGCGCTGGATTAAGTAAACACTTGCAAAATGATGTAAGAAAATAATAATTTTTTTCGAAATTATTGTTGCGTAATCGTTTAATGTTATTAACTTAATACGTATATAATTTTTAAGTTAACTATTACCATTTACCCATTTGAATGCTATTTATCCAAAAATTCCAAGACACTTCAATATTTATAATTATAAAAAACTTAAAAAACAATTAACTTCAAGTATCGATAGCCCATATTATTTTAGCATAATTACTTTGTTAAAAAATATCTTTTAACTTAAAACAAAAAAAAAATAAAAAATAAGAGTTCATTGGCAAGTTCTATTTTGGACCTTGCAAAAAGTTTCCGCCAAATCCATTTATTGGTCATAATGCTTTAAATCGGTATGTTACAAAACCAAATGGACAAAATTAATTAAAAACAGCAACTTTTTACAAAAGAGGTTTAAACTGTAAAGGAAAATGAAAATATTTTAAACTAAATAGTAGATTTACTAAAATGTAAAAAATAACTATAAACACATTTTTAGCATATAAATTGTTTTGATAACATTTATATTTCTTTAACACTGTTATTATTATGCATAAATAATAAAAATTGATTTTATACCTATAAGAATTCAAACATTACAAAACGTTTTTTATTGTAAAGTGAATTCTAGTCAATCAGTTGTCATATTACAAAAATTAACTATTTTGTTATAAAATTGTAAAAGATATTGGTTTAATTTATTGTCATATTAGAGAAGTAAGTAATATTTTTTTATTTAGTGTTTATCTTAAACAATAATTAAAAATTAAAATTTTAATAAATTTACAAATGTAAATGAAAAAATGTTTATTAATTTTCCGATATATTTTATATTTAAAGCATACATAATATTTATAATTTTTTGTTTTAATTAAAATAAATAAACAATTTGGTTATTTTTACACGTTTAAATATTTAATTTTTATATAAATTTGTTTGTATTATTTTTTTTAGTTTAAGAAATTATACTTTGGAAATTAAGATAATATTTTTTACAAAAGTAATTTAAATAAAAATATAAGAAGATGTAAACTGTGAGATGAATTCATTTCGTATATTCTCTCAGTCACAAACATATAACATTTTAGTATATATATACAAAAAAGGGGGTATGGATAACATTTAAATTAGTACAACCCACAAACATTTACACACAATCATTACGACCAAGCTAAGTTCAATGTAGTGACGAACTGTTTTTGTGCACACAAGCAGGTTTCAATGTGTAAATATATACAGATTCGAGAATTTTCAACATATTTAAAGCTGGAGAAGTAATTAGCACTTTAAAATAATTTTTAAAATTGATTTGGTGATTGGTTTGAAGTAGATGACGTAATATGGAGGATGTGCATGAGTGTTCACTCCCGTTTGACCTATTATTAATCCAGTTTGGAATGTGTTCTTTAGCCCGGTTAGCTAAGCGACGCATTATCCGACCAATGTACTCGTCATCGCAACTGCAAGTGAATTGATTAATGCAGCGGGAGGCGGAAAATGTTTTTTTAGCTAATTTAATGTTGGGCAAAGGGAGAACTTTAGTAGTGAACAGCATTGTTAGTTGAATCGATAGAAAGGTCCTTTTTATGGCTGTTTTAAGACGAATTTTGAGGAGGTTCATAGTTTTAAGATAGAAATTAACAAATTTATAAATAAAGTTAGAAACCAATATTTATTTATTTGTTATTTTTTATGTTAATGTAGATTAATATTGTGTATTTTGTAATGTGAAACAGTGTCTTAAAATTATTAGATAAACAAATTGATATTAGGCTGTTAAACATATGTTATACATAGATTAAACTTGTATAAATAATAATAAGTAGAAAGTTTAGAAGTTGCAATGTAAATGAAAAAAACTAAATAAATGATTAATGCTTTTAATAAAAAAAATTAGTTAAGTTAAAATGGGTTATGTAAAATATGCACATAAAAGTGGGTTTTATTTAAATTTTATAATAATTATGTGTAACACAAAAACTGTTACTTTTTAAAAATAATAAGGTTTTGTGTTTTATAAAATTTGTAAAACTTTTGAATATTCTAATTTGTTTTATACAATTTGCTATATATATATATATATATATAACTAGAAAACTTAATTGTAGCAAACATTTACATTTTAATTGCATTTTATTTTTTTTAATGTTATAATTTTTACACAAATCAATTGCGTTTTAATGATTTGATAACTATATTTTGTTCTTGTTGATAATTTTTTATAGATAACTTTTACCTTAAAAGTATAATTTAGTTTATTCTATATTAAAAAATTGAGTAGTTTTTTCAAACTTTAACTATTTTACAAATTTAAATTATTTTGATTTGATTACGACATTTTTTAAAATAATAAAGTTTTAAAAATTGATTGTTAATAAATAATTAAAAATTTTTAATAAATTTTAAAAATTATTATTAAAAAGTTTAAAAAATGTTTTTATTTTGTAAAAGTTTTTGTTGTAAATTAAAGAATAGAATTAATGTTGTAAAATTATTAAATATTTATATATATATATATATATATATTGCAAAGAGTAAAACATAATTCATCAATTATTTTTTACTTATATTTATATATTTTGTTATATTTATAGTAATAAAAACTTTTTAATGTTTTTAATTAACATATTATGTTTGATTTGTATCATTTACTATATATATATATATATAAAACTTTTTAATGTTTTTAATTAACATATTATGTTTGATTTGTATCATTTACTATATATATATATATATATATATAATGTATCAAATTTAATTAATATTTGTTAATTTTGGTTTTTGTATTTTAATTAGTTTTTGTACACAAAATGCACTAAATAATTGTAATTTTTTGTGTAGGTTATTTATAAAGTGAAAACATGTACATTTCACTGTATTGACAAAACGAAACAACATTTTGATAGTTTCCAACATGGTAACTGAAATCTGTTTAATTAATTAATTAATTACTATTATGATTGTTTGTTAAAAAACAAAACAATTGTAACATAAGCTAAAGTAATATATATTCCACTGAAAATGTAATAATTTATTTATTTATATGTACATATACATACATCTAAGTATTATATATGTAGAATAAATAAATAAATAAATGTAACTTTTATTGTTTTAATTAAAATGTAAATGACATTTTTTAATGTAATAATTGGACAACTATGTTTTAAAAATATTTTTATTACAAAATGTGATTGAAAACATCATTTTTAAAGAAAGAAAAAATTGCATACCAACTGCAAGAATGTAACAAAATAATTTTTCACATGTTTTTGTTTGTATAAACTGGAAATTAGTTAATCTATATATTTAATACATATACATAAAAAATTAAAACAATTTAGAAATAAAATGTGTATTTTATTAACGTTTTTACAAAACGAGCATTTAATGATTTTAATATCTTTTTTGTTTACATTTTTATAAAAATACTTTACATATTTAATCAAAATGTTAAAATCATTCTGTTTTATAAAAATAAAAATTTAAATTGCAAAATAATTAAAATTGTGTTTTAAAATTATTTATAATTTAATTTAACATTTTACTCGTAATTTTAAAATAATACTGCCTTTTTAACTGTAATTCTATTTTCCAACAAGTAAAGGTTAATTTTTAAAAGTAAAATTAACCACATTTTTTTCAACTTTAAAAATCAACACATTTTTTATTTTTCTTAATTACTAAAATCAATTCTTTAAAACCGATTTTAAGTTCATTTAAAATAAAGGGCTGAAAAGCAAATTAAAAAGCTTCGTTTTTTTAAAAACGACAACTATTACGGAAGTAGTAAAAAAAATTGTTAATGTTAAATTAATTATTATTGTTAGTTGATTTTACTAAAAATGTATAAAAAAGAAATATTAAAATTAAAAATTACATAAAACCATGTATATACTTTACACTTGGTTTTATATATAATACGAAGTATTTGTCTAAAAAATCTCAAAACTGTGATGAGTTTATGTTTTATTAACAACACCCACATAATTAGAATTATTAAATGCAATTTACGTATTTTTATAATAATTAATAATTTATTAATTAATGTGTTTATAATCATTAAAATAATAATTTAATATTCTAAGTTTATATTTTTTACAATTTAACGGTTTTGTCATATCATGATAAAAATAAAAATAAAAAATTAATTTATGTAAAAAGTTAGTTAATAATTTTTTGAAAATATTTTGTTTTTTAAATAAGTTTTTAAGATATATTTATTTTAACAAATCCCTTTATAGAATAAATTAATGTATATTAACAACTACTTCGTAATATATTATTACACTCAAAATTATTTTACTTTTTCCGAAATTATTGATTTGTTTGTAAATTAAGTTAAAAATTAATGTTTGCATAACTAATTGAAATAAAAATGTAGTATATCTTGTTAAAACAATTTAAAAATTACATTAATGCTTTTAAAACTATTGTGGATATTTTCTAAAAAATACTAAAAATGTTTTTTGTTTGTTAAAAAAATTATTGTGTAAATAAAAACAATAAAATGCACCAGTTTTTTTAAGTTATAAAAATATCTGTTAGTAAGGAGCAGATAAAAATAATATGCTTTAACTTTTTAATTACAGAAAGTTTAGTTGATTTGTATTACACAGAAAACTTTTAATATATGTTTTATAAAAATAAAATAAACATTTAAAAAAATTTGTGCACTTTGTTTTATAACTAGTAAAACATTAACTTAAAAAATTTTACATAAAAGAATAGGGTACTAAATATATTAAACATTGTACAAAGTTAATTTTTAATAGTTTAAAAAAATTGTTTATGTACTAAACATTATGTTGGTTTTGTAAAACGTATAAAATAACTATTATATAGCAAACTATGTTAATCAATTTAAGCAAAAGTTTTTTTTTCGAAATATAGTATTATCTTTTAAGCTAAAATGTGATTTTATTATTCCAGAGTTATAGTTGTTTTTAAAAAAACAATGTTCTATGTTACATGTTTGCAAAATTAGCTTTAAATACATTTTAATTTATATAAAAAATAAATTTAAACATAATGTGGGGTAAAATAAAATTAGTTATGTTTTAAAAATTACCATTTAATAATTCTAATATTAATCATATCTATCTTGCTTTTTTTAAATAATTAAATATAAGCATACCCAAATTAAGAAATTATCAGCTCTAAACAATTTTTTGTTAAAACTTTATATATTAACAACTTAATTAATATAAGATCAAAGCACCTGAGACAAGTGTCTACGATAAAAAACAATTGCATTGATTGTTTAATATTTTGTAGTGTATTATACAAAAACATTATTTAATAACCAATGCAAAATTAGATATGTTTTATAGTTTAAGTAGTATTTAACGTTATATTTTATGTTTATAATTTTACTCAACCTGTTTTATGTATTTTTTTTATAAAAAACATATATAAATGAAATTATAATTTATTTTTTTTGTTATATAGTATTATATATAATATAATTAAACTGAATTGTGTTTTTAAATTATGTGATTTTAGTTGAATAACTGCGTTTTTAGCACTATTTTCTTTAATAGTTGTTCACATTGCTACCAAAAAAACAAGAAGTCTCCATTTTTGTAAACAACAGAAATTCCGATAGTAAAGTTAATTAAGAACTACAAAAAATGGTTAATTTTTTATATGCAAAATATTTAATGTTGTAAATTTAATCCTTACGGACACACTATGCAATAAACAACTTATCCGTTAAATTTTTTTGTTTTAATATTACCCTTAATAAGAGTTAAAGGTTTTTTCATTTGTACGATTTTCATTGTTTATATTTTTATTGCAATAATAAATATTTAAAGTAAGTTCATCACTTTAAAAAAAAGTTGATTTAATTTTAATATACATTAGGCTGTACTAAAATTTAGTAATAACAATATGAAATTTAAATGATTACAACGTTAAATTTTGATTGACTTACTTATGTAAAGAAAAGAATTTTAATTTTATTCATGTTACAAATAAATAATGTTAGTAATTATTAAAAAATAAATTATTGCTAGTTAATAACTTTAAAATTTACTAATTGTGTTTTATTAAATTGTACAGTTAAATTACCACACAAGACGACTAAAATATTATGTAAAAAATAAATATAGAAATATAAAGAAACATAACGTATACATATATATAATTGACATGCATAATTCTTCAATCCCAATTCAATGTTTTTTAATAAATGTATTAATAAAACATTAAAAATAGTCATGCATAAAATAAATTGAGCAAATGAAGTAATTTGTTACAAATTCAAAAATTAGATGAAATAATAAGTTAAATACAGAAATAGAGAAAAATTATAATACATTGTTATACGTTATAAATGGTGTAGGTAAAAGAAAAAAGTTTAAATTACAAATAATTATTATAATTTATTGTTTAAAAAACGTAATTTTAACATAACAGAATTTTAAAATAGTGTGCAATGTTTACATTTAAATTATAAAACTTTTTTGCATTGCAAATACTAATATATCATGCGTTTCATTGGCTAATAGACCATGTACAAGACGTTAAAGCTAACAGTACTTATTTGAAAATGTGCAAATAATGCATCTGTTTTACACTTTTTAACTCACAATAAAAATTTTAATTTTAAAATTTTAATTAATGACGTTTTACTCTGTGCTAAATTTTAATACATTAAAAGACTAATTATTATAAAAGTTATTTGTTAAAATTCAATTTAACAAACGTTTATTTACAAAATGGTTTTTAATTTTTTAAATTAAAGAAATGTTTCATAAAATAACAAATTATATTAGTTATTAGTAATGTATCAATGTTTTTAATTTTATAAATACCATAGTTTAATATAAATTATTGTAATTTTGATGCAATGTTTAAAAAAATTAATAAAATGAATTAACTGAAAATACTCAGCCATACTTATATAAACAAAAATTTAAGTAGCAGTTTGTTAAAAATGTAATAGTTAAACAACCAAAAACATTCAATTAAAATATGTTTAAATGAAACTATTTCATTTTTAATTTTAATTGTTTTTAATAAATGATGCTGTGAAAATTTAACTAAATATTTAAAACTTTTATTATTAAAAGGTTTTTTACATTGTTGTAGTTTGTTTGTGTTTTAAATTTTTAATAATTACATTTAAACAAACTAATTTAATATCTAATTTAATTAATGTTAAAAAATTTTTTTGTATAAAATGTTTTATTTCATTACTAAAAATTAACATTTGCACATGTACATAATTATTTTTACACATTTAATTAAAAAAATTTAAAAAAAGATTATTTAAAAATTAATAAAACATTATATTGTTAAATGTACTATAATTATTTTTAGAATAGGTATTTTATAAAACATAAATTTTTAAATTTTTATGGTTTTAATAACTTTTGAATGTTAGCATAAGATATGCTGTATACAACCATTACAATAAATATTACAAAAATTTATAAGAGTATCAAATCCAAAATTAATTTATGTTTGATTTTTTTTTGTAAAAATAAATATTTAAAATTTAAAATAGTGTAAAGTACTTAATAGTCGCTTTATATTTACTTAGAAATATTTATTTTAAAATGTCGAGTCAGAATAAAAAACATATTTTAAAAGCTACTTCTGTATAAACGTGGATAATAAATTGAAGTTACATACTTTTATTAATTTGTGTGCTCAATTTGACTAAAAATAAACAATGACTAATTGTTAAAATTTATATTAAATACATATTAAACTGTGACCTAATTGTGACGTCATAATACTTATTAAGACTAGCATGTGACTACTTCATTTCATATAAATAAGAATGAAATATTAATTTCAAAATTTTTTAATGTATGTTTGTTTGATCAATTTAAAATTCATTTTTGTTTAACTTTGAGATTCCGCTTATCAAGTAACAAAACGTGTTATCTGTTTGCGTAGTTTGTAAAATAAGCAATAGTGATAGAAAAGCTTATCATCTTAATGTCAGTGAATATCATGTTATTAAAGAATTAAAAAAGAAAGGATTTTAATCAAAAAAACTGGCAAAATTATTTAGAGTTAATCTTTTAATAATTTATTGTGTTATAAATGGTTAAAAACACCGAAACTATAATAATGTTGGAAAAAGACGTGTAACAACTACCACAAATGATCAGAAAATTGTTATAAAAAATTTTTTTAATAATAAACCTAAAACAAATAGTTTAAAGGATTTTACTTATTCGACCATTATAAATAGAACAACAGAATTTAGTTTATCACTTCAATGGCTAAAAAGTTAAACCATTTATTACTAAAAGGATAGAAGAATAATGGATTTAGTTTTTGTAAACAATAGAGTAAACCACTCTAATGTTATTGACATTCTGCATATTTTGCTGATGAAACTATGATTTGAGAAAAATTATTTGGCTACAAAAACAAAGAGATGTGCAAATCATTTTTATTTATTTTCCGGTTATATATATATATATATATATATATATATATATATATATATATATATATATATATATATATATATATATAATTGTCTGTTATAAAAGATGTTTTTTGTTATAAAATGCAGCACACTTATATGAGAGTTACTACTGATTTTTAGGACAATGCTCCATGTCATACATCCAAGAAAGTAACATCATAATAATCTATGTTCACATTATTTATTTTGTATCTACATTTAGACATTAGATAGGCTAAAATCAAAAACATTTTATTCAATTAACACCTAACAGTCCGGACATAAATGTTATTGAACATTTTTTCAGTACGCTAAGATGTAACATCAATAAGCATACTGAAGCATGCTAATTCTTTCTATGTTTGTGACTGAAGAGAATATACAAAATGAATTCATCTCACGATTTACGTCTTCTATTATTTTTATTTAAAAATGTATTTGTGGTTTTATTGTTAGTGATTTCAATTAATTTGTTTCTGAAATTTAATAAATAAATCTAAATTTTATAACATTTTTAGTTAAACAAATTCGAATTAAAAATATATGCAATTTTTTGCAGAGTGAAATAACAATAATAAATTGTATAAATAATTTGTTTTTAAAATTTTAGCTATTGTTTATACACAAAATTTATTATACTGTCATAAATTAATGTTAATTATCCTTTTTTAAACAACAAACAACAAAATTGTTTTATAGTCTATTTAATTATTTTAAAAATAAATAATGTAAGACAACGATCACTCATTACATGCCGACCTTCACAAATCAATTGTATCAGACCAAACACGGAAAAAAATTATTCATGTTTGATCAAAACCAAATATTTACTACAATTCGTGCATTCCATATTTAGCAAGATGTTTAACCAACCCAATACATATAAAAAATGAACTGTTTTGGTGTCTTTCACATAGAAATTACTTATTTTTGATGTTTTCATTATAGGGATTGCCAAACTTTACGTGATTCAATTATTTTTGCTATTCTGTTTATAACATAACCAACTGATTATATTATTATTATTATAGCTATTTCCCAACAGTTTTGATATGACACTATATGGTTAGAAGAATTTATAAAATGTTTTCCATAACTATATTACCAAAACCTTTTTATTTTTTTATTTTTATTTTGCAATTATTGTATAACCTTAATTTTTATTAGTTTTTGTTTATCTTTGTGTACAATTTTTTGTATACTATAATGCTGAATGCACTTCTACTGAGATATTTAAGCTAATTGCAATAATAATCGTAAAAATAGAAGTAATGATTATTTTAAAACTTCATTTCTATAAACATTATTTATTATTACATATTATTACATTATTTATTATTAAATTAATATATACAATGCAATTAATCTAATTTATTAAAAAATGTTTTTTAAATACTACTACAACAAAAGATAACAGACTTAATGTTTGATTTATTTAACAAAATTAGATCACAAAATAAGTTATCAATTAAAATTAATATTCAATTTATAATAAATTAACAAAATAACGTATAAATATTTTGAATAAAATAAGCCCACGTTCAGCTTTGCTAAAATGTCCACTTTTAAAAGTTGTTTCCCGTAAAACATTCAAAGTAGTAAATAAACAAATAAATAAATAAATAAATTTTAATTCACAAAGTAATATTTTGATAATTAATTATTATCATTATAAAAACACTTAAAATTTAACTTAATAACAATACTAATTATTAAAGAACAAAAAATAATTTACGTTGTACATGTAATACAATCTCAAGTAAAACATTTTAATCTAATAAAAATTTTTAATATGCATTTTATTATAATAAATATAATCAAATACTGTAAATATTGAAATATTAATTTAAATCTATATTACAGAAATTGTTAACTAAATAATTTATGTTGAAATGGGGTATAAACAAAGCGCGGTAGACACACTTCAAATGAATCATTATAAAACGATTGAAATTTGCTACAATCTAAAAAGACATTTTTGACAAAGCAAAACAATGGTAGCTAAAAACACAATAAAAAACTTTTAATGTTACTTTTAACACAGGAATATTAATAAAATAAAATATTTAATTAATACATCAAATTTTACATCTCATGTCACTTATAAAAATCAAAACTAAGAAAATAATTTTATGTTACGTACATCCGTTTTTTTAATTACATATATATATATATATATATATATATATATATATATACTAGAAAAAAATATCTTAAATTGTAAAGTGCATAATGTGTTGATAAATTATTTAAAAAAAGTAGATATACTTTTTATATTCTAAATGTTATTGTGTCGTACTAAAATAGTTGATTAAAAGTACATGTTAGTTTTATAATTTAAGAAATTAATAATATTCCACTTTTTGTAAAAATGTAATACTATAAAATATAGATATGTAAATATACATAACATACTTATATATATATATATATATATATATATATATATATATATATATATATATATATATATATATATATATATATATATACTTATTAATAATAGAATACGCAAATTTATTTTTATTAAAGCATAAAATGTAATTGTAGTATATGAGTAATTTAATAGCCAAGCTTCAAGATTGAAGAATATGTTGGGTTGAGGATTATGACTATTAACTTTCTTATTATATAAAACTCTATTGTCGTTTAATAAAATGCTCTTTAGTCTATAAAAATACTAAAAACTGAGGAAACAAAGAAACGTTTATTTTTAACCTAAAAACAGAATAGCTTAAAGTAAATTGAAACTTATATTAATAAAGCAATGATTTGTACTAAGTTACATGTCAAATGTACTCCTTTATATATACTGAAATTTTATATGTTAGTGACTGACAAGAATCTATAAAATGAATTCATTTCACATTTTACGTCTTATACTTTTATTTGGTATTATAAAAGGATCCCAATGCTTTAAAAAACAATGTTTATTATAAGGATATTTTAATTACATATTTTAAAAAAATTATACAAATGTTTATTTCTGCCTTTTTCATAAAAATTTTTTTTTTTAATAATTTGTCTGCAATGCATGTGTTTTAACTATTTTTTACTGTTTAATTTACTTATATTGCAAAAACTACTATTTTGCGTGATACAACATTGTGCATATCCGGAGTATAATAATTTACAAAATAAATACAAATATTCACAATATTCTGTATTTAATTATTCATTAAAATTAGTTTGAGAAACAAATGCAATTAAAAAATAGAAAATGTTAAAATGTATTTAAAATAATAAAAATAAACACGCAATATAACAAACTTGTACAACTTCACCTAAATTAAAATGTGTAATATACAAAGTCTTCTATTGTTACAAATATTTGATATTTAAAAATTTTAAATAACAATAAAATTTTTATTAACGTGTATAATAATATATATAAATACAACACATAATGTAATAATTACCAATGTTTAAAGAATAAATTTTCTTATTTATTGTTGATTGTTTAAAAATTATTTGATAAGTTGAAATTTGCCAAAACAACACTAAACAATATTTTAATTCGTAGTTTCTAATAACATGTTGATAAATAGACAATAAATATATAAAAACACAACTGTAGAGTATGTATTTAAAAAGTCGACTATTTCCAACAATATAGAAATTGATCCGTATATGCTATTAAAACGTTTTGTATATAAAACATATTTTGTTACTAACAAACTACATTAAAGGCTCTTTCCTTATGCTAAAAATATTTATTATTTTTGCAAAAATAATTTAAATATGTTTTGTCTGTGCTTTCCTATTTTTTAAAGTATTATTTCTGACAAAATTAAATAAATCTTGCAATTCTAAATTTGTTAAATTAACTCTGTTTCAAGTAAACAATTTTCGTGTTTTTTTATTTTAAAGTATAAAATTATTATAAAAGAGCTTAATACGTCTTAAATACAACGTTTACTTATGTACTAAAAGCTAAATTTTGAATTACATACAATCCACGTATAAACTCATAATTATGTGGTTTTGTCTTTAAAAAAGTTAATATTTTATTACATTTGAACGTGTATTAAATACTAATTCAAAACGTTTTTTTACAATTATCAACGTTTGTAAAAAAAATATATAAACGTACAATCACGTGTTTGCAAAATATCGATAATATTAAAAACATGGGCTAGATAACAAGAAAATGTTTAATAATTTTTTATTTAAAATTATTTTATCAACGTAGCAGGTTGAGAAAAATAATGCAAATGTTAAATTCAAAACTGGGTGAGCATGATTTTAAATACCACTGCAAGCATCAAATACTACCATTCGTTCGACTTAAATAAATGTTTACTTGCCCAAACATATTTCCTGTAAAACATTCAAGCAATAAAAAAATAAAATATTTTTTCCCAATTCAAAATTAAAGTATAGAAATTATTAAAGAGTACAATAAATGTTTGGAACAATTAATAAAACACATTTTTTAGACAAACAGGAAATTTTAAAATGCCAAACGGGGAAATGCCTCGTCACAATAACTTAGCAACACTCCCAATATTATAGAATTGTCAAACTAAAAATGTAAATAATATTATCTTAAAATTGTAACAAACAAGTAATTTATTTATATTTTCTAGCTTAATATTAACTGTTAATTTAAACTTTTTCTTGTATCATACTTTTGTTGCCTTCTTTTATTTCTTGTACGGGACAATTTTGATTTTTGTAACATGCTTTCTCAAAAGTTAAAAATTTACTAATGTCTGAATTGCTGCAAATCTTCAACACAATTCATTCCAATATCAAAATTAAATGGGAGCATGAAGAAAAAACACGATCAATTTTTCAATACTGTTTAATCGTATGCACTAAACCTTATTCCAAAAAATGATGTATTACATTGTTTTTAATTATTTTAAAATTTAGTCATTTTATTGTTATAATTGTAAGTTGTAACTAGTAATAATCTTAAAACGTCAAATTGTAAAAAATGTGAAACGAATAGATAATAGTTAAGCTTCTACTCTATAATCTACACACTTGCAACTTATTTAATTAATGTAAAAAGATTTTTTATCGAGTGTCAGTTATCTACATACTGCTTTCAAACAATTAAATGCAAAAAATTATTATGATTATTATCTATCCTTTTAAATAATCTTTACCTAATTTTGCTTAAATGTTTTCCGGCACTACATTATGTGTTTTGCTCATTAATTAATACACATCAGTAAAATTAACATTTAAATTATTCAAAACTGATCTAAACTATTGGAATCGGATTACTAAAAAAATAAAGCAAAAGTTGAACTATTGTGTAATTTGGAAAAATGTAAAAACCCACCCTAGGGATGTAGTGGAGACAAAATAAACCAATAAGAGTTATAAAATGTTGTGTGTGTGACACAATGAATTTATCGTAATGTGGTGTAGAAAATTTTCTAAATGGGTACACGATTTACTCCTGCAATACAAAAATCCAAGTAACCGTATAACACTAGCTAAATATTGATTTTATTAAGGGCTTGGGCTTGACGACACGAGGTAAATGGAATTTAATCCCATCTTACATATTTTCAATTTTTCAAGGTCAAACAATTGCTTTTTGATAAAAAATGCACTTATACTCATAAAGGTTGACCAATACGATTTTTGATAATTTACCACTAAATTTACATAATAAAACTAAAAAAAATAGTATAAACGTTAAACCTCAATTAATTATAACATTTTTCAAATACTTTTGTAACGTACATTATAAAAAATTACGATAATGTCGTATTGATATAATTTGTCAAACAAATAAACAGTATTATTCTTGTTTTTCTTATTACAATTAATGAATTGTATTATAACAATTAATAAACAGTCTAAAAGCCTTTTAAATATTATTGAAGGTCAACTTACACATATATTTATTTACAGTTATTCAAAATTTTCAAAGCAAAATAAGCAATATGTTGAATTGATAAATAAGACTATTTATTTGATGTACATAGTATAGTATAAACAAATAAATATTTAAAAAAAATTGCAAATTTAAAACAAAATCAATGTAAATGCAGACACAAAACTCAACAAAAATACCTTGTTTTAAAAAAAAGGTTATGACACATTAAAATAAAGCTTTAACAAATGAAATAAAATTGGTGCATATATTAAAAATCCTAAACGTTCAAAATTTGATAATACATAACACTAAAAAAAGGTGTTTAACTGTAAATGTTAAAAATTAAATTGTGTGTATATAACAAAATATTTACAATAAGGCGACTATACGGCATTTAAAATAATTTACTACGTTTTGATCCGTGAGAAGTTAAAAATTAAAAGTAATTTTTTGAAAATACTGATAAAAGCGATTGTGTTAAACAATGATATATTAGTATAACTAGTCCATTAAACCATTTTATTATTTTTCAAAAAATTCAAACCTCATAATTACACTTCGGGGGGAGGTATTTTGTACAAATATGTAATATCATTTTCATTAGATTCAACTATCATCGATTTTGTTCTATCAATAGCATTTTTTGCAAGACTGGGAGAAGAATGTTCACAGACATTTTTTAACTTGGTATTATTAATACAATTATTGTTTGATGTATCACTATCAAGCGTGTCAGACTCGTCACCAATCATTCCTATTTGGTCAATAGCTCCAGCGGACATTAAATTGGCAAAATTTGTTTTATTATTACCATTACCACTATTGTTATTATTATTGTTGTTTGTATATAACACACTTTCTGGCAAATTAGAATAAGTTCGATATGGTTCGACACGATTTGTAGCCATGCCGAAACTGTCGCTTCTTTTGTAATTTGTATATTGTGGAAGACACGTGCTATTGTATTTGTAATTCACTTGGTTGTCATTGAATGTTTTTGTATTTTTCAAACAATTATCCAACAAATTCATCATTGGAGGCACAATTATTGGCATAGCACACGTTTCGTTTATGTCATTGCCCGAATTCTCCCTAGATTGCACTTTGTTCATCAGACACGAATCACTACATTCATCATCAATTTGGCTAGACATGTTTGGATTGGGTTGACCGTAAAAATGTGAATTCTTCATTGAATGCGATAGAATAAAGTCATTATTTGCATCGTCATGAGGCGCCGCTATCAATATGGATTTACTCATTTTGCCATCGTTTGCTACTGACGATCGATTACTTGTTTTTTTGCTTTTTCCAACACTGTTTTCGTCGCTGTTGTAATTTGAATGGCTGTGATTATTATTATTATTGTTGTTACTCATAATCACCGGACTCGCATTCAAATTTTGTTTAGTGCACAATTTGGTTGGAGCATATGGACGATTCGAATCGGGTCCCAAACGACTTGGCCTATAGTCCGATGTTTCGGCGCCACTACTCGTACCACTAATACTTTCGTTGCCTCCATTGTTCAGACTCAATGCTCCAGTTGGACTGGGCTTGAATGTAAACAATAAATGTTTGGACACTGGCCCAATCGCATTGGCACTTCCAACACTATTTGTAGCACTATTGTGACCACCACCACTGTTTAAATTTTTATTAACCAAATTATACTGATGATTATGTTGTTGTTGTTGATGATGATGATGATGATGATGAGATGGTTGAACATTGGACAATTGAAATTGGCCGGATGCATTAAAATAGTTCATTGTACATCCATTGGTAGGACTTAGATCTTGTGACAAACTGTTCACCTCAATGCCTGATGCAACTCCCTCGTCGCTGCATCCTTCTGTTGTTCCGGCCGAACCCAAACCACTAGTATAGCCACCACCGGTAGTTCCATTACCATTGCACAAATTGTGATGAAGATTAGTTATTATGTTGTTGTTTTGTGACCACATGCAACAATGATGCGACAAATTGCAGTTTTGACACATATTCAAATTGGTCGATTCATCATGATTTGGTGTACACGACGACTTGTTGTAGGGCGCAGCCGATTCCCAATCCGAATTGCACGTTCCAAAAGACGGGTTGATCGATTGGCAATTGTTGATGGGATTTTGAGATGCGCACAGAGGCGAAAAGTTGGGCAAACAACTGTACTGAGACAAATTCGAATTCGTATTGTTTGGAAAATTACTCATCGGCGACGCATCCGAACATCCAAAGTAGGAATTTACATTTGAATCGCCTAAATGTATCGATTTGTTAAAATTTGTCAATTGCGCACTATTTCCACTACCTATGCTACTGCAACTCAAGCCACCTCTCCCCGAACCTCCTCCATTGCTTGCACTTCCAAACATGGCTAGCGATCGATTGATACAATGTGGCGATGCACCGCTCAGTTCGAAATTAGTTCCATGAAGAAATAAATTGTTGCTCTTTTTATTTTTAAAGTTATTATTATTATTGTTGTTGTTGTTCTTATGATGAATAGCAGACGGGGGACTAGCATCGACAGGTGCCATAATACTATTATGATTGGTAAATTCCAATGGTTTCATGTTTCCATTCATCAACAACGTCGTTTCACTTATTTCTTTTTTCGAATAATTCGACTTTATCATGTAATTGTTCATCTGTGCATTGCGATGATTCTTCAAAGCGTCACAATCGTCCAGGCTACCAGCGTCTTGTGAATACGGTTGATTTCGCATGTTTAAATTTTTTTGACGATTTGATCGTCGTTTGCGTAAATAAATGACGACAACACAGTTGATAAAGAATAGAAATACCGCCACACAACCCACACCGATGAGAACGTAGGTAACAATTGGTGTTGGGCGCGAATTATACAAACGAGATGAATCGGATGAATAAAATATTGAATTTGATTGAGACCATGGACTTTGATTTGTCAAAATAAACTTGTCTTTCTATAAATCAAAATAGGAAGCATTTGCTTACATTTCTCAAAGTTCATTTTCGAGAATGAATAATGCATTGAAAGGAACAAGATATAAACTAATTAATTTTTTACATATACGAAGGTAAATTGAAATTTGTGTATTTATTTATCTTAAAACTAGTATACCTATACTGTACCGTATAATATAGGTTATTAAACTTATGCACTATGCTAGGACCTATAAAGTAATAGTCCTAGTAAAAGGAATAATTCACTTGCTTGTTAGAGGTAGTAACAGACCTTATTAGAGAAACTTAGGCATTAATAAAAAAACTGACATTCGTACATTTGATTTTC
This sequence comes from Cardicola forsteri, assembly GCA_025895645.1. NCBI lineage: Eukaryota > Metazoa > Platyhelminthes > Trematoda > Strigeidida > Aporocotylidae > Cardicola > Cardicola forsteri. The sequence goes on along the minus strand of JAKXYG010000735.1, from coordinate 215,919 downwards.
TACAGCTCGGATTTAAAAGTTAATAATTTTTTAAAGGACAGGTTAATTTGTAAAACAACTTATTATTTATAGAGAACTTCATTTATGTTATGTAAAATTGAGTTTTCAAGGTCTATATTAGTAAGTTGATAAACTCATATTCAAAACGGCTGGTAGAAGTTGTAAAAAACAGTAAAGATCACTTAAATTATTAACATTACAAAGTTTGTAACATTTATTTTATATATTCATGCATTTTAATCCATAAATATTTTATAACAAATTTTGTGTGCTTATTTTAAGTTTTAATAAATGGTAGTATTTTGCTTTATTTCTAAAATAAATGTTAATGTCTATTATAATTAGAAATTATTTTTGAAAATGATTTTTCTTAGTGTGCATTGCTAAGGTATTATCTAAGGTATATATTAGTAATAGTTAAGAATGTATTACAGTACGCTCATTTTCTCATGTCAAACATTAAGTATTGTAAATGAAAAAAGTAAATTGTTGTTGAAGTCAATATAATGCCGACGTTTTTAGTATAACATATTATGTAAAATGTATACTTTTATATAACATTTAAAATAATTATCATTAATGCTAAACAAACCTTAGTAAAACCATCATCAGGCAACGCTACATCATCACTTTCATCTAGATCAACTATCCAATCTTTCAGATTTTTAACAGTACCTGGATCTTCAATCATTCCAGTTTGTTCAATTTGTGTCAATGCACTATCCATCATCCCCAACGGTAAATTTGCAACATCCACCAGTCCGGTTTGAGTACCCAAGTTAGATGCAGGCCAAATTATAATACTATTAATGGGCACACTTAGATTGTAATGAGCATTTGTCAAATTAACTTTTGAATCACCAATAGGCATGGCCGGATCCCATACATACTTTGTGCCATATGAAGAAATTCTCAAATGATTTTTGGGCACATTATGCGTACCCAATATCGTTCCGTCAGACAAAATCAAACTGGTGACCAATAAATGCAAAGGACACGTGACAGATGAAGATGATGAACGATCAATAGTATTAATTGAATTAAATTTTGATTTTAACTTTAACAAATTCATGCGCAATTTTTTCGAATTTTTGACTGTGGAAGAAGCAGATGCTGTAATCAGGTTGGAACTGCTGCCTACCAACTCCATAGTTAGACGGTGTGGATTAGGCCAGCTGTAGTCTTGAATTGTGACCAAATTATCTTGAAAATAGGGAATCTTTGAATTCTGTTTTTTAAATGAAGTTTCACCGGCAGATTTTTGAGCCGGACTTAAATGACCAGCCAATTTAAGATTATGGTCCTATTAGAAAAAAACGTAAACATAAACATTTTATACTATTTAAAAAGTTATAAGTAGTATATGTTCAAATAAAAATTTATGCTTGTTAACTGTCATATTGGTTTAATTAACGATTTAAAACAAGAAAATCACAAAAATTATTGCACAATAACGTAAATGTATGTAATGCATTACCTTTAATTATAGTGTTTAATTTAACTAACGAACTTTAACTTTTGTTTGTTTTAATAGTTTAATTTGCAATAAACAATACTCAAACTAAAATCCAAAACCCTCTTAAACAAAAATTTCTTAACAGTAAGCCAAATTTTCTGAAATATATAAAATAGAAACAATTTAAAAGTTAACTTCTGGCATGTTTAAACTCCCTTTTTAATAAATTTTGCCTTACTAATTAAATAACTAAAAACTTAATATATGTATTAATTTAAATTACAAAAAAAATTAAATTGTTTTGTTTAAAAATAAATGTTAAAAATGGATCCGAAAATATCAATTAATGATTTTAAAACATTATAAAATTAAACAAATTACTCATTTAAATAAATAAAAATAATGACAATGATAATAATAATAATAATAATAATAATAATAATAATAATAATAATAACAGTAATAATTGCATTGCACATTATTTTTTAGAAATAATTAAATTTGTATAATATAAAAAATACTAAAATATGTAAAGTAATGTAGTCAAAATAATAAAATATTATAAATAATAAAAATAATATTAATAATACACTGCTCGTATCAAAATGACAATAATTTTTAGAATGGAGAAAAACTAATTAATTAAATAAAAATAACAATGATGATTCATTTGCAGTAGGTGTACGTTTAATTTAATTTTCTCATAAGTAAATTTGGTATTGAATTGTAATGCCTACAGTCATCGACAATACCGCTTTTATTTTTATTGCCAAAAAATTTAATATTTCCTTTAATAATGCCAAGTTAAATTAACTAATATATATATATATATATATATATATATATATATATATATATATATATATATATATATATATATATATATGAAAGAAGTTTGCGTTGATGTTCTTAAAATGTCGATCTTTTGAGCTAATACTTGAAACATATTGCTATTTAAATTTTAGTTCAACTATTTTCTATTTATTTGCTTTTAAAAATTAAATTTATTTTGTAATAAATGTGAATTGAATTTTAAAGTTAGATAACCCTTTATGGGTCACTTAAATTTTTTTAATTCATAAAACATTTATTTTTCACAATAATTTAAATAATTTTTGCATAATCTTCATACAAACAAACCCATAAAGTACAAATGTTATGCGGAAAGCAATAAATTGTGCTTACGCAATTGCTTGACGCAAATAATCTAACTTATGATAAAAATGTCAACATATAAACAAATAATGTATTTATATTTATCATGAAATAAGTGGTATAAGATATTTTAAGACAACATATTATATATATAGTTTTGCAATTGAATGAATTTAAAATTAGTTTCACTTTTTAGTTACAGACAACCTGATTTACTTAAATTAATATGCCAAAAATTTTTAAAAATGCAAATATAGTAATAATAATAATAATAATAATAATAATAATAATAATAATAATAATAATGTAGTAACAAAATATGTTTGTATAGAAAATGTTATAAAAATGTATCCCAGTTTATAAAACAACTTTACAGTATCCAAAATTTTAGAACACAAAAGATTCACTAATTCTGGTTTTAGTATAAAATGTCCAAAAGTTAAATATAAACCGGATAAACTTGGATAAAATGCTAGAATTTATATAAATTGGATAACGCAGGTTTACAAACAGATATAGTAGAAATATGTTTTAAATCAGTTTAATTGAAGTATTAAAACTAAAATTAATATTAATAATAATATTAGTGGTAATAATAATTAGCAAAAGATTACTTTCACAGATCAAAGTGGTGTTGAGGTAGAAAAGTTAGTAAAGCGCCGATATTAAATGCGGCCCTTGTTTGGCTTCGCCAAATATCTACTTACCAGAAAAATGCTCGGCGCAAAAAAAACTAGAATAGTAAAATAGAAACCATATATATATATATATATATATATATATATATATATATATATATATATATATATATATATAATGTACAAACAAATATATTTTGTAAAGCTAAGTTTAACAAAATTGCACTTTTAATTTAACAATGATACAGTGTGTAATTTAAACCTCAGTTACATTTTTTTTTAATTTATGTAAAATTTAAACTTTGTATATACGTATGTTAAAATGTTGATAAAGTATTCAAATTAAAGGGAAAGGCAAATATACAATAAACGTAAAAAATCATGCCAAGTATAAGGATTTTATTCAAAAAACATTTTATCAATCTTTTGTTTAAATGTTTCACAACAAACATTTCACCACGTAGCTATTCAGCACAGCAAAATGAGAACTGACATTTAGTGTCGGTTTTGGAAATTAAACCCGTTTACTCAGGTACAAGTCGAGTGCCTTGGCTCTAACCTCTAAAACTACAACACTATTTGTGTTATTTGGTTCTATATTAAAGAAAACGAATCAATGTTTTGTTTGCCTAACTACATCCATAAAGGTTTAAAAATTAAAAAACACTAATTCAATAAGTTCAATTAAATAGAAACCGAAATAAAGTTTATTTTCAATAAGACAACGTTAATCCTATGTTTATATATACATAGTTATTCCTATAGAAATATGATTTTTTCAATTATTTGTGCAATTTTAAATAAATAAATAAAATTTAATACTGAATATAATTAAAAATATACCTAGTGTAATAAAAAACTGGAATATATATGTGTAAACTTTAAAAATTGCGTATATACTTGGATAATAAAAGTTGTAAATCTTTAAGCATAGACAAAAAGCATCTTAGTGTTATTTAAAATTATATTCCATTAAATTTTGATTGGCACAAATAATAAAACACGTTAAACATTTGATAAAATAAAATGCGACCAAAAAAGTGTTTATTCTACATTTTAAACTGCCAATTTTAACAATGCAAAGCAATTATTAGAATTATTCATAAAAACAAATGCGATATAATTTTATTGACACATTGCGCGCGCTTTACGAGTGAAAATTTATTACAATTATGAAAAACAATGAAGTATATAAAAATATTTAATAAAAAGGTTAACACAACATTAAAATTGAAATAAAGACAAAACAAGTGATGGAATTTACATAAAATTAGTCACAGCTAATCTAAATAGGTCAGTGTAAACATTTACAAATAAGTTGATATAAACTAAATCTAACTACAAGTAGTATATTTTATCCAAAACTTCTACCTCGTGAGGATTAGAAATAAACCAATCTAGCCACTCCCAAGACTGGATAAAAAAGGAGGATTTACAGCAAAAAGGGCATTCAATAATAAAGCATTTACGCTAAAACTATTTAATGGCCATTATGCTTCAAACTGGTTCAATACAAAACCAGAAACAACAACCTCTCATGAAAGAGGAAAAAGTTGAAGAAGAAGAATGAAAAGTATATTTTAGCAAAACATTTAGGAAACCATTTGTGTTAAATAGGCAGTGACCCTTTGAACAAATTATTTGTAAGAAATTACACACACACATGTTTCGTTGCTATTGCTTCTACATTTTTTTAAACTTTTCTATCTAGTTAAAATAAAAATCAAATTTTTATAAATTTTAAATAATCCGATTTACATTTTCCTTTAGTTGAAATATGTTTAAATCGATGTTTAAATCAATTTATTAGCAAATGTAATAAAACATGTTCAAAATTACAATATACAATCCGATATTTAAGGTGTACTAGGATTGAAAAAAAACATAATAAATAACACATTTCAATTAAACAATTAAATTAAATTGAAGATATTTTTATATAATTAAAATAATTGAAAACATGTAACATGTTTTTGTATGTATACATTAAACTGTTAATGTTAAACATTTAACTACTATAAATAAAATATCCGAATAACATACGAATATTTATTAAATAAAATGTTTCTGAATGTAAATTATAATTTATACTTTTAATTATAAAATACACAAAGCATAAACATGTTAATAATAATAAAACAAACATATGGTAACAGTGATTTATCTATTTTGATATTAATATGAATTATTTGCAAAATGTAAAAAAATGTTAAACTAGTGCAAACGTCGTGATTCATATATATATATATATATATATATATATATATGTGTGTGTGTGTGTGTGAGTGTGAGTGTGAGTGTGTGAGTGTGTGTGCACTAGTATAGATATCTACAAAACCTGTCCAAAGTCATTAAATTTGATTTCAATTAAAAGAACATTGTGGGAATGCCCAATGTTAACACAGACATATTTTAAAATAAGAATAAAAATGTTTTAAAAAAACACAAGTACAGTAATTACTGTTGAAACATGCAAATAACTTGTATTATGAAGTCCATTAAGTTAAATTATTTAGTGTTACACGCAATTATAACTTATTGGCTATTGCACATTTCAAAATTAGATAGTAAACGTATTTATATCCACATGTTACGTTCAAACAAATTCATTTACGTACAAATAACACAAATACAATATTGCACAACACTGAAAACATTAATATTATTCTAATTATGCACATACCACACATTCTGCTTTGATAGCTACAATATTTAACAAATTCGATTTCTGTTTATGCAAAGGCAACTCTTCGGAATCGATAACTTCCACCTGTATTTTGGTTAGGGGCTGCAAATCACCTAGGGTAGCTACCAAACTCAATTCTACCAGACCAGACCATCGTCCAATCAAATGTGGCCTGTTAGTAAACACGTCTCGATGCACGTAAGCTGCAGGTATTTTAGGCAAAGCATCTTTGGGCGATCGATAATTGGAAACCGACTTGACAACTAGTGCCCACGAAGGCAAAAGGCGTGTTACATCGAAAGACGTATGTTCCTCTTCCGACGTTTGTGATGCATAATCGTCCAATTGGGCGAAATCCATATTTGATCGGTGATCGTATTTTAGCGGACCCAAATAAATGCGCTGACCCGTACCCGGTCGTTTTGTATAAATTCTAGAGTAAAACGATAATTGAGGCATGTTCAGTGTAGAAAATGAAAAATATTTAGCACGGTTGTTGATGCATAACGTTTTACAAATGCAACTTATGTGCCGGGGCAACCTAGCGGTACAGCGTTCAACTCAAATCTGGTCACGTATGGGCTCGATTTCCCACCACCGGTACTGAATGTAAGCTCCATTGGTAAAAATGTGTTTTGTAAAATATTCAAAGTAGCAACAATCAAAAATATGATTGAATCATTGAATAAAAAATGCATTTGTTTATTACATTTAAAAATAAAATAAAATATAAATTAATTACAATTTGAAGAGTTACTTATTAAAAGTACAGTGCAAGTTTTGTTAAACAAAACTAAAATGTTTACAGTTACAAATTGTTAATTATTCTCTTTAAAAAGCACAATATTTCATTGTCACTGCTATTAGTATTGTGTAAAAAGGTACTATTGTAAAAATATTTGATTACTAAAAAGAGATGTATAAACTATGGAAATAAACAGAAAGAATATTGTTTTTAACTTAATCCAGTTCAAGATAATATATACACTTATAAATTTTTATTGAAAATTCCTTATATAGCGAACTAATATATTTTTTGTTCGTAAACATATGTTATTTTGTAAAAACCAAAAAAAGTTGCAATTATTTCTTAATTACATGTTTTTCAAATTTAACAAATCGCATTTAATAAATACTAATAATATTTACACAAAGGTATAATCAAATATATATTTGTACTTATATAATTAATTTGTTTAACTTGCCAAATTAAATACAATGAGGCTTGAAACAATTGTAAAAATGAAAATTATTTAATTTGAAAGCTCAAATTTTGTCCTTTATGTTAAAGTGAATATTTATCTCAAATTACGATTGAAAACAGATATAACTCAATTACAATTAATTGATTTCTCACTGGTATAACATAATTTATTAACAATTTTGGATTTTTTTAATTACTTTCAATCTATTTTGTTTATTATACATACACTTATAATTTGTCAGAATAAAAACATTTTTTTTATTAAACACATCAAACAAGAGGAATTAATTGGTTAATAAAATTTATTTTCAAAATAATTTTAATACTGAATAACACTCCATTTTTAGTAAAATAAAAATAAATTTTATAGATAATTCATATAATTAATATTACAATCAATGTACAATATTTTGTTTATTATTTGATAATCTATTTAAAAACTTATATATAATCTTACATAATGTTCAAAAGCTATTTACTTCAATTTTTTAAAGGTATACTTATGTTTATAAACAAAGTAATAAATTACACATCTATGTAATTCAATAAATTAAAGGTATAAATAATTTAGTTTTAAATATATTCATTTTTAGTTTCGATATAGAGTCTATTATCCTTGAAAATATTTGTAAAAGATTAAGAAGCGTTTTATACAAAACAGTAATTGTAACAACAATTTTATACCTATATATATATATATATATATATATATATATATATATATATATATATGCATTGTCACATAAACCGTAAAAGTTAAACAAAAATTGTTTTAAAATCTATTTTGACGTCAAAACGTATTATTATTTTATAACTTTTTTCTAAATCCCAAATTAGTTTGATTTATTGTCAATTCATAATGCTAATTAATTTTTTTTAGATTAACTGGCATGTAAAAATGTTTCATATTGATATACATCTTAAAAGAAGTATAATTTAAAATTACGTAAACAAAAATATCAATTCATAATTTATTCATTCCAAAAAATAGTACTTTTAAAATTTAATTAAAAATTTTTAAGTTTATTAATTTATATTTTAAAAAAGCGTTTAGTATTTTCTAAGTTTTTTTATTAAAAGTTAATTAAGTACATTGTTTAATTCATTATTTACATCTTTGAAACAAAATTGATATAATAAAAAGATTTGTCAAATACCGCCATTTTATTTATTTATATTTTTAATTCAAATTTAAAAAAAATTAAGTTTGAAATTAAAAAAGTACTATCACTTTTTCTTAAATCCTTCAAAAATTTATAAAATTGCTTGATAGGTTATCCAAATTAATTAAAACAGAAATAGAAAATTAAATTACTTAATTATTTCTAATTAAAATATAAACATAAATAATATTGTTGTTAAACGTTTTTTGTTAGAAGTGTAACTTACTTTGCTGTTACTGTAATTGGAGTTTGTTCAAATCGATCTATGACATCAGTTGATCTAAAAAAAAATAAGGCTTTTTGATAAACAGACAAAACAATTGTATTCAATTGCAAATGTAATACTAGATAACATTGGTATTGTTATTCAAAAACGCCCCTGGACTAAAAAGCATAGAGTAATAAGATTGTTCTATTTGATTGTACTTCAAATTGTTGGTATTTAAGATTCTGCATGTTAAAGATTAAACTTCCTTCAAACTTTTACTCAACCCTTTCATTAAAACCATTCATTCACTTTGTTGTTAAAATGGCCTTTTTTAGTTGCTACTTTAGAAATACTTATTTTTGAACAAGGTCAAGCGCTAACAATAAACTACTTTTTAAACCGCAATTGAGACTGACTGTATACATATATATATAAACATATACTATCTATTTCTTTTTAAAATTTTTTTTTACTACTTTAAATATTTTATGGGAAACATCTTTCAGCAGTGGACATTTTACCAAAACCAAACGTAGTTCCGCATTTAGTGCAGGTAGTGGGATACAAACCCATGCCCACCCAGGTCCAAGTCGAGTGCTAAACCTCTAGACCATATATATATATATAGGTCCAAGTCGAGTGCTAAACCTCTAGACCATATATATATATATATATATATATATAATCAATATTTACCGTATGTATGCATTTTTTATATGGAGCCCCATGTTTTAAAAATTGATAGTTTTATAATAATAATAATAATAATAATAATAATAATAATAATAATGATAATAATAATGATAATAATACTAATACTACTAATAATAATAAAAGTAACAATAATGTGCTTCAAAACGTTCTGTTTAATACCCAAAAATTATATTTATTAAACGTTAGTTATGATTACCTTATAATATTAATAAAAAACCAAAGTACAAAAAAATGAATCATTTCCTTAAGTATACCTTTTATTAATTAAATTTTTACAACTATTTGTTTTAATATAACGTTATTTTATTATTATTATTATTATTATTAATATTATTGTTACAATAATGTTCGCTGACTTCAATTTTTCTGTAAAATAATGCAAATAAAAAATATATATTTAAAAAAAAGATATTTATGTATATAGTTAGAATATAAATTCAAATTACATTGCTAAAACAATTTTACATTTAGTAATGTACAAAAAACAACGAACAAATGCGAATTTTTGTTAAAATTGCAAAAACACTTTTTGTTTATTATAAAACGTATTGCGCAACTTAAAAAAAGACAAACACGTTTATCACATTTTTAAATATAAATTATAAAACTGTAATTATTTGCTAGTCAGAAGCAGAACAAAATATATTTTACTTTCTTAATTATTGAACGTTTGATCGTTTTTTTTATTTTAAAGCGTAAAAATAAAAAAATAAAATTATAAAAATTTTAATTTTCGACATTCTGTTTCATGACAAATGAAACATTTAAAAAAATTAATACTAAAACAACTATTTAAAACCTATTTTTACAGTGGTTGGTAAATAGTGACATTTCAAAAACAATGCCTTTATTTAGTATAAAATATATAATTATATCATCGTCACTAATTTTTTTCAGTATAAAATACAATATTTAGAAACATATTCAAATTAAAAACTCATTTTTTAAACCCTATTTTTGGTTTAAAAATGATGCTATGCAGTCTGCACTAATAATCTTACAAACGGTGTAAGAAGCCACTACAGTCAAGTGGCTTCAAGAAAGGCGACTACATTTTGTAGAATATAATACAAGAAACTATTAAATAACCAAAAATTGGGTGTTTTATATTTTCTTTAGTATTTAGCGATATATTTCATAGTAGCAATTTTACCATGTTTTAGTTAATTTTCAATGTCAATTTATTTAATTATTAATATATATATATATATATATATATAATACACAGTTTTAAAACATTTCTAGTGGTAAACATACAAAAAGTGCTTTATTAATTACATAATTTTGCATCCATTAATACTGCATATTTGTATTAAAATAATAAAATCTTCGACGTTTTTGTTTTATATAAATACAAAATTTTAATTAAAGTTTTTATTGTTATTGTTATTGTTATTGTTATTCTTATTCTTCTTCTTCTTATTATTATTATTATTAAATTTACTTTTAATAATTTAATAAAAATAAGTGTTATCATAATTGTGGTCTACTTGATTGAAAATTTACAATGTTCAACAATTTTTACACCAAACCGTTTGGTCCGACAATTAAAGCTTAAATTATTGGGCTATCTGTGACTATTTCTATAAGAATTGATTAAAATTAACTTGTTTTTAATAAAATGTTTAAAATATAAATTGTAAACTTACATATTTATAAAATTTTATAATATTTTAACGTAATTTTGCATACTTTTAAAAAGTCAATTTAAACAAAGTTATATTAAATTAGATAAAATCTTATATATATATATATATATATATATATAAACTTTAATTTTTAAGCACATTCTATTAAACATATTCGATCCCTAATTGATATAAAATTTAGTTAAAGTTTGCTATAAATAGTGAAAAAACGCATAAAGAGAGCAATTTATTAAATGTCACTGAATTACTTTATCTACATTTTTATTTTTATAAACCAAAAAGTTGAAAAATTGAAGTATTTTTTAATATTAAAACTACTCAATAAATTGTAATTAAAATAACGTATACAATTCCAATATTTCTAGTAATGTCCTATATATATATTTATATATGAAACAGAAATGTTCAAAAATATTTAAATATTTATTTATTTATTTATTTAACTATTGATTATACCAAAACTGGTAAAATTTTGATTTTTTTAGAATAAGCTATTTTAATACAAAATTTTTAAATTCTTTATATTTAAATATAAATTATAAAATATTATAAATATTACAAAATATTTTGATTAAATTAGTTATATCTACAAATTGCAATGTATCCACCGTGTTTATTACATTCATATGCATTTATTATTATATGCTTTTATCTGTAGTTTATTTTATCTCAATTGTAGTATTTTTAGTGTATTTTTTATGGCTAATGGTAAAATGTGTTTGTGTTAAATGTATTTCTAGTGACGTATTAAAGTTCAATGTGATAATAATAATATATAATAATAATAGTAATAATAATAATAATAATAATAATAATAATAATAATAATAATAACAATAATATTAGGTTAAATTTAAATTCACTTTAAATATTTTCGCCTTAAGTAATATAAAATACACTACAAAAACTTTAAATTAAATAATATTAATCTTTCTATATATATATATATATATATATATATGAATAAGGATTACAGATTAGATCCTAATATCAAAAATCTACAGAGTTTATGAAGTAAACGCTGCATATAATAGGTACCTTATTTAATAATTGAAATAAATTAAAATTAATTTTAATTAATTTTTAAATTAAGGAGTACTTTTACCTTTGAACGTTTTATTTAATAAGTTAAATACTTTATTTGTAAAACATTATTGGATATATTCAAATAATTGTCTTTTTAAAAGTCAGGGTTTAAAATGTTTAACCAACTAATAAAACCAAAACTAATATAATAATTTAAAAATACATTATAATTTTATCCACATCTGTGTCAATTTAAAAAAGTAGTTTATAATACAGTATTTTACTCACTCAACTAATTTCAAAGTACAAACGTTATTTGTTTTCAACATAAAAGTAAATATTAGTAAATTATATTTATTATTTAAAAAACAAGAGTATAAATATAAAAGAAAGTTTGTAAAAATATATAATAATTTCCACAGCAGTCGGTTCCAATTCTGTGTTTAAAAGTGGGAAAATTTAGAGTATAGAACAATAAATTCTACTCTGCAAAAATATATAAAACTAAAGAAATAACAAAAATATGTCTTTAACATTCAACCCGGTATAGAAAAAATAACTAAAAACGATGCAAATTGAAAATGTTTAGTTGTTACTCAAGATTACTATAAAGAAACCAAAATCCATACCAATTTGGGCTAATATTTTCAACTGATAACAGAGTTTAAAATTTTATAAAAAAACTAATATGCTAAATATATATATATATATATATATATATATATATAATGTATTGATAAATTTGTTGTCAACATGTTTTTATGCATATAAATAACCAAAAAACAATAAGTTCTTATTTTAATTTTATATGATCATAAAAGTTGGTATACGATACATTTTAAAACCAATTATCTTTGGAACATTTAAATATAATGCTCATTAGTAAGGAAACATAATATTAAAACAAAAATTTAATTTATTTTTAAATGTAAGTTTAAAAAGTTTAAATGTTTGTTGCTTTAATATTTGTTTTACTTATCATTCTATTTTTTAAGTTGCTTCTTTTATTGTGATAATGAATATATAAATCACATTTTAATTGAAAGGGGGGAAAGTCAGCTAAAATACAAACCTTTAATCAATATTGTTTATAATATATGTACATACAATATTTGCAGATATGCAAAAAATAATTTATTTACCTTATTCGTGTATTCTGACATACAAACTAATTGTTAGTCATAACCACCTAATTATTTACTATTCAATTTTTATTAAAATCCAATTATATCTATCATATTTATTGTAGGATTAATAATTTAGTAGCATAATGAGCATTACAATTTGTGATAATTCAGGTCAAACAAAGACAAATAAATAAATAACATTCGAAATAATTTTGTTTATTTCAAATAATTAATTCAGTAGTATCTACTAAGTAAATTATATTAAGACAATAATAGATTAACTCTAATTGTAGTGTTTTTTAATTAAATAAAAAATTATTACAATAATAATTTGTAAAACAAAAGTTTTATATGATTAAAAATGTTAAAAAACTGATTGACTAATACTTATGAAAGTTATTGAAATAAAAGCAAATTTCACTTTTACTAAGTAATAAAATAAATAATATTAAGTAAATTAATAAAAACAAGTATATAAATGCATAAAAATAATCAAATTAAACGAAGCTAATAAATTTAAAACAGACAGTAATAACAGATACCTAAAGAAACACCTAAGATACGCTTCATAACTATTAAAAATAGAAGTTAGATGTATTATAAAAAAGAAATATCCAATTTAATTTAATTATGTTTTATGTTTAAAATACTGTAGTAACATGTATAATAAAATTATTTTTTAAACTGTAAAATTGTTTCCTTGTATACATCAATATAAAACACCGATAAATACAAAATAAAAATAAAGTTTGCTTTTAAAAGACATTAACTGTTAATAAACATTTATGTGACTAAGCGAAGTAAGTACAATGTATATATACAACTATTCTAAAACACAAAGTAGTACATTTTTTGAAAAAAAACTAGGCGTCGTCTAAATCTAATGCAAACAGTAAAATATGAAATCACTTTTAAATATAGTTAATTGTATGAAACCCTTAAAGAAATACCTTCATCACGATTAAGGAAATATTGTAACTAATTTGATTCCTATTTCCGGATGCTTTATAAAAAGTTAATGCTAACAATTTAAAAAAATTAACTGATATAAGGTAGTCCTATTACCTTAAATATATCTAAGTCACATATTAAAGTTAAAATCTAATATAAAAGTAATTATTAATTGCAATTCACATAGTTATAATAATTTTCTACTTGTTTCCAAGTTATATAATATACTGTTTATTAAATAAAATGTATATTTATTAAACACAATCTATTAATCAAAACTAGATTTTTTTTAATGAATGAATGTAAAATAAATAATTTTGTTGTAATGAGTGGACTTCTTTAAGATAAAGAGTGTTGCAATTATTAGGTTTAACGTTATAGTGTCAAGTTAGAATAACGTTTTTTAAAACAATTTTTAAAAGATAAAATAATAGAAATAAAAAAGAAGTTATAAATAAACATGTTTATAACCATTAAAAAACAATTAGTAATAAATTATTAAAACAAACTTATAATTTGAGGTGTAAAAAACAAATTAATGAGAATTTTTGTTAAAAGTGCAAAACATTTTTGCTTAGTACAAGAATTATTAAAATTAAAATAAACTAATATTTGAAATTGGTACATATAATTTACAAACTTTGACGCTATTGAAGTGTAGAAGTAAAAAATATTATTATTATAAATTATTATAAATTTCTTGTTATTTGACAAAAAACTAAAGCTATTTTTTATAAAAATCAAATCGACCAATTCTTGCATTTTTAGCATTGTACTTTCTGGTAAATAAAACATTGAGTAAAAAGAAATTAAGATTTTGGATATGAAATCATAATATCGCACAAAAATCAGGTTTGTAAAATCTTTATTTTGAACAATTAAAGAAATGCCCATATTTTGATTTATTATTATAAAGTATAAAACATCTATCGTAATGTAAATATAGCAAATATTTAAAGTAGTTGCATTTTTATTTCAATAATAAATAAATTTTTAACCTAAAATGCAATATATAGTCGTAAAAAACAATATCTTATGTTATATTAAAAAAAATCTAACTTTATCTAAATTTACTTTATTCATCTAAACGTTTAAATTTAAACATAGCATTAACTAAATTAAACTAGCATATTTAAAAAGTTGCTATCTACTAATACTAACATTAATTGTAATATAGTTCATTTTAGTATAATAATAAAAATCCTTACGCATATCCAAATTTAAAAAATTGTCTGTCTAAATCTATTTTTTATTTTAAAAACAAATATTAACAACCTAACTAAGGGTTACCAAACCACATAAACCAAGTAGTTGTTAACTAAGTGATCAGACTTGTTAAGTATTTTTTAAATTTATTCCTTTTTTTAAAATCGTGTTGTCCCATAATTTTTAGAGCAAAAGGGCTTTAAAAAGCATGGACAGTACGATTAATCCATATAAGTGTACATTAAAATGTCAGTTTTGATAAGTGTTCACATTAAAAATTGAAATTCTATTGGAACTTCGCCGAATACCGTCATTGGAATTATGCTGCTCTCACCTATTTGCCGCACTTTAATAAAATAGTGTCCTCTAGTTGTTTCTTTAGCAATATTATTAGTTTACAAAGACCAGGTTGCTAATCTTGTGCTCAAACCCTCCTCCTTTATCAGCTGGATATGGGACTGGCTGCAGTAGAGTAATGTATAATGCAAAAACTTCCTTGTAACTAACAAAGCATTTTATATCCCTTGTATTTTATAGGAATATTATATGTTGTTAATTATATATAGTGATAATTTTACTAAACCTTTAATTATAAATCAGTTGAATTTTATTTTATTTTTATGATAGTGTTGTATATTACTTAATAAAACTGAGTTCTTATTTTCAATTATATAGCTACTAAAAACGTGAAAATAAGATGAATATGTTGGATGCAGAAATCACTTTAGGAGTTGTATAATCTGACCATTTTTATAACAAATTAAAATTAGCATTGTTTCATAACGTTTTTCGCTGTTTCAAAAATGTTATCCATGCATTTTTAATATTACGGTAAAATGTTAAAAAGTAAATACTTATGTGTATTCCTTTAAAAACTAATTTTCTCCTATGTAATAACTCAACTTATAACTGAGTAACAATTAAAATGCTTTTAGAAAACTTAAAATAAAGCACATTCAAATTCCTTGAACAAATACCTGTTAGCAGACAATGCGTGGACTGTATTTATCAATAAACAACCTCCTATATTTTCAATAATTTCAGTAATTAAAATTAGTCAAAATGTTGTATACACACAAAATTAAAAGCCACCTGTTTATTCAACAGTAATGTTGTTGTTCAAAAGACCAACTGGCAAACAATTTTACAAAGCATTTGCCAATTAAAATTGTTCATTATTTCCATTAATTCAAAGTGCAAATAAATTGGGTTTCTTTTGTAAATTTTAAATGACTCATATTGGAACAATAAATTGAATTTAATACAAAAACGTAACATAACGATGGCTATTGTCAAACCGACTATTCGAAACGTGTGTTGCTTCAATCAAACTAGTTTTTGTTTTACATGATAGATATGTTAGTTGGGGGTGGGGAGGAGGGGGAAAGCCATGTTGCATGATTTGAAATGTTTTTCGTTCAATTGTCAAAAAACAAATAAATTGTCGCAACCGAATCAAAAAGAATGGCAATGTATCTTTTGAGCTAAAACAGTCAATATTTTTTTATAATAAACATCAAAGTTTTTCAAACTTGTTGTTGTGGTGGCGGTTTCTACCAAAATGACTTTGATGCAAAATGAGTAAATTTAAAAAAAATTAACTTTAAAATTTATTTTTTACATTATTGGTAAGTATACACACATACATACAGACCAAATAATTATACATGAAAAATTAAAAAGTTTATTGAGCATAAAGTTACATGTCTCACCAATTAATTTATTGGTAACATTATTGTCAACATTATTATTATTATTATTATTATTATTATTATTATTATTATTATTATTATTATTATTATTAATAATAATAATAATAATAATAATAATAATAATAATAATAATAATAATAATAATAATAATAATAATAATAATAATAATAATAATAATAATAATAATAATAATAATAATAATAATAATAATAATAATAATAATAATAATAATAATAATAATAATAATAATAATAATAATAATAATAATAATAATAATAATAATAATAATAATAATAATAATAACAATGTAATATTATGTCCTTTTTACTAATTAAAGTTTTTTTAACAATTACTTGTTTTTTGTTGAATACTAGTACGCAAGTTGGTTGTACTTATTTCAATATATATAAAGTATCAAAATAAAAATGTTATCTAAAACTTAAATTAAAAACTTGTTTTTCCTAACATAAATTACAAAATGCATTTATAATTACCAAAAACATTTATTTTGCCTAATTTTCAGTAGTTTGGTGAATATATTTATTAACAGATAAAAAGATATTTAAGTTACATTTATTAACTTACATCTTAACCAATTATGACTCTTGATGTTGAAATCAACTGAATTAAGTTAACCAGATATTCATGAGGATAGAGTTTACATACAATTGAAAATTTTACATAAGTTACGTTGCTTTAAATATTTTAAAATATATATATATATATAGGTAGAAATGCAATATAAGTGAGTCAGCATATAACTGATAAACAACCCAAGAGAATTTATCTTGTATCTATTTTACATTTTATATAACTGATTTTTGAAAAAATTACTAATTTCCTTATTATTACAATAACTAATTTTTAAAATCTCTATAAACACAAAAAACAGATTACGTAAATAAATTAACATTAAATATTTTAATATGTTAAATTGTTGATAAAAGTTGATTAACTGAGTTGTTTTTTACTAAAACTAAACAAGAGCTCATAATTAGTTCTGGTATTGAATTAACAAATTTATACTACCATTTCCGACACATATTTTTATCTATTTATTTATTATTTTATACTTATTACTTTAAATTTTTTCAAGAAACATCTTTCAACAGTGGACATTTTAGCGAAGCCGAACGTGGGCCCGCATTTTAGGGCCGGTGGTGGGATTCGAACCCATGCCCACCCAGGTCTATATCGAGCGATGTACTGTTAGACCACCCCACAACTGCAAACATCACAAAAGCTATATAAACATTTGTTATATTGTGTAAAATTATATAAAATGCAATGTGAACATTTCTGAAATTAAAAAATGGTCAATAAACATTTGTGTAGAAAAATATTACTGAATTGCTATTATTTTGAATTTTATAAAAGCGGTGTATTTAACATATTTAAATACAAAAATAGTATACATAATTTGAATAAGCAATACATTACAAAATGAAAAACAAAAGATTAATTAAATTATTATGAAATAGTCACTGGAAAAAAACAACTTTGTAAAAAATAAATTTGTTTTTTTCACCAAATAGATTAACAGATTACCATAAATTCAATAATGAATATGTACATATATATAGAGAGAGACTTACTTATTGGCAAATAAATTATAGTGAGAATTTACATAAGCTTTTCGTTCTTTTTCGGTTGTTATTGTATGAAATGGCACTCTCCACATGTGTATTTTACTCAATTTTGTTTGAGTTACGTGAATTTGAAATCCCTCCAACATCCATCGACGAACTGTCGGACCTCTCCAGTCGCGCCAGAGCCATTCACTTTCAAGCTGAATTGGTCCATAAATGCTTGGCATAATAGGGACGTAATGACTTGGAACGTTTGGAACGGCTGATGGTAGTGGATGAGGAGGCGCTGTTGATGGATTGGACGAAGTCGACCTAAATTCGTACAAACCGAGTATCAACTGATCCGACCAATCAAATCGTTGTCCAAGACCTCCAGCCGATTTGGTCAACATCGTTGGCTTCAATTTGGCAATCAAACTGTTGGGATACGATTCGAGGCTTTCCAAATCTTTGGGAGCTTGGCGCATTGTAATTGGACACGACGGACGACTTGATAGAACGCCCAAATCTAAAATTAAGTCGCTGCCAAAATGGGATCCAGTAGAGGGACGGCAATGGACGTCACGAGTTAAATCAATTAGGTGGCCGGCACTGCGTGTTTCGAATGGCAAATGATAATTGTTGTCCGTGTCTTGTTGTACAACCAAACCCATAATTCGAAGTTTGCGTGGTCCAGGAGGGGGAATTGCAGGAAACCAAGGAGGTTCCAACATGTCCTTGGGCTGAATATATATATATATATATATATATTGTTAACATAACAGTGGTAGATAGAAAAATGATAAAAGCGTTAAACTCAAAATTAGATGGACATTGATTTGAGTCAGATCAGCTGTAATAAATATGAGCTTCCGTTTGCTTACTACAAATACATTTTGTCAATCATCTATCCATATAAAAACAAAGAAATGTTTTTAAAATTTTGCTTAACAAGTAATTTTGCCACAAATCGTATCAGTAATGTATTATAGTTCCATAAAAATCAAAAGAATACTAATACTATATATGTATGTGTCAGGGTGGTCTAACGGTACAGCTCTCGACTCGAACCTGGGTGGGCACGGGTTCAATCTACATCATCGGCACCAAATGCGGACCCACATTTGGATTCACGAAAATGTCCATTACTAAAATATATTTCCCGTAAAACATTTAAAATAGTAAAAATAAAAATTAATAAACATGAACTGTATATCTCAAAATCTATTCAGATCACAAATACTACAATGTTTTATTAAAATAAAATATTAATTACATAAAAAAACAATTTACAATAAGTTTTTGCCATTGCACTTGTAACTGTCATGTTATTTTAATGCAGTAGTTGACTCATAACAGACTACTAAATAAAGGTGAAAACAACAAATACAATTAACTTATTTAATAATTATAACATTTAAAACAATTGTACTGTCAGTTAGAAATGCTTTGTTTGTTTTATAACAATGCATGCTTTTCAACACCTTTACACATTCAAAATCAATTTACACTCAAAAATTTTATTTATAAAACACTATTGTTTAAAAAAACAATTAGGTAATTGTTTACATTTACAAGTTTAAATTATATGATATATACAAATATTATAGCCAAAATTATAAATTTGTTAATATGAATAATAAAAATAATAATAATTATTATTATTATTATTGTAACGAAAAGATTATAATCAAATGAAGCTTATACACTCAATTTATAATATAAAAATATAAAACCCCGTTAGTTAAAAACAATTAATTATAATAGAACCAACATTAGTGCTTCATATTCCACCCCTTTTATGTCTTTCATCCTAAATGTCAAATGCTTGAAATTAGCATAACATAACGAAACGAATTGAATTTTATTAAAACCAGTTTATAACGACAATATAAACAAATTAAGTAAAATTGTTAATATTTTAATAAAAAAATATCAACCTAAACATTAGAGATATATCATATGTTACGAATTTTAAAAACCTTTTTTGTGACAATTTCACTTGCCCAACTATACCATGATGCTTGATTATAAACAAAATTACAATTAGTTAGTCATATATTTATATATAATATGCTAAATAAAGATAAATTTAAGCATTTAACATTTTGGTTGTTGTGATTAGTTTATCTAATAATAATAATAATAATAATAATAATAATAATAATAATAATACATTTGTATTTACAAAAAGTATTAAAATTAAATCTTATATGTCGAAACATATACAAAATTTGTTTAAAAAATATATTTGAATAAATCTAGGGCTAATTAGACGTGTATTGGATAAAAAGATCTATTGATTTTGTGCTATTTTTGTCAAATAAAATGCATTGATTGATTAATCATTTATTAACCATTTTGTTGATTAAATAGGGAGACTAACTTACATACGTGCTTATTAGCTTGGACAAAAATGATAAATTCCAATCAAATGTTTGGTATGTCAACAACAAAAAATCGATATCGAGATAATCAAAATAACTGTATTTAACTCATTTTTTAAACAATTTTAAAAATCGTATTAAAAACTATCAAAGGTAATTTAATAAAAAAATTTGTACATTGAGTTGTTTTTGTGTAAACATAATAATTATTATTAAAAATCTAATTTATTGAAAAAGCACTTATATTAAAATTTATATAATTTAATTTTGTTTGAAATGATTTTTTAAACTTCTTTTAAGATGTTTAAAATAAATAGCTAAATTATACGTAAACAAAAATGCTACTAAAATATTTATCTTAGTAAAATTAAACGTTACAAACCGATAATTTTAGAATTATTATATTAGTATCGTCAGATTCACTTGAATAATAAATTTACTAGGTTTTTAAGTCAACCAGGAGCACTGTACAGCTGTTTCATCCTTATTTGGAATCATCATCAGCGCATATTTTTCAAGTTTTACGCAACCTAGTACATTTATAATTCAAGTGAATCTGACAATACTAATATAACAATTCTAAAAACAAATAATCCCTTAAAAACCCATTGATAAACTCATATTTAACAAATATTCCTTTTGATTCATAATTATTCATTTGCGTGGATATATATATATATATATATATATATATTTAAGGTTAACATAAATTTAAATAAAAGAGAATTAATTGTACATATCAACAGAATGCATAGCAATCAAGCTGATATATCGCAAGCAAATTAATAATATGTGAAAATGGTAATCAATCTTTTAATAAATACATGTAAAATAAAAAAGCCAGTCAATGTTAAAAATTCTTCACACACACACAACCATACTTGAATGTTAAAATACAAAGACAAAGATTTTATCTTGACATAATGTATTCCATGATAAGAATTTTAATATGCCAGTTAGTCTTGGGGTCATCATCATTATTATTTCGGTAATGAAAAATGGAAATGGGACTTGACATACGCATAAACACAAACATTTGAAGTCACAGTTTGAACATTTTCTAGTGACTATTTTGATAAATCGTTTTATTTAAGAGCTTTTTTTGCGTTTTCCACTTCACTTGTGTAAGTGTGTCTGTGTGTATGTACAACTGGATTTTATCAAAACAAAAACCAACGGTTTTTATTACGAGTGTGTAAACTTTTAAATTTTAAAGAAAAGAATCTCTATTGGTTAACTCATGCTTGGCGTAATTTAAACTAACTATCAAGTGAAGCGACGTATGATTGATTGACAAATAGAAAAAGTCTGGAATATGCTTTTAAAAGAAAAGCATGGTAACCAATATGTAAACTAGACTATTTATATTTTATCAAAATTAGAAGTATTTTGTTTTAAACTTTTAGTGTATATATATATATATATATATATGTTCAAACTCATACATTACTAAACAATAAAAAAACATGATAAAGGCAGATCATCTTGACAATTGGTAGCAGGTGGTAGTAAAATTTAACACAGACAGAAAACAATTTGAACAACATTCAGGGGGTCAAATACAATGCTGAAGAAATTTTGGTCAGGTTGACTGTATCAATGTCTATTGACTTGTTACGATGTGCACAATAAAATTGTTTAATATATATTAGCAGAAACAATTAAATTTATATTATTATTATTATTATTATGCATTTTTCAATTTCAATAAAAGCAGTTCAAAATAAATTTTATATAGTTATTTGCTGAATCTATCTTTAGTGAGGTATTAAAACGTGATGTAGTAAATAATAATAATAATAATACATTTAGTAAAATATATGTGAATATTATAATTTTCAATAATCTCATAAAATTTATATAAATATTAACAATGAAATCCACAATTACAAAAACTATCTACAAGATGGGAAAAATGCCAACCATTTTTAACGTAGTTTAAATAATCATTTAAAGTATATTTTGTAATGTAAAAATAAATACGGGGCAATAAGATAACTAATAAAAATAATAAATAATATTTTGTAATAATATTGTTGTTGGTCTAAATTGTATCGAGTCAAAATATTTACAATTTTTGAAAACAAATAAAATTACTGTCACAATTGTTGTTATTACTTCAGCATCAACGGATACACAAAATATATTTTACATTATTGGCATAAGCAAAATGGTATAATGTTATACAATAATTGTACAAACAAACTGAAAGTCGGAATGAATCATTAAACATTTGCTGTTTAAATTTACAAATATGCACACTAGCATATTTATCAATAATTACTTTTAACTGTTTACCAAGTTCCGCTAATCAATCAACTATAAACAGCAAAAAAACTTAAATTATATACAAAATATTAAACGAACAATGTCCTTAATATTCATTGTCTTTACTTAATAAAGCAAATAAATCTTGTTACAAAAAAATTAATCGTATATATACATACGGTTAAATAAACTAAAACAATACACAGGCACGTGACATTGCATCGTATGTAATTTAAAAATGAATAATCCTTGTTCTATGTGTATTAAAAAAAAAAAGCCTTATGCGAAGTCGTGTGGACGACACGCGCCGTCTAATGTATTTTAAAACATTAATATAAAAACGCTTTTAATTAAATCTGATTAAGTAAAGTATGTTTATCTGAACAAAAAAAATACATATTCAAACTAAATGTGCAATGTACAACAAATGTCGAATATAAATAATTAAAAACTTGTTTTACATTTGAATAAAACGGATAAAATATTTACAAAAATAATAACATTGACTATATGTATACTCACTAGTAATTCTAATGTAATATTTGTTTTTTATTTCTTGAGTATTTTACTGACAAATATTTTTTTACCAAACAAAACCATTTTCCATATTATTATTGGTAACGAGACTTCCATCTATGTACATTCAGCTGCAAATATAGAGTCTTAAATGCCTCTAACTTTAGTACAATAAATCAAAGGTAAACATAGGTGGGTGCTTTATCTACTTATATTTCATTACTGTCGTGTAATGTGTATTAATAAAAATTACTGTAACTTTCAAAAATTTACTATAAAATTCCCACAAATTTAAAATTGTTTTAGCATTATGTACAATTTTCTAAAAATCAGTTTATTTAAAAAAAATGCTACTTAATTTAAATAATATAGGCATTTTGTTCTAAAATCTTTTACTAAGTTAGATAGTTTAAATTTAAAGTACTCAAAACGCACTGTAAACAAGCAAAATACGTAATATGTTGAAAATACTTGTAATAGAACTTGAACAAAACTGTCTATTTAAATTATCAAGTGAAGTGCATATATACGTATAAAAAATTATAAAAATTGTTTTTTAACAATAATCTATTTAGTGAACTTGGACACTGGACAAACCTTCTTACAAATTTCAAAACGTGATGCATATTTAGTCAAATTTATGTTACAAAAAAGATTGAATATTGTGACAATAAAAAATGACATTTTATTATTATGTAATTGTAACAAGAACTTGAAATTAATAAGGATTTTTACTACCAATATTTAAATTACATTTTATATGAAACTAATCCAAATAATAGTTAATATTTTACATGTTCAAGAAAACAAATTAGAACTTTCAATTAGAGATATAGAGTTAATTTTGTAGAAAAATTTTTAAAATTATGCGACTATAGTTCAATAAAACGACTTTTATAAAGAAAACATTGTTTTCGAAACGTAACTTTTCAGAAACATACAGTCTGAGTTTTTAAACTCAAATACACCAGGTCTTCACTTTTCCTAAAATTAATTCAATTAAAAATTAAAAATCATTTTTGACCATTTTAACTAAGAGTCAAAAAACTGAAATCAATTCAAAAATGCTTTAAATGACTCAATATATCTATATATTCAAAAAATAAACAAATATCAAAATTTTATCAACACGACAAAGCTCTCAGTCTGTGATTAGTCAAAATTAGTCATTCTGAATATTTATTTAAAAGAAAGAACGAATAAGTAAATAAACATATAGAAAACAAAATTTATTTTGGATTAAATTTTGACAGTTATTTTTTCGGTTAGCTAATCACAAGTTGCATCAATTTTTTTTATTTTGCACGCAACTTTGGAATTAATATAATACATGTAATCCTGTTATATATATATATATATATATATATATATATATATATATATATATATATTCAGTTTTAATAAAGCAGTGATAAATTTCAATTAGTCAATAATAAATTATTATTGAAAAAACATGAATTCAAACATACAGGAAAAGTTTGCTTAAATATAAAATTTTTTGTAACTGAATATTAAATTACAATTTTTACAAAATAAAACCTCTATAATTTGGATTATTTTTAACTAGTTAATGTTAATTAAAATTCATTCCGATATAAATTACAAACCGTTTGTAAATTAAGGTATTAAGATATTTCCAGTTGTGCATAAAAGAGAGCTAAAAATGGAAATAAATTCTATTTAGCTAGAATTCATTATTCATGCATAAATAATCATTTAGAAAAGCTTCCGGACCTGCAAAAAGTTAACTTTTTAGCTTTTATAGAAAAAAAAACAATAAAACAATTGATTTGACATATCGTCTCCTCTTATCTATTTCTCATTTAAATAATCATTTATCAAAGATGTATTTTATTTAAAAAAACAACTAAACGCACAAGTATTAGACTGTATAAAAATAAAATAACATCAAAGGATTGTGTACACGTAAGATAACACAGTTTAAAAATATAGTACAAATCTTTCATAAAGCAAAACAAAAAATGTTTATTTCTTTTATAGTTTTAAATGTGTACCTATAATTTAGGTACTTATATAATGGTACATTTGAAAAATGTTTTAGTAAGTGAACATTTAACAAAACCAAACACCTAATATTTGCTAACTTATGTTTAATAAACTAAAAATTTAAAAACAATAGTAAAATAGAACGGCTTTTACAAGAAGTATTTGTAGATTGTCAACAAAAAAGTAACCCAAATTCATAAAAAAAGTAAACAAAACAAACTTCTTAATTAAATTAAGTATTTTGATTTCATTACATTTTTAAAATTAATTGTTTTGATTTAAAAGATTAAAGTCTTGAAATGAACAATTGCCTACAAGCATTTAATAAAAAACAATTAATTTAATACTTTTATTTCAAAATAAAATAATAAACAATGTTAAATTATGTTAGTTTGTTAAAATTTGATTACAGTTAAAAAATTCAAGCACAATACAGTATTGTTTTGTCTAAATTAACAATTATAATAAAATATTTTCTATTGATATGACCATAACCATGCATTAAAGGCGTAAAACGTAGATATGAAAAATCCTTAAAATTACACCATAAAATGGCAATGCTAAATTTATTAAATTGAACCTTTTGTGCATTTATAAAATACAACACACTTAATTTTAAAGGCATTTATAGGTTGGCATAAAATGCAGTTCGTAACTTTTATTGGGTTATTGTATAAAAATACAAAAGTAAAAAATATTGGGAGTTAACACTAAAATATAAAAAATAAAATTCATAAATTAAAATAAACGGATTTAATACATGTATTGAAAATTTGTTCGTAAAAGTTAAATTTGTAAAACTGTAAACAATTTTTTAAACATTATATCCAATTACTTTAATTTTTTGATACCCATGCAAATTTTGATCAATGTTTTATTACTTAATTTACTACAATCAAACAGTATTTACAATTTTCACTTTTTAATATTTAGAAAACGTTCAAACAAACGTTTACTGAATAAAACATATTAACTTCTTTTGCTGAACAACATTTTTGGTTTTGTTATGCAGTGTTTTCCGTAAGTAAATTAAAGAAAAATATTGCATATATTTTATTAGGTATTCAGTAAATACATCAACCTGTTCAATCAAATTAAAAACGTATTAAATTTTAAACATGCATTTTTATTAAAACACATTTTATTTCCAACGACTATTGTAGCATACATTTACAATTTGGTCTTAAAAATATATTATTTTAAAATGTAAACTCAAGTATCCCAAACACAAATTAACACAACTTGTAAAGTTGCATTCTACACGTCCGTGTAATAATTGTTAATTTGGCTAAAATACACAAAACAATAATAAACAAAAAACGTTCACATTAAACTGAAAATTTTATTCCCAATGTTGGTCATTGTCACTCAAGAACTTTCAAAACAATTCTTAAAAATTTAAACATGTTTGGAAATATATTTTTATACAATACAATTTTACAATTACTTAGAAAAAAAAATACACCTAATTTATATTTATAAAACACAATTTTTAACATTCTCTTGTTTAAAAAGTGTTTTTAAAAATAAAAATGATCTAATTTAGAAAATAAGTTGTCAAATAATGGATGTTTGTTTTTTAATAATAATAATAATAATAATAATAATAATAATAATAGCCCCTTTAACCAAAAATTATATTTTAATTAAATGTAACTACTAGCATTAACGAATGTAACGAATAAACACACAAACACCTAAGTAAACATATCAAAAATGTGGTGATATATAAATATTGATAACAAAAATGTAAGATATTCAAACTATACTCATTCAATTGAATAATATAAAAATAGAAACCAAACACCACTTCGTTTCAAATTAGCTAGCATATGGTATTCTCCCACTTAAATTTAAATACTACTACTACTCCTATTCCTACTACTACTACTACTACTACTACTATTTTAAAATCAAAAAAGCAATTTTTTTAAATGTGTTGTGTACAATCGGAATTTAAATATATGGAAAAAATTTAAAAACAAAAAACTATTGTTTAAATAAATATTTCTTTGATAAGCAAAAACATAAAGACTTATGAAAAAGCTTTCAAATAAAAATAATAAATGATTCTTTCAAAATGTATTAAACAATACTAACTAAATTATATAAATATGTAAACAACTTTCATGTTTAATCATCCATTTATAAAATTAACTAACGTACAGTTGGTTGTTTAAACTTAACGGAATTATGGCGCCAATCATTGTTGCATTTTGATAATTAATATAAATATGAATCACATATTAAACAATTATTTGTTCATAATTTAAAATAATAAATAATGCTTACTCAAAAATTAAAATTATACTCACTTATTTCAATTATGTACATTTAAAACAGCTACAAACTGCAAACATTATTTTTACATTTCAAAAATTACCTTGAACATTCATATGCATGGTCTTTATATATATATATATATATATATATATATATATCAAAAGTTTTATATAGCCTAATATCAATAATTAATTTAAAAATTAGTGTCTTATTACATAGATAAAACTGTTACATGTAAATACCTCACATTAAATACACTTATAATTCTTTCTTAGTCTACTACTGCCTATTCTCAAAGTAAACAAACAATTGAAAAATCGAAACATTGATAATTTAATTAACTACACCCCCCTTGAACTGAGGTCAAAGGTTACTATTATCCGATATCAAATCAACACATTCTAATTTGTCTAATTAATTGGTTTGTAGTAGATGAGTAATGTACGAGCCCAAATTAACCACAATTCAGACAGTTTTATTTATTTTCTACTTTTGAAAAGCAATAATTGCTCATTTGTCTGAATAGTAAATTGTTACAAACATAATTATACATATTTAGCTACACAAACGTATAAAATTATTGTCCACCAAAGTTATATGTCTACGTTATTTTAAAAGTTTGCCAGTTGATAACAATTACTGCAAAACAATGTGTTTGACTTAAAATAATTGTTACTAATATTAGTAAAGTAAACATTCATTTATTAAACATTAAGGTTGCAATGCAGATGCAGTTTTTCAATATAAAGTTGTAAATACTCCTAAGTTATCCACACGTGTAATGAAAACAAAAGCCATACACAAGTTCAAAATAATTCTCATTCAAAACAGCAATCTGTCTTTGAAATGCTAACAAATTTAAATTAAAGGTTTCTAAATTTAAAAAATGTATTTACAGCTTTTAGAAAATCACCAACAAACAGAAAAATAAAACAGTTGACAACTAATTGTTTACAAATATTGTAAATAAAGTTTAACTGGGTGAACATTTTATTTGGTCAGCATTCAATAAGTAACTAACTATTAATATTGTTGTTTATTCGGTTTCTACAACTTCAATGTTTGACTAATAACACTTTTCAGTACGCGGACAATTATTGAGGCCAGAATGATGACCTTATCTAGCGCCGATAATTAAAATTAAACTTATATCATACCAGGCGTTAGTTAATTTTTTACTTTAAATACTTTGACACAATACAGTATTAGAAACTAAGTAACATTTTTCTAAAAAATATTTCCACATTACTTGGTAACACCAAATCGTACTAATTTCACACGCATTAAAATATCGCTTAAATTTTGGAAATTTAAGGTTAAAAAATGAGATTCAAGTTGGATGCATAAAGTTTGATGTATTGATTGACAGATTTTAATCATTCAAAGTATACAGCACACACACACACAAATGTGAGTTTTAATGTTATACACATTTTCAAAACAATGCATCAAAACATGTATCCCTCCTAGTGAAATAGAGCATTCACTTGCTTGTTAATGGTACAGCATTTGAGGTCACTGGGAAATTGACATTGATCAGATTCACTATAAGTAATAAATTTACAAGTTCAGTTTCAACCATCCGTAACTTAGTGGATAAGGCTTCGGCCTAACACCAGATAGAGCGTAGGTTCAAGTTTGTGTGTAACACTGAAAAGGTATGCGTTGTCAATGATTCCAAACAATGATGTGAAACAACTGTGCAGTGCTCCTGGTTGACTTAAATCAAGTAGATTTATTACTTAATGAATCCCACAATTCTAATATTTTACCATTGAAAACCCCACAATTAAAATATAATTATTAAAACATAAATAAGCAATTTTTTATTTTTAGTCACTCCTAATATTGTAATTCAAATGAAATGATACATTTAAAATGTATAAGTGACTAAATTAATAAAAATAATGAATTAAATTAAATTAATTTATAAAATTACTTTAAAAATATACAAAAATAATGTATTTTTATATCTTAAAAATGGATTAGGCTAAAATATTAAATACTAATTTTCTAACTGCATGAAGACATTTAAAATAAAATGGACTAAGCATATTATTAACAAAAACATTTTAAAATGTCCTTCCGGACATCAAGTCAACATTCTATTAAACCCATTTTTAGCGTGACAAAATTTAGATTAAAAGTTGCATTGTTTAGAGTTTACTACAATATTACAGGCCTAGATTAATAATATTAAAATATTACATATAAACACATAGACACTGGCAATCAGATTTTAATCAGATTCGCTATAAACAATAAATTCATAGGGTCAGTTTTAACCATCCGTAGCTCAGTGGTTAAGGCTTCTGCGTCGGTTCAAGTATGTGTAAGACTTGAAAAGTATGCACGGTTAATAATTACAAATAAGGATGAAACAGATGTACAGTGCTCCTAGATAACTTAAATCAAGTAGATTTATTATTCAATAAATCCCACAATTTTAATATTGCACCATGGAAAACCCCATATTAAATATGGATAATTAACATTTATGAAACAGCAAAAATTACTTGATTATTGTGTTTAAATCTATTCATTAAACAGAAGATTATTATTAAATAAATGAAGTCAAAAGTACTAGTAATAAGATACACGTGTTCTGTACATTTATAAAAAAAATAATGCTTTATTTATTATTATTATTATTACAAAACCCTTTTGCTTTAAAAAATAAGCATGGGAAAATAAGATAACAATTACAGCAAAAATTAACATCAAAGTTTCGTAATTCAAAGAAAACATAAGACAACAAAATGTTTCCATGTATATGAACATTCTGCCAAACGTTTTGCTTGATCTCATGAAACATTCATTTCAATTAGATCTTCCCGAATAGTTCTTAGCCAAGTTTTCTGTTGTCTGCCAACCTTTCTTTTACCATTTACAATTGTCCATTCTAAAACAGTTCTTGCTGGTCTTTCGGGCGGTAAACGTAGAATTTGACTAAGTAATTTTCTTCGTCTAATTGTAATGATATCATGGAGTAAACGAGAGTCAGTTCTTCTCATGATCTCATCATTTGAAATGTAATCACGCCAGGTAATCTTTAAAATACTTCTAAGACATCGGCGATGAAAAACATCCACCATCTTATCAATATTGTCCGTACGTTTCCACGTTTCACACCCATTTATTGCCGTAGGAATGATTAGTGATGCGTACAAACAAAGTTTTGTCTTCAGGTGAATGGAAGAACATGACCATATTGGTTTGAGTCTATTAAAGACTGACACTTTCCAAGTCTGGCTTTAACATCAATTTCGGTTTTTCCGTCCTTACCAATGATGCTTCCCAGATATGTAAAGGAATTAACAGTATCAATATTTTGTCCACTAATTTTGATAGGCAAATCATTGTTTGCCTTGATGCACAACACTTTAGTCTTTAAACAATTAATTCGTAAGCCAATACGAGAACTGATATCACTGAGTCGTGCTGTCATATTTTGCACATTTCTGGGGTTTCACTGAGTAGACCAATAACATCTGCAAAATCCAAATCTGTTAATCTGCCTTGGTTCTATTTGATACCATAAGACAAATTATTCATGGATTGAGTCATAATAAAATCAATTAACAGAAGAAATAAAAACGGTGACAAAATACAGCCTTGACGTACTCCCGTGACAATTTCGAACATAGCAGTATGACCACTTTTTGTTCGAACACAGTAACTTGAATTTTGGTATAGCGAATGCATAATATTCACATATTTTAAAGGCATTCCGTAAAACTTAACGATTTTCCACAAAGATTCTCGATGAACACTGTCAAAAGCTTTCATAAAATTAATAAAATTGATTGTTAGTAATTGCTGAAATTCTTGACTTTGCTCAATAATGTTACGAAGGGTAAGTATACGTTCAATACAGCTTCTTCCTTTCCAAAAACCTGCTTGTTGTTCTCAAAGGTGTTTATCTACCGCATTACTTAAACGATTTAAAATTACTTTGCAAAACACCTTACCAGGAACAGACAATAAGGTTATTCCGCGCCAATTATTGCAATCATTCAGACTTCCTTTTTTGGGAAGAGTAACAATTACGCCTTGCCGCCAATCATTTGGAACTTGTTCATTATGCCATATAACATTAAATAAATGAGCAAGCTCACTTGCTACAACATCACCTCCATGTTTGAACATCTCTACAGTTATCTCGTCAAGTCCTCCTGTCTTATTGTTTTCTTTCTAAGATCAATTAAATTCCAGGAGATTGATGAAATCCATTGTTTTCTTTTAGAGCGACATCTTTTACCTAGCACATTTGCTGCACAGTCTGTAATTGTTTTATGAAACAATTTCCATTGATCATCAGACTTTTCTACTCTTTTCAGATTTTAAAATGTATTTTTAAGGAATTGTAAAATTGATTTGAGATATTTGACTGTTTAAGCTTCTCACACGAAAATGGATGTAATTTTTTTGTGGTTTCTATTGTCTTTAATTTTAAACGAAATTTTCCAACAAGATTGTGATCAGAACCAACATCTGCACCGCTATATGCACGTACATCTTGCAACAAAGATCGCCATTTTGTGCTAATACAAATGTAGTCAATCTCGTTTGTTGTTTTTCCGTCTGGAGAAACCCACGTTGTCTTGTGTATATTTTTGTGAGCGAAAAAAGTGTTGCCAACACTCATTCCACAATGACTGTTTAGCGTCAACAACCTATAACCATTATCATTTATGCTATCAGCATAGCCATATGGTCCAACATTTAAGATGTACCCAGATCTGTCTTTGTTCAATTTCGTATTGAAATCACCGATCAAAATTTTGATTTCTCTTCTTGGCACATCATCCAATAAACTTTGTAATTGATCATAAAAAATATCTTTTTGATTCCCCTCAGTAGCCTCAGTAGGGACATAGACTTGCACAATTGTTACTTTTGCAAATTTGGTGTTGAATCTAGCTGAATTAATACGGTCGCTCACAGGTTTCCATCCAATTATAGGTTTAACAGCATTTTTACTCAACATAATACCAACTCCATTAATATGATATTCTTCGTGTCCAGAATATAAAATTGATGTATCTCAACTCTTGAAATGACTTTGGCCTTTCCATCGCATTTCGCTAATACCCAAAATATCCAAGTTGTACTTTTTCAATTCTCGAAGAACTTGTTCTAACTGTCCAGTACGAAAAAGTGTCGCACATTCCATGTTCCAACACTGGTTAAGGTTTTGGCATTGAAGATTTTGCAAATCGAAGATTGAGCTTTCTTTCGGCCTTCACTCAACCCTGTAATTTGTGTAACTCTGTTATGTAAATACGCGCGATCACTTCTTTGCCGCTGTTTGCCGGAATGGCTTCCTTTTATTGTTTCTGTAACAGTATAAATTTTTTACAGAGGCCAGGTTGCTAACCTTGTGCTCGAACCCTCTTCCTTTATCCAGGCTTGGCACTGGCTAGATTGAATCATTATTACAAATTGTTATTAAGGTTGAGCTATATTTGATATCTTTATTTAAAAACCAGTGAATTAAAAGTTGATCATACGTTAAAAATGCCATACAAACTTAAAAACTGAAAATTAATAGGGTTGTTTTTTAATTAGCAAACTGTAATAAGTGCTGTTTTAGCCATTTCCCTCCTGATAGCTACAACACTACTAAAAACAGCAAATATTCTACTACAAAATAATTGATTATTAATAAACTTGTTAACGTTGTTTTAGGAGTGGGTTGTTAATATTTATCTAAATTCATTGAACGAGCAACCAAAATAACAAAAACAACATCTTTAAAAATTAAAGTTTACAATTAGATATTTAGGTTTTATGTGATGGTTCAAACATGACAAAATCAATCAAATTGATACATGACAAGTAATAATTTTTGTTTTGGCAAATTGTCATGTGGTTGTCTAATAACGATAATTGTGCTTCAACTTCGTTATTAATAATCTCTCTCTCTCTCTTTATATATATATATATATATATATATATATATATATATATATATATATAAGTGCAATAATCTTTTTCAAAACGTTTCATAATTATAAATTTAATAAGATGACAAACCAAACCTATTAATTATCAAATTAAAAGATATATATATATATATATTTAGCTCCGCCTAGTTAGGATTAGAAATGATTCAATTTAGTCAGTCCCATGCCTGGATAAAGGAAGAGGGTTTGAGCGCAAGGTTAGCAACCTGGCCTTTGTAAAAATTTATACTGCTGCGGAAACAATGAAAGATGACGCTATTCCAGCAAACAACAACGTATCTGGATGGAAAAGTTACCAGATGATAAGGTTGAGTGAAAACCGAAAAAAAGCGCAATCTTCGATTTGCAGAATCTTTATTGCCAACGAGACTTTGTTGTTGTTGTTGTTTTGTTGCAATTGTTGTCTTATTGGCCCATGCTTATTCTTAAAGCAAAGGGATTTTGTATAATATTATATATATATATATATTAAAAACAAAAGTTTATTAATACTACTATTTTTACTGTAGAGAGAAAAACTAATGCATTGTAATCAGTGCCAATCAAATGTGTGATAAGCACTATTTCGCACAACCGACAGCTTTAAACGAATGTGCTATTTACCTTTTCTATATATATATAATGCAGATAGAACACTGAACTTTTGTCAAGATATTTTATTTTAAATAATATCGTATAATCATATACTTGTCAAATTTTAAAGCAGTTAATAAAAACAAAAAATCTTATATAACTCATTTACAGCTGACTGCGTGCTCATAAATAATTAAACGTTGAAATTATTGAATACATACATTATTGAATTATACAATTGTATTTTTAATTAAGTTTTTTTATAGGAAAGAGTTTTTTAATGTTTCTTACAACAAAAATGCTAAAAGTTACTTAAAAATGGAGTTAGATACTAATTTAAAAATATTTTACTAAATTTCGTATCTATTGAAAACAATTTTAGAATATTTTAATATAAAATAATTGTTAATTTCAATTTTCAAAATTTCAAAATCAAACTCTACTTATACAGTCACTGGTAGATTAATGTTCAATAATCAATTAACGTTTTTTTAATTTTATCCTTTATTTGTCACAAAATCCTACACATTGAAAGTATTTTATCTAGTTGATTAACAAATGTAATTAAAATGTTACAATTACTCACCTTTTTATTAATTGTTTGTGTTTTAATAAGAAGCACTTAACTATTCAACTAAACTCGTTGACAAAAAGCGTCACATTTGAAATCCGTCAAAATATATTAAACAAAGCAAAAATGAGTGTGAAAAATCAACTTAGCGGTTTTGGTTTAAAAGATAATTTGTGTAATACTAATGCAATGTTAGTATTAAAAAAACTTGATGTAAAATATAAAATCAAACTAAAAAATTACAAAAATCTTTTATTTAACCAAAAAAGCAATTATAAAGTTTGAGGCACCTTTTCTAGTTAAATAAAAAATCCAGACGTAGTCTAAAGTATTTAGTTGCTTTGCTTGCATTGGTGAAATATTGAAAACAGAAAATATCAAGAATGAAACAAAATTACTTTCTTTTGAAAAAAATTTGTATCGTTTTGTAATAAAGTTGATTTATTTATTAAATTAAATAAACACATTTAGTTAATATTGACTCATTCAAAGTATCTTAAAAGAGCTATAAACTTAGAATGCTTTTAATAGACAAACAAGAAAATATTTAACCAATTCTAATCAGCTATTTAAACTTAAATACTGATTTATAGGACAAGAAAAAACTTAAATAGAGGTTAAGTCATACCTTTAAAATATATGATTTATTATATTGTAATTATATATGTAATGCATTATATTGTAAATTAAATTTATACATAATGCATTTAAAACATACTTAAGCCCTACTATTTATAATTATTTAAATTAATTTAAATTTACGAACGTGCTAAATAAACTTTAAAATTTAATAATACAAACTAAAATGTATTTAAGCAATGACAACATAACCAATAATTAACAAAACGTATAAAACAAATTTATTTTAAAAAATAAGGGTTAATAAAATCTTTATAAAATGTAAGTATATATGTATGTATATATATATATATATATATATATATATAGAAAAAAAGAAAAAGAAATACTGAAAAAACTAAAGTATTTTTGTTAAAAGTAATTTAGTTTTTTAAAAACTTAATTTAAAAAATATTTTTCAATATTATTATTATTATTATTATTATTATAACATTAAGCTTTAATTTCACACATGAAATAAAATCAGCGTAAAAAATACATTTTCACCGTCAATAAAAATTAATAAATAAATAAGAAAATTACAGAAAAGTAGTAGTACAAATAATGAGAACAAAATTAAATAGAATGTCATGATAATAAATGTAAATATAGTTAAAACGGTAAATATGTAATTCAAAATTTTTTTAATTACTATATTTTGTGCTATACTTTGAATGAGTCATAATAAGGCACAGTTACATTATGCTGTCCAAATTAGTTCACATAAATGCGTGGGTAGATGATTTTTACTTAAATAGGTTTAAAGCATTGGATTCCCTTTATAACTCCAAACAAAAATAATAGAAGACGTAAACTGTGAGATAATTATCTTATCCAGTACTTGGATAACCGACTTAGGAAGTCGCCGTTTTAGAAATTTAAAGCATTAGAGGATTATAATGGAAACCCAATGCTTTAAATTTCTAAAACGACGACTCCCTAAGTCGGTTATCCAAGTACTGGATAAGATAATTATCTCACAGTTTACGTCTTCTATTATTTTTAAATAGGTTTTTCAAAAATTCAATTTTGTTTGATTCTAGATTGATTACTATTCTGGATAAGCATGGCTTTCATGTGTAGGTAAGTTCCCCTGGTTTTTCCAAAAGCTTTAGATTTATTTAAAGCTGAATGTAGTGGGTGAATGTTACTACCTTCAATTCATGATGCTAATTGGATACAGGATTTAAAATATTTATTAACAATATCATTCAATAAGACAGAATATTTGATTCCTGCAGATTTTGATACCAAAAATTAGGCATCTTTTTAAAACAACATAATCTTGTTTTAATAAATTAGGAAAAATTACAGGTGAGAAGTATAATATTAAAGGATAAAAATAAAATGTAACAAAAAATTTAGTAATATAATTATCAACACTTAGTTTTCTTTATCTTCTTATGCAGTGACATAAGGATTTGGTTTTTATAAATATATGCTCTACATGATCACACCAGGTAAGTTTGCTATTTATGTTCACCCCAAGATACTTAATTTTGTTACAGGTACATATGTTTGTTTAATTTAATTTGAATGTTTTGTTTAATTCCATTGTTTCTGTTGGAAGCCTCGTTGTAAATTTAACCACCTTACATTTCGATAAATTTAAATTGCAATCAAAGTTAGTAGACCACTGTTCAATTTTATATATAGTAAAGTTTTATAACTAGTTCCAGATATTTGAGTGAAATAATTATGAGCGATGAAGTTAAATGAATACCAAAATAAAGCCTTAATTAAATTAATTCAAATTTATTAAGTGGAATATTTAGTGCAATTTTGACAATCTTTTTAGCTAATAGGTTTATTGCTAAATATTTTTTTGTATTAGAAATAATATTCAGCATATGGATATTTAATAAATCCAAACAAGACTCGCACTTGGCTCTGGTAATGAAATCGGATTCCTTTTTATCATAATGAGAGTTAAACAACTTAACCACTGACTATTTTATTGTAAATATCAAAATATTAAAACAGATGTAGCCACTCAAGTATTGCAAATTAAAACTAATTGCATATAGAAAAATTGAAGACTTTTACTTTTACAAATATAGCATTCATTTTTACAATAAATAATAGTTTCAATCCTATAATTTTGTATGTATAAGTACAAAGTTAACAAATAAGTGACTTCATTTAATTAATTAATAATAAAATGCAAAATACCTAAAAGTATGACAGTAATTTTAAACAAACATTTTTAAACATTCTTTTTATATATATAAACTTAAATAACTACCTTAATTAATAAAAATGTATGCACAACATGAGAAAACTAAAATACCTAAAATATTAGTAAATAATTATTTGGTCACTATTTAAAAAAACTCGACTAATTAATGTTAAGTGCACACAATTATTGTAACATACAAGTTTAATTATATAACAATAATTAACTTTTCAAGTGCATCACTACATACGCACAACAAGATGAAAGAAAACACCGTGCTGATATTCAAAATTTAATTTTTAATTACTAACTCTTTTTAATTTAAACATTATTTATGCTTTTTAACATAAGGATAAACAATTTAAAATGTGTCAACACTGAAACTTAATCCATATATATATATATATATATATATATATATATATAAACTACTTTTTATTTGTATTTTGCTTCTTAAATGCTTTACAATAAGCATTTTACAACACAATGACATTTAGCAAAGCCGAACAAAATCCCTCATTTTTGTTATTGAGAGTACAAAGCTGGCTAAAAAACCAGAATCAAAACTAGGAAGACATAAATGTAAGTCTCACTATCGGCACTCAATGTTCATCCATGTTTGGCTTTATCAAAAAATATTTCCCACAAAGTATTCTAATAGTAAAAAATTGAAAAAATTAGCTTAAAACACTTTAATTATGTATAATAAGTACGTATTTGTTTGTTGTAACTTATCTCAATTTGAAATAATAATAATAATAATTATTATTATTATTCACTGTTGGATAAATACCCCTTAAAACATTTAAAAAATATAAATTTTCTGTTATTATTTGGAAATAAAAGTAGTGATTAATTCTTTATAGAAGTAGCTAACAGTCTAGATGATGCGTAGCTAATTAACCATAAGTCCTACTATAAACATTAAATGTTAGTTTTGCTTTGCGTAATTCCCATTTACTAAAAAATGCTTTTTATAAAACATTCAAACAATAAGAAATTAAATAAATAATAAAATAACACAAAATGTAAACATTCTTTTAGTAAAATATTGTCAATTTTTTGACAAAAGTTTTAATCAGTTGAAAGCAAGCTACCTACGTTAATGTAATAACGCGGTATCACAATTGGTAGAAAATCAACCATTAAAAAAAATTAATAATCTGTTTGTAGTTAAAATTAATGCAAATAAAATGCATGTTTAAACTGTTTTACACAATTTTACATAAATAAGATTATTTAAATATAACCTAAATTTGCTTTAAAAACATGCAAATAGATTTAATCAAAACTTAAATTAGCTGTAGATTTATATATATATATATATATATATATATATATATATATATATGAATGATATAACGCTTTAATGTTTCTGTCATCGTTACAGGAAGTAAACTTTATAAACTTGTACAAATTATTTGTTAAGTAGTCACTTGTGAACCATATTAACTGTTTTGCTATACACTTTAGTATCAAAATTAGAAGATTAAAATAAAAACTGATTTTGTGCAAACTATTATAAGAGTGGAATATTTTCTTGAAATTATGAATTAAAAAAATAAACAGTTAAGCATTTTATTTTTTAAACCGTTATCAGTACACTACTATAACATATGGGAGAAAATGTAGATTTGCACTTAATTTTGTAACTGCATAAATAAACTTTGCAACTATATATATATATATATATAACTGCATAAATAAACTTTGCAACTATATATATATATATATATATATATATATATATATATAGTTGATAATTTGTTTAAAATAAATGTGTGCACATGTCATCTAACTACTTTCAGTGCATATTTTTTAAATCATAACTAAATGATGAAATAAATAAATAAATTCAGTAACTAATTTGTATATATTTAATGGAAAACAAAACATACTTTTATATACTAAGCCTTATCGTTTAATCAATCAGATAGTTAATTTTGTTTAATGTTCTTTAAAAATATATTTAGTTAAAAAAAATTTCAAAAATAAACTTCAATTAATTAAAAAATATATAACTTATGCAAAGATAAATGTTTTTATAGCTTATAATTTTTTAGATTTTATTAGAAATATACAAAATAAAAATTTATTTATTAATCTATTCTTTAAAGAAATACAAAATATACTAATTTTAAAAAGTAAAAATGTGTACATACTTAAAAATTACGAATCTAAACCTTTGTTAATTTAACATTTATACAACTGGAAAATACGCTTATTTCAAAAAACTCTTTTAAAGTAAAATTTATTTTATAAATCAAACTTGATTAATTTCAAATTTAAACAAATTATTGTTCTTCTTTTAAATTTAGCATTATAATTGTACTCACAATTTTGCATAGCCACAATATAAGTGCGAAGGAATTAAGCACTATATCCATAAGTATGATTTAGAAAAATCAATAATAATTTGATGCAGCACACAGATAAAGTTAAATTAAGAACTACAAAAAGCATAACAAGTGTTTCAAAAAGAACTTCGGGTTTAAACAAGAACAAAAGATAGAAAAAACTTGTAGTACTACAAATTTTCAAAAGATTAATCGTTGGACATGAGTAAAATAAAGTAAGAAAATGTTTCAGAATTAAAAAAATGCTTACTTACTTTGGCTTACATCGACAAATTAGCTCGGTAGTGAAATGTTTTATGTATATATAACATTAGTAATTAATTTTTTGCTTGTACTATTAACTGGAAACTAAAAAATAGTACTATCTATAATTATAATCACACTTTATTTCTAAAAAAATTAATATTTTTTGCCTAAATGTACCTACTTCAACAGTTTTAAGTGAAGTATATTTGTCCACTTCTTTAGTTAAAATAAGTGATTGTTATGGTATTATAATTTCAAACATTTAATTAAAAACCACTTTAGAAAATTACAACCTGATGACTACGTATTTTGTACACGATTTAATTTATTTTAAATAATTTTCAAAACAATTACATTATTCATTACTTACCGATTACGTCATATACTTAATCTAGTCGTTTTTAAATAAAATTTCTCTAACTAGATAAGAAAACTGAATTTGACAGCAAAAAATGAAGTTTACTCAAAGTATCTTAATGAACAAATAAATTAATTGGTGTCAGTTAGTGGAATTTAACACAAATATACTATTAAACAATCGTATTATACTTTTCCTAATTCCAAGTGGAATACGTAAAAAATAAGATAATAATAATTTAATACAGTTATAGTTATATAAATGCGACACGATTTTAATTAATAAAATAGAATATTTTTGAGTGTATTTTGTATTTAAATAAAAAGAATTTAAATGACTGTGTTAGCCGGAAATAAGTGTTTATAAGATTTTTCAAAACATCATGTCCATTTGTTGTAATAGTGTATATACATAATACACCTATAATTATTTAAAAAAAAGTAAACTTTTGGATTATTTTTAAATGGGAATACGTTTAAATAATAAAAATATTAAC
This sequence comes from Cardicola forsteri, assembly GCA_025895645.1. Taxonomy (NCBI): domain Eukaryota; kingdom Metazoa; phylum Platyhelminthes; class Trematoda; order Strigeidida; family Aporocotylidae; genus Cardicola; species Cardicola forsteri. The sequence continues at coordinate 174,632 of JAKXYG010000735.1, read as the reverse complement.
AGTTATTATTAATCAAAAGTTAAAATTGTACATAAAATACACTTTACATAATAATTAGGTTGCAACACATAAATAACTGAACTAATTATTATGTAAAAAATAAAATCAACATGTACAAATGTTCATATTTTACTGTTTGTAAAAATCAAAAACACTACACCCCCCCCACTTCAGCTTTCATTGTCCATGTACCCATTTAAACGACGTTAGTAACTTTTTCCTATAAAGATAAACAAAATTTCCTAAGTATAATATCATTTGATTAGACGAACTTTAATTAAACTATACATCAATAATTTTAACAATGTATATCGTAATACAAACGATACATTTACTATTTTGTTACAGTTTTATATTTATTAAAAAAATATTTTTGAATAAACATTATCTTATTTATAAAAAACGGTTTCTTTTTATCCAAGTAACATTTATTTTAATTTAAAAATATGTATGTATAGCTCATATAATTGTGTAAATAAATTGATTTAATGCATTTGCAATTTAAAACCACAAATAAAAATATTTTATATATTTTTATAAAAAATTATAATCACAATTAAAACCGTCACATTTATCTTTCATGCATCATTCAGTACCTTTGTACAGTGAGTCACAACATTTGTGGCTGGAACTTAGTGCATAACATGTTAAATAAGTGTTTATAATATAAAAGTAGCAACAAATGTTATACTTATAAATCAAGAAAAATAGAAATGAAGGCCTGTTTAAAATAGACTTTAATTTAAAAAATAATATTTATCATGTATGTATGCTTTTATTATAAAAAGAAACAATAAAATATTTATAGATACACTACTATATTGTACTCTAATATATTTTGTTACATTTAAGTAAATGTTTAAGGTAAATTAAGGTAATCAAACCTTGTTACGAGTTCGAATTGAATATAAAAAAATTAATTCAAATAACTGAATAAATTGATTCACATTTGTTTATACAAAACTTCACTAAAATAAATTATTTTTTTCTAAAAATAAAATAGCAACTTATTAAAGTTATTGTCATTTTAAATACTGACTTTAAAAAAATACATAAATTGTCTTTTTGTTCAAAGTATAAAAAACCCAACATTTTTCATTTAACTAATAATAAAAAGTTTCAGTTTTGATTAATATCAACGAGTATTGATTTTATTTTATTTAAAAAAGCTTGATTTAAACAAATTGCAAAAATAAAAATAAAAGCAATTTTTGTAATTAGATTTTGTACGAATTTATAATCAAATAATGATATATATATATATATATATATATATATATATATATATATATATATATATATATATATATACATACGTATAATCATTGGTACTCTGTGGAATGAGAAAACCCGAAAAAATATTAATAATGTAAATAAATATGTTCGTTATCAAATATAGATAACATTTTCAAATTATTAGCAGATTATTTTTCTTATTAGTAATATAAATAAACTGTATCAATGATTAACTTTAAACACTAGACGTTCGGATCAAAACTCTAACCACTGAAACATTTCAACTTTATTAATATTTTTGGCTCAACCACCTTGATAATACAATGCATTTTGTACATTTAATGCTATTGACTCTATCGTAGCCGAAGAAGGTTTTGAGTGCAAGATTAGAAACCTAACCTGCGTAAAAAAAACTGCTAGAGAAACAACAAAAGGACACCATTTCATTAAACTACGGCTAAAATGGTAAAAAGATGATTGCAATGACTGGGTTTGACATAATCGGAATAGAATTTCAATCTTCGATATGCACGATTTTCAAGGCCAACAATATAATGTACAATATTTTTGCCCCATGCTCTTTAGAACAAAAACATTTAAAATAAATAGATAAACCGAAATTTATGTTAAAGCCAGACTTGGTAAGGCAATGTCAGTCTTCAATAGACTCAAATCAATATGATCATGTTCTTCCATCCGCTTGAAAACAAAACTTCGTTTATACGCATCAATAATCATTCCTACGGCAATATATGGGAGTGAAACGTGGAAACGTACGGACAGATTGATAAGATGGTGCATGTTTTGTATCGCCGGTGTCTTAGAAGCATTTTAAAGATTACCTGGTGCGATCACATTTCAAATGATGAGATCATGAGAAGAACTGACTCTCGTTCACTACATGACATCATTACAATTAGACGAAGAAAATTACTTGGTCAAATTCTACTTTTACCGCCCAAAAGACCAGAAAAAACGGTTTTAGAATGGAAGATCGAAAATGATAAAAGAAGGGTTGGTAGACTACAAAAAACTTAGCTAAGAACTATTCGAGAAGATATAAATGAAATGAATAATTCATGGGATCAAACAAAACGTTTGGCAGAATGTTCAAATACATGAAAACATTTTGTTGTCTCATGTTCTCTTTGAATTACGAGACTTTGATGTTAATTTTTGCTGTAATTGTTATCTTATTGCCCCATGCTTATTTTTTAAAGCAAAAGGCTTTTGTAATAACAATAATTATTATTACTTAATTACTTATCAACTCAAAACCAATGCATATCAATTGCTTACTTCAAATTGTACAAATATGTGCACTGCATTGGGTGGATTAATTATTTGGGGTGTTACAAAATTGACCACATTCATTGACGAATCTGTCATAACTTTTGTCAAGTTGGTCGACAATTTGTTCCCATTCAAAGTCCGGTTGGCATCAACATCCAACAATTCTTTTGTCAACATTTTGTCATTTTTAGTCATCATCTGCTTCGACTTGGCACGAACAAAATATTTCATGCGAACTTGGATTATTGATTTGGAACCGAATGCATTGAAATGCATGTTGGTCGCTTTGGCTTTGCCACCAGCATTGTCATGTTGACTAAAGGTGGAAAATGTTTGATCACCAATCGAATCGGCAACTTTGTCTTGAATGTTGGATGACAAGTAGTCTTTGTCGGACAAATTCATAAAATATTCAAAATCGGAATCGGGTTCGGATTGTCGAGGCCCAAAAGACGACAATGGCGAATGGTGAAGCGAATTGGTTCCGTCCAAATCACTTAGATATGATTCCATTTCCAAATGTTCCATAATCAAATCGGTAATTACAACCAAACTAAATAATAACATTAACAACAGCCATAATAATAAAATTATTTTTTTATAAATCAATGTCAAACAAAACATGTGTATTAAACTAGTCAACAATTAACCTATGTATTATTATTACTATTGCATAAGTACTTCACTCAAAACATTTTTCAGCAAACGGACACTTTAACAAAGCCAATTGAGAACCTGTATTTAGTGCCAATAATGGTACTCAAACGTAGGCCACTCACCTTTGAATCCAGGACTGTATTACTAGACCATCTCAGTACATGTTAGAACCGATAGAGAAATTTAAATTAAACCCGTAATGTAAAATGAAAATATTATTTTGTAACGATTAATTTAATTGGAAAAATATTGTATTTAATATAATTAATTACTTCATTAGTTAGCTAGTTAAAATTACGCAATTTTCATTAAAACTGTTAATGTTAAGTTAAATAACTTAACAAAAGTAATAATTAACACATTGTAACATCCATTTTAGAGCCGGTGGAATCTAATTTGCTAAAATCTAATTCCGTTTTACTGTTAAAATCTATAAAAAGAAAACAATTCAAGTTGTTTTATCCATGCTGAAAACTTTATACAGAGCGCGTCTATTAGATTGTAAGTTGTTTTAAATGTACTTGACCAACATTATATTGAGCTATTATAACTCGGTCTTGTTAGAAATAACAAACGAATATTATGTAAATAAAATATTCAGTTTGTTAAATAGAACGGCATTTTCCATTTTTAAAAAGGGGTTTTTAAACTATACAAATTTAGTTCAAAGGGTGTACTCAATTATTTAAAATTACTTCTACCACAATGAAATGAATAATTTTATTATAATATTTTTTATTTACAATTTTTTGTCATACAATTTATTGCAAATCTAGGTAAATAGTAATGTTTGAGAATATTTCTATTTTTAAAACCGCTAAACAAATTATTTGTTCAAATAAAGCAATTTAATAAAATGTACTAGATTGTGCACTTTTGTATCAATTAAAAAAAAAACGATTTTTCGTGTTCACAAATATTCATAACTACACCAAAGAATTCAATTTTTGTTGTAGCGTCTTTGTCATCTTAAACCATAGTTTCAAAATATTTAAACATGTGCAATTCTATTAAACAATATATTTTTTATTAAAAAAAAACATTTAATCATTAAGTATTCAATCAATTGACGCATCTATAATTACATAATATATTCTAAACATGTTCATCCTGGTCCGTCAAACTCACGTTTGCTAACATTATAATTGCGTTTTGTGATACAATTTAAGTTTTGCAAAAATGTTACAATTACAATTCAGTGTCACAAAGTGGAAATTAAATATGTAAAATATGCAGTTTTAATTTATTACATATTGTTAGTTACATAGCCATTTAAACAAGTAAAAAACAATGTAAAATCAACTATCTTTATATATGATAGATTATTAACGAATATATATATATTGGATTGAAATAGAAAAAATCAATGAGAACTACTGACATTAAGTTGACATTACAAAATAAACAAAGTTTCTGTAAACTGTTTAAAATAAAAATACCAAAAATGTTGGTTTGCCATGTAATTTAACATCTAAACGCGTGAATCATTTACTTTGCAGGTGCAAAATAAAATTTATGACCAATAAATAAGTAATTATATATATATATATATATATATATATATATATATATATATATATATATATATATATATATATATGTTTTTGTTATTATTGTAAATTCGACAACAATAAATTATATTTCAAATGCTAACAAATTATTTAACTAAACAAATAATACACAATTTAGAATTTTCATAATTTCTTTATTGATTAATTTTTTATTAAAATAAACACTTGTTAAATACTATTAAAATAAAAAAAAACTTTTTAAATAGTAATTTATTGATTATGAAAAAATGTCTATGCTTTTGTACAATTAAAAAGGTACTTTTTCTTAACTTTAATAAACTTGTCATATTGACAAGTAAACATTAATTATAAACCCAAGGCCGGTGTAATATACAGAAAATATAACAAATACGCAAGTAGTATGTCACAAAAAACAATTCTTACGTTGTAATAATGTACAAATATTATTTAATAAATAATATTTCATGTTTTATATGTAAAAATAATCCAAAATTTAAAAAATTTTAATTTTTAATTTTAATAAACCAAAAACACTTATTCAGTTATTTAAAATCAACTTTTTAAATTAAATATACATTAAATACGTTCAATTGTGAATACATTAAGTAATAATTACTTTTTACATATTACTATTTTAGAAAATAAATATTTTTTACTTATATATAACGCTAAAAATGAACATTTTTGGACTATTAAAATAGCATAAATATTTTTAAAAAATCGAACTATCCTTAATAAAGCATGAAGTATACTTCTATTAACATAAAATTATTAAAAAAATCAATTTATTTAAGTGCAAATGGTAATATTAATAGAAAACGACTAATTTCAATAAATTTCATTAAAAAACTCTATTAATAATATGTATTTCATTCTAGTTTGGCGGTACAGTGCTCAATTCAAACCTAGATGAAAATGGATGGGCTGAATGATGCTTTCCGTAAAACATTTAAAGTAGTAGAAATATATATATATATGGCGCCGGAACCAGAGTGATCACGAATGCTCTGGCCCTAGGTTGAGACTCGTCATTGCACCTCGGTGCGTTGAAACCTGCAACGATATCTAATCAAGCTTGCTCGCACGTGCAGTTTTTTTTACCAGTGGGGAGGTCTATGATTATCCCCTTATTGTGCCGGAGTGGTCTAGCGGTACAAAGCTCGATTTGGACCTCGGTGCATATGGGTTCGAATTCCACCACCGGCAATAAATTGTGGGCCCACGTTCGGCTTCGCTAAAATGTCCACTGCTGAAAAATGTTTCATGTAAAACATTCAAAATAATATATATATATATATATATATATATAGCACAGCCCTTTAAAAACTCATATTAATATTGCATTGACTAGACTTAAGAAAGATAGTCTAATCTACAAATTATCGCTCTTAGAAAACATAGTATTTTAGATGGTGTTAAGTACAAATACTGGATAATTATTGACAATAATAATTTTTAATTGTACTTTATCCAATTAAAAATGAGGGTAAATGGTTTCATCGTAGTTTTAATTCGTTAACTGACAAGACTACAACTTACTATAGAATGACTCGTTAAAAAATAATAAAAATATTACGTATATCTTTGCGTTATAGAACAATGACTTGTTTCAACTCCATACAGTAAGCGTACTTTAAACAAATTTAATTTCCAATATGTGCAATTTAAAAGAAATATTGACTCAATTAACCATTAAATCGTCCGTCACTTTTTCAATAACATTCAATTTCTGTCTTATTATTTTTCTCAAGTTTAAAAATATATAACAATGGTTCAAAATACTGAACTTATTTTTATTTTTAATGCAATATTTTCAATATTTTGAAATTTTATAAGTAATATACAGATAAAGGTAATCTACTTCATAAATTGTCATATCTTACACAAGCATTTAATTAGTACAAAACCCCCTGGGATTCCAGTGCTAGTTTAACCATTGTTTGTGAATTGCTTTGATCAACTTGTTATATATTTGTAAAAATAAAGTAATTTGATTAATTAAATAAAAAAAATGAAAATAATAAACAAAGCAAACCATTGTATTTTTAAAAAAGAAGAGTGAAAATTCATGTTCATACAAGTTGGAATATCAGTTAAAAATATAACCATATGTTTACAAAATGCTCACTCAACACAATTTTATTTAAAAGAAAACAGTTTACAATATGTTTTATAGATATATAAATGGTATTTCACAATTTTAGTGTGTTATTAAATTTTCTTACCTCTTAGCAAAAAAATTGACTAATTTGAACTATTGTTAGTAAAATACTTTATCCCTTGTCCTAAATACACGATTACTCATACTATATTATATTTTATAATTATATTCATCTATTTACCAAACAATCTTTAATTATTAAGAAACAAATTAATAGAAAATGTTAATTTCTACTACATATATGCAAAATATTAATCTTTTAATTAATTTAATAATGCATTTTTCTTTAGTTTAAAACGTTTATTATAAAATAAATTAATTTATGATTTTCGTAGCATAAATTTTAACAAAAAAATATAACCACTGGTATAACATTATGTATTAATAATGGGTATAGTGCTATCATGGTTAGAAAAGGTACAGGTTTTCTATACCAAAACACATTTTAAGGTATTGCAAATTTCACCTTACACTTATTTCTAATTATGTTGACTATATTACACTACTTATTGTATTAACAATTCGGAACTATTGAAAGTTATATTATACAAATTTTGCTTATACTTTTATGATAAATGAAACAACTATTCCGTAATTGATTCCAAGTAGTAGGATAAGACTTCGGTGTTAACAGTCGTGTGTCTATATAAACAACATTGATTGATACAGAAACAACTAAGGGTCACTACTCCTTAAACTAAGGCAAATAAGTAAAAGAACAATTGTAATAACAAGATTGAGTAAAAACCAAAAAGAAGCCCAATCAATGATATACAACAATTTTAATGTTAAAAATTTAGCCCGTATGATTATATAGAATGTGCGCACACTTTTTTGCAATAAACAATCAGAACAAGTTCCGTCAGAAAACAAAAATGTTGTGCACAAATTCAAATGGCACTTATAAAAAACAATTGTATTGTTCCATGCTTTTCAAGCAAAAATATATGTTATTAATTAAAACGAATTAATTAAGTAGCATAAATGCATCTTTAAACGATCAAAAGCAAAAGTTTCCAAACAATATTTTATAAAATATTCCAAAACGAATGCTAAACTTTCGATTATCTGGTTTGTAAAATCTTAGACAAAAGTGAACAATTTTCTACACAAACATGATGAATTAAAATCTTGCATTGGTACTCAAAACTATTTCATCAAAATAATAAAAAGTAGTTTTAATCCTTAATAGGTACATTATAAAAATAATTTGCAAAATATTATACAATTTAAAGAAAATATATCTCGTTTTTTGATTAAATTTTGAATATTAAAAAATCAACAACGAACACATAAGCATAAAAATAATTTCAATTGTAAAAGATATAATAACCATATAAAAAATATATTTTATTTTCTAATTAATAAGTAAAATTAAAATTTATCTCTCTATGTCCACCACTGAAAAACAACTTCTAAATAATGGTAAATTGATATACAACTAACTTGATAACAATTAGCAATTCTAGGTGGTCAAATGAATATTTGATTTCATTTAAAAACGTTATTACAAAAACGAAAGAATGCACTACCTCAAGTGTCAAGTGAAACTTTAAAATCTAGAGCAATTTATCCAGTATCAATAATTTTATAATTCCAGCTCGCAATAATTTTCTATTCACAATCAATTTGTCAAAAAATTAAATATTTTAAAGTAATTAATAAAAAAAGGAGAAAAGAAATTGTTAGCAGTTGTGATTTGAATCTCATTTTAAATGAAATCTTTTATTGTTTATTAAAATATTGGAACGTTTTAGTAATGCAACTTGTAACATATATAAAATTATACATTTTCAAAAAATATTATTTTGAAATTATCCAATGTTTTGTATTCTGTCGCATTACTTGAAATATACGATACTAGTATTAGTAATATTTGTATTGTTCAAAATTTTGATACTTTATTATTAGAAACGATAAAATGTTTTAAACATTTAATCAAATTACAAAACTGAATGCAATTAATTTTCATGTAAATAGAGCTATGTTAAATAAATAAAAAATATAAATGTCAAAAAATTATAATACTTCTATTTAATAATCAATCAATAATTATATTTTTTATATTTTACCTATTTTCAATTATCATGCAGTCACAATAGTGAACAATAAATTTAATTTATTTATAATTATTGTAATTTGCTAATTGAGTATTTTTTGAAAATTGTACAGTACTTTATCACAATCCACACACATCTAGAAAATATGAACAAAAATTGTACAATTTAAGAATTACAATATTGTAACTAAATTATGTCCAGACTTGCAATGCGCAATTAGGTTTTACCATTCTTTTGGGCTCATTAAACTTTGTGTTTAAAGCCCACATTTAACAAAATTACTTATTTTGTCAGAAATGAATCATATGTACTATGTACTTTGAACAGTTAGCAGTTATCTGTTTAATGCAAATAAACAAATTCAAAATGCTTAATCTAACGTGGTGTGTCATAAATTTGGTTTAGTGTGCAATATTCGTTATCAAAGCCCAAAATGTTATATGTGCCTAGGTGCGACCCAATTTGGGCCTGTTTTCTTTGATTTTCAGTAAGCATGAAGTTTTATAATGCAACAGACCCTTAATACAACGCCAACATGGCAAAATCATTTGAATATTAATATGTGGATTGCATAATGTTTAAACTTAAACCAAAATACACACGGATTAAGTTTTATTTTAAATAATAATCTTGTTTTAAGTAGAGCTCCAGGTTTAAAGTTGCAATTATTTAGTCTTGACGAATGTCATAATTAAAATAATAAGCAAACATTTAATCTGAAAGAGCTCAGAGATAAAATTAGTAGAACTTTAGACTCGAAACTAAGTAAGCCCGGAGGATTGAGTTCCACCCCCGGCACTAAATGCGGGTTCCCGTTTGACTTTGCTAAATGTCCACTTGCTAAAGCATATTTCCGGTAAAATATTGAAATAGTAAAAATCAAAACAAATAATCAAATAAATAATAAATAAGATACTATTATCACGTTCAATAAAAATTATAATAAATGACTTAGTCAATTGTAAGAATGATGCTTTGTAAACTACTTATTTGCGTATATGGTGATTTGTCCCATTTGTATAACAACTAATTATACGCAAATATCTTAAAATACAAATGCACAAGTGTCAAAAGTGGTGTTATACATATGTTTAGTCATATTACATAGTAGTGGGAAAATGGTAAAAACCGCCCTATAGTTGAAAAAAGAAAAGTATAATTTGTGTTTATTAATCTGAATAAATAATGCATCAAGACTACTACATAAGACTCAACGTTTTAATTCATTTTAGACAAATTAAGCGTCATTAAATTTACATTAGCAAATTTCTGTCTCAAAAATGAAACATTAGACCAAACCCTTTTCTAACAAATTATCAAAAAAGTTAGACTACATACAATTATAAAGATTAATTGGAAATTTTATTTTTGCATCCTGCAAATGCACTATTATTTAATAAAAAGTGCTTACCCTCGTTCATTAATATGATTTGACAAAATTTGGGAAAGATTAGCATTTGTAGATGACTTTATGTAACGAGCCTTGACAACCGCGCCGTATTGATTAGGCGTTACTTTGACGCGCCATAAACGAGAATAGGGATTTTGGACACGTTCTTGCCATTGATATCGTATGTTGGAACCAAAAATTAGTCTACAATATTGGATGCATATATCAAGCAATATAACATGTGTATATAATTTATTAAATAATCATTTGTTCAGTACTTTATCATAATGGCTCAGTATTTTAAAGTAATTTTTAATCATTTGGTTAGTTAACCACAAATTTCCAACTATTAAACAAAAAATAAATTCCTGTTGTTATTTATTGACATTGTAACAAAACATGTTTTAACCTAAACACTAAGATATATATAAAAGAAATATTTCTGTTTATTCAATTTAGAAAATGTTAAACATACAAATAATTAAATATTAAAAATTATATCATTTTATTATATAAAATTAAATTAAAACGGAAATAGTAAAGTACAAAGTTAGTCTATTTTAACCTTCATTTAACACTTATATGCTACACTACATTATACGTAGACAATTAAATATTTAGTTATTTTTCAAGTTTGTTTTTTAAAATAATATACAAATATTTACTATTTGGTTTTTATTACTTAAATGTTTTAAGAAAACATTTTTTAGCGGGTGGGTACGTAGTGAAACCAAATGAAGTCTCGCATTTAGTGTCAATGGTGGGACTCAAACTTACGTTTATCCAGTTTTGAGTTTAGTACTATAGTCACCTCAAACACGCAGGTACAATAATTAAAAGATAATGTAATTTAACAGTTTTGTTATTTAATAACCTAAATTGATTAATTTCTCCTACTAATAATGTCACTTTTGATAAAAAAACATAATGTGCCGGGGGTAGTCTAGCTGTACAGCGCTTGAATTCGGACCTCGATGGGCATCGGGGTTCGGATCCCACTACCAGCCCATGTTCGGTTTCGCTAAATGTCCCCACTGCTGAAAGATATTTCTTATTGAACATTCAAAGTAATAAGCATAAAATAAATTAGTTTTGTAGATCAAAATTGCGATAGTTAGCCAAAAAAAGCTATACAGCAGTTAAAAACGTGGTCGCAAATTAAATTCACACTTGAAAAACTTTTAGATAAACACAAAAACAACTCATTCACACTGGTTTGGTATAGTACTTTGTCTAATGAGGTCATATATATATATATATATATATATATATATATATATATATATGTATATATATATATATATATATTTATATATATGCTATATATATATATATATATATATATATATATATATATATATATATATATATATATATATATATATAGATTTTATCCATGCTTTAAAACATGCGGGTTACAAGCATTCAAAAATTCTTTCACTTCACACACACACGCATGTGTATACAAATACGTCTACAGAAGGATTAAACAAATTGTAAATATTGTCTGTTCATTTGTAAAAAGACGCACTGTTTATTGTGCATGAAAAATATTGAAACAAACCTTTATGCTTTAGGCAATTCCAATTTGAATAGGATATGATTGTATGTACATAACACTGAAAAATGTCAAATTATATTCATGTTGGAAAGACAGGTCACGAACATTCAATACACACCCAACATATTGGGTTAAATAATTTAAATCTAATTAAGCTAAACCACAATTGTGTCGTGTTTTTAAAAAGATAAAACTTTGTATATATATAAATATAACTTTGTGTTTTTTATTTTTATAATTTAATTGTTGTTTCGTTCTGTTTATTGTTTTAATTTGTTCATAAAATTTCTCGTTTTTTTATTTTCCAGTCTTCAAGCCCTGTTTAATATTAGTAGAAAACTTTTTATCAAGCTTATAGTATAAAAATGTACAGTAAATCACAAATTCCTTAGTCAATAATACGTTTTGAAAAGTACTAAAATTTACATTTAAAAATAGACCATTTAATTATGAAATATAAGAAACTCAATTTCTTGCAAAAATAGAGTTTCTTCAATCGCAGTATGTTCACTTTTCTTGTTTCCAAAATTGTACATATTGAGAAATTACCATAAAATGAAACTACTTGGCTTCCTTTATAATTCCAAATAACACAGTTTCTATTTTCTAATATTTTTATTCAAAATATTTAACTGTTTTTTTTAAATAAAACAGAACCCAATAATGTGACTGTTAGAAAAAATAATACACAGTTTAGGTAACTCTTTTTAATTGCTAATGCTTGAACGTTTTAAAAGAAACATTTGTCATCAAGCAGACATTTATCAAAGCCAAACGGTGTCCCGTATTAAGTGCCAGTGGTGGTACTAGAACCTACGCCGATCCAGGAGTCCAACGCTATACCACTAGACTACCCCATTTTTATCGCTTAAATGCTTAATGGATATTTTTTGCAACCAGACATATAGCGAAGCCAAACGAGGGTCTAATTTAGTACCCGTGGCAAAATATTCTACATTACTCCAAAAAAAAATATTATCATTTCAACTATTATTACAAACTACAAAAACATGGATATTTATTCAACCACTTTTAACATTAAGTGTAGCATTGTTACAAAACGTGTTGCAATAAAATATACAATCAATTTGTATGACTTAATGCTAACTATCTGCATCATATTGGATAAATTTTCAAGTATTTGTGTTAAACTGTATTTAAACAAACAAACGCATGCTGTCCTAAATACAAACATTCCAATTAAGTGAACCAACAAATTTACAATATAATTTTTTTCAGCCAATTTATACCGGTCAACAATTACAAATAAAATAATGCAAACATGGCAACAATTTATTCTAAAAAGTACAACGTATAATTTAAATAAATAAAATAACGTTTTATTAATTGTACTTAAATACCAAAAACCTTGTAAAAATATGATAAGATACAAGTGGCAGAACTATTTTTAAATTTATGCAAAATAAAATATAAAGTGCATCTTATTAATTAAAAATAGCAGAACCGTAAAAATTTGCTAAAAAATGTTACATACAAGTTGGATAGAAACGTCTTTAGTCACAATGTGTAAACTCAATCAATCAATCATTATATATATCCTGTTCATTAAATAGGTTATAAAATTATTTTGTCGTTATTGATAAATAAACAAAAACTATAGTTAAAACATTGATAAAGTTTTTAATTGTTCTTAATTTAAACATCCGGTTTATTGCATACAATACTGTGAACCTAAAATATAAATATGAAAATTAAGCAAGTGACCTTTTGGATTAAAAATATAATTACCGTCCAAAATTGTTTTTCTAGTGTAAAATGAAAAAAATAAACATACATTTTTAAATAAACATTAAAATCAAAATTCAACTATTTAAACTTTTTGTATAAATTAATATTGTCTTTTGTGGGCATATTTGATCCTTTTTTAAATCTCAATGTCTAAAACAATTTAAATTGTATATTACTTTTTTATAAAACTTGCAGAAAATCATATGCAAATAAATTATTTGAATTAAAAAACGGATATATTTCATAAATTTGGCACTAATAATATTTTTAAAGTCAAATGCTGCTTACAATAATAAAATGCATTGTGGACTGTAATCAGTGTTTACGTCACTGGGCACAAAAAGTATGTTCAAAAATAAAAAATAATTAAAAATGGCATAATTAAAATAAAAGAAATATTAAAATATATTATTTTATTTTATTTTCCTTTTTTATCTGTATAAACAACAAAACAGATTTTAAGTGTTACAAATTTCTTTAGTCTAAGAAAATATGTATTACAAATTATGTTCAAAAGCATTCTATACTACTAAACTGAATAAAATATCTAGTAATTTTTTAAAATTAAACGATAAAGTTTTAACTTTTTGTTTCAAAAGCTAAAGTGTTAATAATTATTATGTCATGTGTGTTAACCACAAATTTTGTAATTAGAGTTCTAAACAATTAATTTTAAAGCAAATAGTTAGTTTTTACAATCTTTAACAATGAATTAATGTTCACTGAAAGTGTTTCTTAAAAATAAAATAGCTTAATTAAGCATAAACATAAATCAATTATGCTAAGGACTCCATCATAACTAGAGCCATGTCTGATTTAAAAAATGGATAGCTAAAGTGCAAGATTAACGAGAACTATGTATATATATATATATACTGATATAATAGCAACAATAGGTTGATATTACAGCAAACAACAGCACAAGAAATGAAAACACGATTCCGATAACAGAACCAAATAAAAGCAGAAAAAAGTAAATCTGCTAGGTCATTAATGCTAAAGCTTTAACCCTTTCAAACACATGGAATTTGGGCATGCTCTTTCAAAGTAGACAATTACGATAAGTCCTTAAAGTTTCAACAAACAAAAGTGTTGTGCACAACTTGAAAAAGCACCAATATGGAACAATCCTGTTACTCCATGTTCTTGATGCCCAAAAGGATTTGTAATAATTAAAAAGAAATGTCATTAAAATATTTAAACGCAATAAATATTTTAGAGCACAACATTGAAAAAAATCAAAACATGTTTTGACTAGAGTAAAACCAGTCAGTTTTTCGAAACAACTCAGTATTTATTTCAATCAAGTTGTAAATGACTCATAGTTGGCCACATTGGTTGCAGTTCTGTAGGTAAATATTTTCGTATTATCAGCTATGTTTAAATAACATCGGTACCAACACTACATAAATCATAATTATTTTAAGCCATAAATACCAGAAACATTGTACAGTATATTAAGAACAAGGCTAATGAAGTTGAAATAAATAAAATCTGCTAACTAGTCTTATATATAACGTGTGCATTGCATTGTATTGAATTCCAGTACTTCAGACTATGATGTGCCCCTATTCCAACAATGATTTCAAAACGTGTAAAATTGTTACTTTTCAGTAAACAGACCACCGACACAGATTGTTTTAGACCCATAAATATGTAAACAAACATTTCGATAAAATTAATATAATAGTACAAAACATTCCACGAACAAACAATAGAATCACGTATTTTTCAAAACTAAATAATTCCACCTTGTCATTTAAAAAATATTCTGTTTACCAAATCGGTACTACAAAAGACTTGAAAGTACGAAAATACAAGTTATTTTAAAATTAGCTTGTGGTTTAACCAAGTTGAAATTTTTTGTATGCTATTATAAAGACATGAAGAATGCTGATAATCCTCATAATTTGAGTAACGCTTGCAGTCTCAATTCCCAATAACGGCAATTTTTTTGACTGTCACCTCAACGCGGCCCATCCTGGACAAAGTATCTATAAGCATCTAATTAAATACAGCAAGGACCGAATGCGCACCAATGTAAATAAACTTCCACTTTGGCAAATAAGTGTAAGCATACATCCAAGGTATATAAAAAGTATCTTAAGGCATACGAATGCTATACGTATCCGTTAGGCTAAAGGAGATAAGCCCGACAAAAAGTCAGACCGTCTTGTCAATTTTTACAAACAGTGGTACTGTCACAAAAATACCGTCTATCATCCCCTACGTTTGTTATGTTTACAGAGCGGTCGGATTCATTCGTTTAATATGCTCTACTACACAAATGATCGCAATGAAATAAAGACGTGGGAAAAAAAGTCCCAGTTTAGTTTGTGTTTTAAATTTGAATGCTGTAAAAATACTACAGAAAACCTGATCGGCATGCTTTAATAAACAAAGTGATTTACCACAATTGAAACACTTAATATGCCAACTACTATAATGGGATCAAAGACAACCTATCGATAAAATTTTAATATGAATAAACCACTTATTAACTACCCTTATAACTACAATATTTTCATTTGTCTAAAACGTACTTTAAGGCATTAAAAATCTTTTTACACCTTGCCAAACAATGTTTATTTTATAACCTTGGTTCAATTTGCAAATAGTAACAATTAGTATGCAGACAAAAACAACAATCTTCATTGATTATTACAATACTTCTGCAACTAAAACTTGGACTTTTACTAGTTCAAAAAATATAAAGCTTAACAAATTTAAAGCAAGATATCTCAGATACAGTTGACACAACACTCATTTTGCATTGGATTGGACGTAAAAGATCAGCGTCTTCCATATTCGAAATAACCTGCAATTTCACTGTCTTCTTTGTAGCGACAACTGATACAACCATGTGACAATTAAGATTATCACTATGATTAGAAATTAAAACCTTATAAGTATTATTCAATTCTTCAAGATCATTAACATTCCAAAACATAAAATAAAAATAATTTATATACTTTAATTATTTTGCATAACTATAAAACTGTATATAATTCAAAATACAAATTTGTCTTAATTATAAACAAAATCAAACTTAAACTTCGTAATGACATAACATTGGTCAATACTCAATATAAAATGAATCACAATACGCCTAAAAATACATGTATTTTAAAACTAATCCAAGAGTAAATTTAAGTCGATCATGTTACATAGTTTGTGCATATTTTGGTTCATTAAATGTGTGTAAAAAAATCCAAAAGGTAATATTATATATATATATATATATATATATATATATATTCTATTGCTTAAATGTCCTAGAAACAATTTTAAGAAGTAAAAATATAGTACAAACAAAACCTGCATTTAGTGCAGTTAATGAGATTTAAATCCATGTACACTGTAATCCAAGTTAAGCAACTTGTTTTTATTAAAAATTAAAGCATTCATGTATTTTTGTTTCACATTAAAAAGTATAACACACTGAACTTCTATAATAATAAATTAATGTTATTAAACTTAAAGTTGTACAATCTAATAAAATAAACTATAAATTGTTATAATATATAAATAAAATTTTAAATGTAAAATATAACCTTCAATTTAAATATATAATCTACAAAAATCATCTTTATATTAATAATTAGTTTTAGTAAAATTATAAATATTCAAAGTAACATTTTTCAATTTTATGTTTTCGTACTAAGCTTTATCAAAAACACAATGACATGTAAGAATTTTATTAAATTAAAAAATAAGATTCAAATGTTTAATCTACATTTTATTTTATAACAAACAACTTAATAATTATTAATAAACTATATTTACAAATGCTTCAATAAACAAACATAACAAGTATAAATAAAAACAACATGTTTTATTGTGTGATTGTTTACAAAATGTAAAATTATAAACCAAACAATTTATAAAATATTTATTTTTAATACTTTTAAACAATTTTTGAATAAAATGTAATAAAAATAAAAAATAAAAAGCAACAATTAAAAAAATTCAAATTTTAGAATCAGCTATAAACACATTAAAATTGTATTATGTTTAATAAAAATACCATTTTACTAAAAATTTTAAAAATGTAAATTAAATTTTAATTCAAAACAAGTATTCAAATAATTAAAATAGTTCAGGCATTCAAAGTTAAAAGTCTATAACAAATATTTATTTTATAAACCTAATTTAATTTATTGTGGTTATTAGCAAAATAATTCATTTACTATACCAATAATCAGTGCAATAAAATAAAAATTTTAAAATCAGTTTAATGTTTAAAAATAATGATTGTATAATGTATAAATAAGCATACATATATTGACAAAACTAGATAAATTTCATTATATATTCCAGAAACATTCTAGATAATTTTATCATACCTATTTACTATTAATCAAAAACAAACAAAATGTATTTAAAACACTAGCAAAAGGATAATACTATTAATTTTATAGTTTTAAAATTTTTAAATAGCCTATGAATTTTATTCTGTTTTCTAACTTAGACAAAAATGTCATTAAAAATAAAATTTAATTAACTTATAAATTAAAACAAAGTTTAAATAACTAGTTAAAAAATATATAATCCTTAATTAAAAAAAAACTTACTCTATTTTGAAACCTTGAATTTCAGAACTGGCATTTGCAGCAATTCTCAAAGGAAATTCTTGATTTGTACGTAAGCTAGGAACTCCAATTTGAATAAAAGGAGTATCAGGGTCATTCTCTAAGATGGTATGCCATTCAAACTCCGATTTATGTATAACTGTTACTGGTGGAATAGTTTGGGAACTATGAATAAGGGAATTTGTTATATCTGGTTTTTCAATATATTGATACGTTTGATTCAATTGATAAGCAGTAACATTATAGGTTACAAGAACAGTTACAGGAAAATTAAACTGTAATTGAACAAAATTTATATCTAGTTTTGCGGCACATTCAGACTCATTAACAGCGCGTATTATACAAGATGAATTAGTAAATATATGTGAATGGAATGACAATAATGATACGCGAAATGAACAAAGAATAATTGAATTTTGTTGCGCAATTAAAAAATTATTTTCAATAGAACATAAAGCGTATAATGGAGATAACTGAGATTTATGCATAAACACTATATGAGTATTTAAGAATACTGAAACACTTGGCATTTTATAAAAATGTGTAGATTTGTGAGGACCGAGATAAGCTACAATAGATCCATCAACTGCAGGTTGTATAAAATAAAAACATTTTTCTGAAGTAAATTGAGGATTAAATGCTTCAAAAGCTAATTCTTTCGGATCAGTAAATACATCGGGAATAATACCTACAAATATATTAGCATAACTTGAACTTACCATTAATATTTTTGATTAAAAAATTTACAATTATGTACAAAAACAAAACAAAAATTATATTTAATAGTTTAAAACCCATAATTAAAAAAATAAAAGCCTAAAAAGAAGGCAAATAAAACACCCCACTTAACAAAAACTAATTCATTTAAATTACCACAATGTGTAAACAAATCAAAAATTAATATGTTAAAACATAGTGTAAGGACCAGTTATATTTATATTTAACAAAAAATATATTATTAACATGTTTATATAATTAAATGTTTTAAAATATTTAAAATATTTTAAAATAAATTAAAATATATTTTATTATTAGTACATTTGAAATAAATATAAATTAAAAATCATAAATTAATGTTCATACTCGAAAATAATTTAAACATGTATATAAATTAAAAATAAATTTTGTTAAATACTTTAAACATTTAATTTTATTTCGTAATAGTAAATTGTAAAGGCTTTGCTTTTAGTAATCAGTAATTATGCTACACAAATTAGGTTAAATAAAATAACAAATAATACAAAACATTTAAACATGTTTGTTTTCTACCTTTTAATTGCTAAACTACTAATTTAAAAATAAAATACTTTTTTTAATTATATATATATATATATATATATATATATATATATATATATATATATATACTATATTTGATAAAACAGTTTATAATAAATTTATATATTAGTGAGTCACATTTGGTAAGTGAAAAAAACGTTTCACAAGTAAATACGAATTAATTCAGTATTTTGAAATTAAAGCTCATTATATTTACAGGGTTTGTATTATGTTAAATAAAATTTGTTTTACATCTTTTATTTAATAAACGTCCGTAAACAATCGTATAATTTTGTCTAGATTTACCTGTACATTTGTAATAGTAACACTTGTGTAAGTGTGTGCATCTACTGAAGTAACCTCTAAAACCTCAAAAAAGCTTTTTAAATTTTACAAAATATTAAACTACAAAACATTAAAATAATTGTCAACAATTTTAATGCAAAATTAAGGAAAAACATAATTAAACACTTCTTAAATATTGTACCAGATATACAAACTTTATTGAAATTTTTCTTGTTTAATCCTAAGTTTTATTTGATACGGATAATAAACAACACTTTTACTAATTTTTATTAAACAAATGTGTATGGGTAAAATTATTTTGGCAATTATGTTTAAGGACAAACATAATAGAAAATAACAATATTGAAAAAAAATCTAACTACATTATGCATGTGACAACTTGAAATACAAAATTGATGCGTCTAAAAAAGTTTAAGTAATGTTATTAACACATTTAATATATATATATATATATATATATATATATATATATATATATATATATATATATATATATATATATATATATAAAGAAACAGAATATCTTTAAAGAGTAAAACAACAATTGGTATTAAATACATTTGCATAACGCAAAATGGTGTTTTACCTTACACGTTGTACGTACATATTGCTAAGTAACTTAAAACCGTTTAAGTAATACGGTAGACAAATAAATAAAAATTCATAAAAATAAAAAAGTTGCATTAAACGGGTACCCACTCTCTGTAACATTATTTATTAATGCCAAAAATGTTTCTTAATTACTTACGGTCAGTTTTATTTATTTTATAAAAAACGTTTAACAGCGTCTGTTGAAAATATCTACAAAAAATTGTTAAGCTTCACAAAATATTGTTATGCATTTGCTTTACCAAAAATTAAATTGTGTTTAACCGAATGATAATTACATTACAATTTTCAAAATTATTAAAAAAATACAGGTTGCAGGTTGATACACGAGTTGCATAGGAGCAGAACTTCTTTTGATCATCGGTTCGATTTTGTTAGAAAAAGTTCAAAAAAAGTTCATGAGACTTTCATGTGCTTTTAAGCATCTCTCCTATAAAGATAGGCTTTCGAGTCTTACTCTCTTCCCATTGACAAATAAGAGAGTCCGAGGTAATTTAATTCTAGTTTATCAATTATTTAAGTTTGACTCTTTACATCCTTACTTTAAAAAATCCGAAGATTGTCGTAGAGAACATAATTTTAAGTTGCTTAAGCCTCGGGCAAATAAGAAGATAAGGCATCACTTTTTCTCCCATAGGGTAGTCTTTGCCTAGAATAACCTCCCAGCACACATTGTTGATGCTCCTAATCTTCCTGCTTTTAAATTATTATATAATATGTTTGCTCTATCTAGATACGTTTAATATTTCAACTCAGATGTTTTGATACTTTAATGCCCTTTTATCTTGTTTTATTTATTTATTTGATTGATATTTGATATGTATGAACCGAGAACCATAAGGAGATTTCTCTTAATCAACTCGTGTATTAACCTGTAACCTGTTTTATTTATTAATGATATTAAGAGGATTTAGGGGGAAATATGAAATGGATGATGAGGTAAAGGGGAATTAGTTACAGAAAAAAAATTAAATTAATACAAAATCAAGGGAGATAATAAAAATTAACAGCTATAAAAAACGATCAAAAATTATTAATATACAAAAGTAATAATAAAACAAGTTATGTATTACAGTACAAAAACACTGCAATAATCTTCAAAGAAAGAAAAAAAAAAGATTAATAACGCTCTAATGGATGTGACGCGTGACGCGCGCTTTAGTTCGCGAGTAAGAGATATGACGTCAGTTTTAATTTTTACTAATAATTAGTTTGATTGTGACTTGGTTTATAAATAATTTGATTTGTGGCATCAAATAAAACTATAATAAATTAACAAAGATAAATTTTGTAAATAATATTAGTCTATTTAGTAATACTCCAAAACTGATACAAAATATAACAACAAATTTCCGTTACATATGTTTTCAAATTGGATTACTTATTAATTGTTTAAATAAAAATGTTGTGCACAAAGCCAAACAATTATATGCCTAGTAAAATTAGTAAACAAAATATTAAATTTATTGACATTTTTACATATCTGAGTACCATTATTAATAAATTGAAAAAACAAAATTAGATAATAATGCGAAATTTATAAAAACAATGACAGTATTTTATGTACTAAAACCAATATATTTATGGTTTTCTATCCAATTAAAGTCAAAAATTTGTTTTTACTAATTAGCCATAATTCCTACAGTGCTTATGCAAGTGAAATTTAAAAGCAAGGAAACAAGATTTACAAATGTAACGTTTTTTTGTGCTGGTATCTTAGAATTATTTTGACTACTATTTACAAAAATGGGACCTGTCAAAATTAAAGATTCTGCAAATCAAAGATTGAGCTTCTTTTCAGCTTTTACTCAACCCTGTCATTTGTATAGATCTGTCATCCAGATACATGTAATCACTTTTTTGCAATTGTTTGCCAGAATGGCGTTCTCTTATTGTTTCCGTAGCAATATAAATTTTTTACAGAAGCCAGGTAGCTAACCTTACGCTCAAACCCTCCACCTTTACCAAGTATTGGGACTGGTCAGATCGAATCA
This sequence comes from Cardicola forsteri, assembly GCA_025895645.1. NCBI lineage: Eukaryota > Metazoa > Platyhelminthes > Trematoda > Strigeidida > Aporocotylidae > Cardicola > Cardicola forsteri. The sequence goes on along the minus strand of JAKXYG010000735.1, from coordinate 152,214 downwards.
AATAGCATTACTAAATTTTCACTCAGACTAATTTTTTCAGAATTTAGACATTTTGACAAGATAAAAATATTACTACATTAATTGCTCAAAAATAATTTTTATTGTAAAATATGTACATATATACAAAATAGACATCACCAAATTTACAAATTTAGTATTTAATAGAATAACCATGGTTTTTTATAATATCTTTCAAACAATTCAAATAAGAATCGACCAAATTATTGATAAAACCTTGTGGTATTTAATTGTTTAACACATAATAATAATTTTTCTTTTTGAGTGTACCTTGATTTTCTCTCCGATTCACCTTTTGTTTACGATAACTGAAAACATTTTTAATTACATTGAGGTCCGGGCTATATAGAGGTAATTGAATAAAGCTCAGTTTTTTACCATGCAAAGAATCTTTAGCCTAAACAAAAAATGCGTTAAATTTTAAAATATGGTAAAAAGCACGCCACCTCTTTTGACGTATAAACCGGAGCGGTATCTTGAACAACCACTAAATATCCTGAACCATTTTGTCGTAGTCCAAACCTAAAAAGTTCTTTGAATATGGCTACAAATTATAAATTATTCAAATGATTACTTGTTTGGCTCCAATTTTGTATTTTCCCGTACTTAATTCCAAAATATCCATAAAGACATGACGAATGTGCAACCTTGTTAATAATGCAATAGTAGTCTTGAGAAAAATCGGGACTACAGGTAAACGTGGACCGCACTGTCTATGGTTTATAATTCAAAACACAATTGCCAGTAAAATTAACCAATCTCTAAAATCAAGCTAGACGGTTTTCATATGTTTTTACAAATTCCACGTTTTTTTTATGTTCTGCTGTTAAAGGAACTTTTTTAAATGTTTTCTTTAACTGCAGATTGGCCGATTTCATCCAATTGCAAATAAATAAATACAAAAAATTTAGTAATTCCTCTTTTTTTGCATAATTGTTTAATGTTATTGACTTAATATATATGTAATTTTATGTGTAACTATTGCCATTTACCCATTTGGATGCTATTTATCCTAAAATTCCAAACCACTGAAATATTTATAATTATAAAAAACTTAAAAAACAATTAACTTTAAGTATTGATAGCTCATATTAATTTAGCATACTTACTTTATTAAAAAAATATCTCTGAAGTTGAAACAAAAAAATTGAAAAATAAGAATTTATTGACAATTACCATTTTAGACCCTGTAGTACTATCACACTTTAAACAATAAGATTATATAAAAACTAGTTTTTTGTGTACTATATAACACATAACCACACTTAACAAAACAAATTATTCAGTTGAGTTTTATACTTACTGTTTAAAAAATTGTTAAAAACAATTTAAGAATAGAAAATTGAAAATTGCTATGATGGGTTAGTAAACCGCTAGAAACTAAGTTAAAAATAAAAATGTAAAAAACAATACAATTTTTTTAATAATAAAAAACGTCAACACAATAATAGATAAAAAAATTTATTTCTATATACACTTTTTAGATCACTGGTAAACGTTTTTAAAATATTTCATCGTTGGGTAAATAAAAATCAATAATTAGTTTATAGTCCAAGAAAGGCAATCAGTTCAATTTATTATTTTCAATTAAGATAAATATCAAGTACATAATTTTAATCTGTTAATTAAAAAAAAATTAAATTTTTAATGATTGTTGAAATTTTTCTATTTGTTTTTTATATTCCTGATGTTTTTGTATTAGGTCCATTAGATTTGCATCATAACATTCTGGATAGACGTTTAAATAGCTTTTTACATGAGTTTGGTTCTAAAATTAACAAAAACAAAATAATTTCTAGTTAATTATAAAATCGAATAGTTCAACAGTAAAACAAATTAACTAGTTGTCCCAGAATAATTTACAAAAATAACTTAATACAACTTATCTAATTGTTAACACCTTTAAATTTTAATTATTTAAAATTTGTATTGTTGGATATATAAAACAATCTATTTGATTATTAAATGTTGAATTGCATTAAACTATAAAATATGTATATATACTTTTAACTAAAAACATGATAAAAATAAAATTAATTAAGCCATATATAGACAAATAAATTAATTTTTATTTACTAATTCTGCTGAAGATGTGAGTAATGTTTATAAAGTCCAAATTTCCAATAATAGTAATCTTCTTAACAGTTTCTCCCCTATGTGGTGCATTCTAGACTAGGTGCCAACAGGTATCTAGATTAATAACAACAGGGGCCAAGTGTACACCGGTATAACTGGGCTTTCACTGGATTCCCGTTCAGTAAATGGTTGTTGATATATACCTAAAATGCTTAAAAAGTATTTCAAGGCAACTAACTACCATATATAGCCGGTCAACTTTGTGAATTCGTCAACCGGCGTAAAATTTATAGAAGATCGCCTCGTCAATTACTGTAAACACTGAAGTTATCGTAAGAAAGCGGTCTTTTAGAAAAAAACTTTATTTATCCCTCCAAGTTCAATTCGCATCCGACAACCTTTTTGTATATTAATTCGAAAGCTATTCAAACTTGGGATTAATAAAGAGGTGACTCTGCCACCAACTTATAATGATGATTGTCATGATTACTTATGTTGTATACCCTAATAAAAATGTTTATAAATAATTGTGTTATATTTTATTGCTCTAATATCTTACAGAACATACAATTAAAATAGAAATCTGTATTTGTTTATTATGTCATTTTGGCATTGACTATTTACAAAAACGTTTTAAAGTTTTAAAAAAATTAACAGAAGTGTTTATTACAACTTCAAATTTTCATTTTCAAAATGTATATCAAAAATATTAAGTTACATATATATATATATATATATATATATATATATATATATATATCACAATAAACTTACACATTGTAAATAATCTGATTGTAGTTTATTTGAAGAATCTGAATTTTGTTTCCGCCTGATGAGTAATGGTTTTTTAATATTTTTAGCATAATTTATCATCTAAAAATACAAAGAAATATAAATAAATTAGTAAATTTTGTCAACTTTTTTTTGCAATCACTTATATATATATATATATATATATATATATATATATATAGATTCTTGCTTTAAAAAACTAAAGTTTAGATAACACTTCTTGTTTTGGTGAAAAATACTTAGTCTGTGAATTAATAGTCTATTAATACAAACAGCAAAAATAAATTATTGAGTATAATGTATAATGCTAATGTTTCTACAAACATATAATGCATATAAAAGTACACTATTGTATAATAAAATGTTAATAAGTTATTGTATAGGTTTGTAAAAATTGTGACAATCACTTATATATATATGTATATATATGTAATGTTTGGCTGCTAGTTGGATTAATGCTTCAATGAGCAACTTTGACTTGCTGACCAACTAGCTCCAGGGTCCAAAATAAGGACACAACGTTAGTTTTTAAACCAGAATCAAATATTATCGATAATATAAATGCCGGGGTGGTCTAGCGGTACAGCGCTCGAATTTGGACCTCGGTGGGCATGGGTTCGAATCCCATTACCCGCACTAAAATGCGGGCCCACGTTCGGCTTCGCTAAAATGTCCACTGCTGAAAAATGTTTCTTGCAAAACATCCAAAGTAGCAAACATAAAATAAATAAAAATAAAAAATAAATAAATATACAGTAGTGAGATTACTTAACCCATTACAGGTTTGTCCTAATTTTAACTTTATTGTAAATGATCTACTAGTTCACTATTCATCATCTTTTAATGTCGTCTTGACACACACACACACAAACACACACACATATATATATATATATAAATATATATATGTATATATATATATATGTATATATAATGTTTGCTACTTTGAATGTTTTACGAGAAAGATCTTTCAGCATTGGACATTTTAGCGAAGCCGAACGTGAGCCCGCATTTTGGTGCCGGTGATGGAATTCGAACCCATGCCCACCCAAGTCCGAATTCGAGCGATGTACCGCTAGACCACCCCGGCAGAAGTGGTAAAGCGCAAGACTAAAAATAACTGCCATGGATTCAAGTTATACCACTGATTTGCTAAATGTTTACATACAAAAAGTTTTCCCGTAAAACGTTTGAGCAGTAAAAACCAAATAAAAAATAATATTCTTCTCTTTTTACAATATATCCTTCTTATATAAAAAAGGGTGCCGTTTATGGTTAGTTTTTTCCATTCATTTTTGACGGCAGCTTTGCATTGTCAACTCATTTTCTTTTATAGCTGCTTTTACACAATCTAATCATCTTTTATTTAATCAACCTCAGTTTTTCGCCTACTTTTATTTCCAATATTTGCCACATAGTTTTCTTCTCTTTGTAGAATGTGACCGTACAATCTTAATCCTTTTTAAAAACCTTTTTATGAGCTTCAATAACTTTTAACTTTCTTCTGATAGTATTAATTTATATTCTAACCAATCGTAAAAATCCCAAAGACCATCAATGCATTTTTATTTCTACCGAAAATAGTTTCATTTCTGAACTTTTGTAATACTCTAAGTTACCTATTCGTAAAATATAGCCGGTTTCACTAAAATTATATAAATATTTCTTTTTGTTTTTGCTGTTATCTTTATATCAGACAATACTCCTAATAGTTTCATACAGTTATACCATCCTACTTGCGTTTTCTGATCTGTATCCACATCCAGCCCAGATATTTAAATCTTCTCACTCTTGACAATTATTGGTCGTCTATTTTAGATTTGTCATCATTTTCTTTCAGCGTACACATATATACTGTTATATATATATATATATATATATATATATATATATATATATATATATATATATATATATATATGTAAACAAAAATAAATAAATAAAATAACTTTTAACATTAGCCTTGTACTGAAAACTGCTATTTTTATATTTTATAAACTTCTAAATATAAATAGGTTAGAAAAAAACATTTTAAGTACCATTGTTCGTTTTTGAAACGCTTGTTGCTTTTCCAATTGCTTTGGTGTTAATATTTGGGTTGTATTTTGTAAATTTTCATTAAATATTTTATCTTTTGAACAAGAATGATCATTAACCAGCAATGGAGCATTTTTTTTCATTTCTTCCTTACATGGATCGTTAACATCGGGTTTCAATATACTATCGTTGTCCACTGGTCTGTTTGGCTTAATTGCTGTTGCTCGAATCGCCACAGTAGGATAACTTTGTCTTTTGTTAAACTTTACTGCATAACAATTTTCTTTAAATTTTTTTATTAACTGTTAAAACAAAAGAGAAATAATACATTATTATTGTAATGAAGGAGTTTGATAAAATAAATATTTTTATAAATGGTACTTTATAATATAAAATTGTTGATAAGATGAAATATTTGAAAAGTTTATTTTTTATCTTTAAAACACATTATTCCGTATTTTTAAAATAGGTTTATATTTTGTAAAATGTTCATTTAAAATTTACTGTAATAAAAAACAACAGCTGGTTGCAAAATTTAAACTCAAATTAATTTAAACTAAAAAAATTTAATTAATTTAATCTTTAATAAATAAAAAAATTAATAAAAACATTACTTAATTTTTGTACATGTATGTATAAACAAATAATTGTGCACCAAATATTTAATTGATTAATAACCAGTTTGAAATTTTGGGGTAATTTTGTTTAATTTATATTATAAGTTAATCAAAGGATTAAGCTAAGATTTGTACAACCATTGAAATTAAATTATGTCAAATTTTATATAAAAACAAAGTAAGTGTTAGCATAATTACAAGAATTTAAAAAAATAAACGTGTCTAATGTGTAGAACATTTTTGAGATTAAAACAACTTTTCAATTATCTACAAGTGGATTGAATAGATGTACAAGTGTAAAGTATATTAACTCTACTAATATTAAATTAAAAAGAAAGTGAATAATAAATTTGAAAAAGGTAAAAAATGAAAATGTAGATAAATTCTAATATTGGATTTTTAAAAATTGTTTGAAATATATTTTTTAACATCTGCTATATTACACAAAGATGTACACAAAGATTCAGATTACTGGAGTTTGATAATATATTTACCTTTTATAATTTTAAAAGAAAATAAATTTGAAAATATGTATGCTGTTATTTACGAAATATTAGGATCAACATTTCAAACTCAAGTGTAGTGTGAGTATTGCTAGAGATCACAATTTTTTACAAAATAAGTTACTTAAGTGTCTTACATACATAGTTAATATGCTAAAAATATTTTGAACAGTTAGAAATTTATTAATATTTTAAAACAATAATGTAGTTATAATTTTAGCAAGATGTATTACAGCATTGACATCATGTTCAGTTCACACTTCTAAATTCATAACGTGTTTTTCAGAATAACTTACAAATTACTATATATTTAACTAATTTAAACTGCAGAAACCTTATTAAACAAACTCAGACCTTCGTACATTTGATCCTTTACAGCCCAGAATTAAACGTTATTAATTTTCTGTGTTGTATTTTAAAAAGTAGTTTAACAACTTGTAAAATAATGTAATACTTATAGAGAATAGCATTTATCTTATAAAAAATCACGTTTTAAAAGATTTTAGAGGTACTTTGATAGACCAATATTCAATGCAGCTAGTAGAAGTTACTTAAATTATTGACATTACAAAGTTTGTAACCTTTATTTTTTATATTTGTGTATTTTAGTCAATGAAATTAATTTTTTTAACAATTTATGTGTTTGTCTTAAGTTTTAGTAAATTGTAGTATTTTGCTTCAATGTTGTAATGAACGTTGTTGTATATTATAACAGAAAATTATTTTGGGAATAATGTTACATAGTGTATATTACGAAAACATTACTTAAGGTATTATGTATTAAAAAGTAATAAAGGCAAAATGGTGTAAATTATCACAGTGCGTCCATTTTCCCATGTCAACCATAAAGTATATATATATATAAGTATATAAAATTTGAAAATAAATTTTCAAACAATTTATTTAAGCGTGTTTGTCAAATTAAAAACTTCTCAATTATTTTTTAAATATTTTTTTTATAAATACTATAACACTGACGTATTTTATCTAATTTGTTTTACCTTTATCGCTTAAATACTTAACAATCATTTCTCAACATGTAAACATTTTGAAAAGCCGGATTGGGATTCACATTTGCTCACTACTGATTATAAACCAGTTGACATATAATGTATAATGTTTTATTATTAAGTGATACATGTTAAGAAAGTTATAACTTTATTTTTTTTAGTTTATCTTATGTAGTTACTAAATTAGTTTAAATTCGACAATTATGTTTGTTGCATCAAAAGGTGTAGCGGTGACAATCGAAAAAGATAATTCGAAGTTGCAAATAATAAACAATATTACTTTATTTAATCAAAAATTAACATTAAATTTTTTGGGAATTAACATTTTTTGTTTGAATGTGTCATCGGTGCATGCTGGTGAGAACGGCTATATAAACAACCGTTCCCACACCGTTAGACACTTCCGTTCATTTTCCGTCGAACTTTCATTCTTTACCATTTCTCGACCCGTTTCCAGTTTCCATCTTGGTTTTCGGTTTTAATTCCGCATTTCGAGGTTTGGCAATAAACGTTTTTCCCGTCTAGTCTTTTCGTTCTTATTTATTACTCTACGTAATCAATAAAAACGTTAAATATTGGGGGAAATTGCAACTAGGCAAGAATCACGCAACCTTTGACGACAAGCAACGTTGCTTGTTTTATCAAACCGTTCCATGACGTTAATTAGTGAAACCAGGCTACGTAGCTTTCATTGCAGTCAAGTTCACTAAAAAGGCTATAATTGTTCCGTAAACATTTCAAATAAAAGCAATAAGGACAAATTACGTCAAAAATAAGTAATAAATAAACACTAATTTTAATTTTATTAAGTTTAATATTAATAGGTAATTTGAACAATAAAAATATTTGTAAGGTACATAATATTTACATATTATTACTAATCTTTAACTATTAAATTTGTATGTTTTGGCATTGGCATAAATAATGCAAGAACAGTACACTATGCATATTAGTTCTTTACCAATATAACGTTGTTAGCAAATTTTTTATTAGATTTTACAACTTTTCCCTAATTCTTTAATATAAAAAGCGGTATAACTTGAGGTTAACAATTCTACACCTTTATAAAAATATATATTAATTCTAAAAAAACAGTTTATCCAAACGGATCCTGGTGTAAAAGAAATAGCCAAAATTATACAAAAATTAAAAAAAAAATTTAAAAACAAAAATATCTAAACTACATAGCACTAATTTTTAAAGTGTACAACTTTTAAATTTTATAATAATAATAATTATTATTATTATTATTATTATTATAAATACATGCACATTGTGCATTATTGAATACAAAAATAATTTTTAGACTATTAATGTAAGGAAAACATTAAAAATGCAAAAAGCATAGAGTTATACAATAATCACAAAATCGAAAAAACTCATTAAAGTTAATGAGGACTTTTGTAAAATATTAATAAGACAATTTCATGTTAATGATTAAGCCATTAGTAAAATAGAATGTAAAAAACAAACAATTTTTTACTAAATTTAAGACATTATATATAACAAAAATATTGTTTAATCAATTGTACAATAACCAATAATAATCAAAAATAAATGTACCATCAATTCTCACTTTTTTGTGATATTCATCGGAATGATTTTGAAGAGACGGTAAAAATCGTTGGCAATTCAATTTTGTATTGGCCAAATTTATCGGTTCACAAGTGAAAAGAGAATGTTCAACATTTGATTGTTGCATTGCACCAGAATTGATGCACGAGGATTTTGGATTGAACCAAGAATTCAATTGTATTTTGTCTACTGAAGATGGGGTTCTATTTGATTGAAATTTGTGACAAAATTCTTTGTGTGCTTTGGCCAGTTCGAAATGTTGATTCAAACTAATTTGGAATACACCACTTGCCGAAAGCTTGTTGTTATTGTTTGAATAAAGTTGTACACTTTCATTTAATTAATAGGGTTTATTATATATATTTACAACTTTTTCAGTGAACTAACCAACTTACTTCCTAGTTTAACTTGAGTTTGTGAAATCCTTCAACTCCTTTATGGTTTAGTTCAGATACACAGTGATAAAACTCACTATTGGTATTTGTTTTAAAAGCGTGAATAGCATTTTTTACCTCCTTCCAATTGGAATAACTACGTCCAGTTCAGTGCGGTGCACCAACTAACGCCATTGCAAAATGAGGCAAGAGCAAAAAAATTTGCATTAAATAGTATTCAAAATATCCAATTACAGCTTAACTAGAAAATAAACCAATCACAGAACAGAACCCACATCCAATAAAATTTACTCAAATTATATGACGTACAACAATTGCCGTTAGGGAGAAATTAGAAAATGTCAATAACAATCCAACCCTTATAAAAAGTATATTTCTATTATAGAAACAACATGACTAACCGATTTACAAAAATGTGTCTAAGCTTTAAATGGTGCAAGTTGGAAAAGGTGTTCTGTTGAAACAACGTCTCTGGAGAATCATAAAAACCCAAATAGATTGTTTTTAAGTATTCTGATTATATAGGTAATTTTAATTAACCAATTCTATGTACAAATCTATGCGTTAATAAATGTCTTGTTTTTAAGAAAAATGTTAATTGTTAAAGGAGAAAGCACTTACGGGGTGTTGAAATTTCATCAAATTTCTGTCGTTTTTATTTATTACATTTGAATTAATACAATGTCCCTGAATTTTTTTATAATTATTTAATAAAGCGTAATTCTCCTTTGTTGTACATACGCTTGCCAAAGAATTGTTCATTGTATATAACTGTACAAAATAGAAACAATTTATGAATAATAATTAAATAATAATGTAATAAAAATAACAATAATAATAATTACGGAACCCTTTTGCTTTTGAAAAAGCATGGAGCAACAAGATAACCGTAACAACAAAAACAATCATAAAATTCTATCATTCAAAATGAGTATGAGGCAATAAAATGATTTCATGTGTTTGAATATTTTGCCAAACACTTTGTTGGGTCTCACGAAAATTCCTTATTGCTACCTCCAGATGGTGCATTATGGACTAGGTACACCTAAGGACCTAGATAAGTGCATTGGAACCTGAGTACAGAGACGTATAATAGTGCTCCCAACTTGGCAAATGAGTGCAAGCATACTTAGAAGGTATCTTAAAATATACATATATCATATGTAGTCATCAAGCTAAAAAAAGACCATCCTTACAAAAAGTCAGACGGTTTTGTCAATTTTTTAAAACAATGACGCTACTACAAGGATGCTGTTTATCAGCCAAACAACAGTTGCTCTACATGTGTTATGCTTATAAAACCATTGGAGTTGATCATTTTATATGTTGTACAAATACATAACTAACAAACAATGGTGACTACGATACTAACTACAGTAATAACGATAGAAAAATAATAATAAAATGACAGAATAATCTAATAATCTTTTAAATATTTTTATAATATTTGTTTTATTATTTTTTTAAATTATTTTTTTTACTGGTGTTTGACAAAAAACAATTACTGGGCAAGTAGACATTTAGCAAGGTCATAAGCAACACCGCGTTTAAAACCAGCAGTAGGAGCCGAACATGTCCCCCCCACCTAGTTTTGAGTCTAGCACTCTAGTAATCTTTATCACCCGGTAGAGAATAATAAATAGAACATATTAAGTAATTGAATTATGTTTAATGGGTTTTTAATTACTTAATTAATATCCATTCATTCATTAATCGGTTTGATTACCTCGTCACCTCTTCATTATTTCAAAATTTATACAACACATTATTACATATTATATATTATACAAAACCCTTTTGTTTTAAAAACAAGCATGAGGCAATAAGACACCAATTACAGCAAAAAACAACAACAACAACAAAGTCTCGTTGGCATTAAAGATTCTGCAAATCGAAAATTGAGCTTCTTTTCGGCTTTCCCTCAATCCTATCATCTATGTAACTCCGTCATCCAGATACGTGCGATCACTTCTTTGTCGTTGTTTGCCGGAATGGCGTCCTCTTATAGTTTCCGTAGTAGTATACATTTTTTACAAAGGCCAGGTTGCTAACTTTGTACTCAAACCCTCCTTCTTTATCTAGGCTTGGGACTGACTAGATTGAATTATTTCTGGTCCAAACTAGGCGGCCTTACAGCACATTAAACAATAGAATTTAACGACTTGCTAAGCGTAACAGACGTACAAAAATAAAAAATATTCTTAGCTCAAAGGCAACATTTTCGTGACAGCTCCACTGTTTGCAAAGATTAACAAGGCTACCTTATTTTTTGTCAGGATTATCTACCTTAGATCTACGGATACATATGGTATACGTTTTAAATATCTTGGATGCATATTTGCACCCATTTGTCAAAGCGGAAGCCTAGTTATACCATTGTGCACTTAATCCCTATTGTCTTAGTCTGGATGCTTAATTGTATGTAGTTCAGAATGGACCACATGGAGGACCATCATAGTCATTAAAAATTAACCCTTTATAAGCATTACTTAAATCCTCAGTATCATTACCATCTTACTTAATTAATATTTATAATAAAATAAGTATATTTATAAAAAATATAATAATAAAACAGTTGTGTTAAACAAAACATTAAAATGTACCTTATATCATATACTTATTTATACGTTTTATCTATATATGATATAATTTATTTTTATTAAATCACTTTAGTGTAATTTAACCGTTAACAGTTAAAGTATATATTAACGTTTAAGTATAACATGTTTATTTTCTAAATTAATAACTTTAACTGTAAATAAAATAGAATAAATACTTAAATGCTATAAAAATATTTAATTTTTTAAAATTTGTTTGTACAAATTTACATTAAAAATTATTATTAATTGCATTTACGTTTAGACACGTTTTCATTGATTGATTCAAAAATTTTCCATCTATTTTGAAATTCCTTCCAAACATTTTATCAGTATTCGATCCGTGTGTACTGTGTGCCGAATTTAAGACAGGTTCGGACGGAAACAAATTACGATGTTTGTCAGACAAATGATTATTTAAACGTTGGGGAAATGATGGGGATTCGCCAAACGCACTGTGCAGAACAATGCAGATACGTTCATTATGTGCAAATGTTTAGTAAATAACTTAACAATTAATTTTTCATGTTTAAAATATAAAAGCTTATAGGTAAATTAATGCATCACATTTGTTAAGGCATAATTAAAGGTGAAATATTAACAATAGATTTTTAGGTCTTCAGATAACTGCACTATAATAAATATGTTCATAATTTCCTCTCTAATATTTAAATTACAATCAATAATTATTATTATTATTTATTTTACGAACTAAAGTTTAAAAAAATATAATACTTGAATGATTTTGGTTTAAAATAAAGTTCAAAAATTTTTTTTCTAATAAATAATTAAATGTAAACAGTTATTAAAGATGCATTTATTTGTTAAAACATAATAATTGTTTTCATTACTTTTTAGCTAAAACGATTGTCTATTAACATGTTACACACTGAATGTTAAACACTTTTATTTATTATAAAATTTTATAAAAACGCAAAATATATACCACATTATAAAACCTTAATAATTTACAAAATAGTGCTATTTAGTTGCATATTTAATTTGTTCTAAGAGTAAAATATTTTAATTAAAGTTCAATTACTAACAATCATACAATTATAAGGCATAAAACAATAAATTAACCAAACAAAACACTTTTATATATTTAAATAAATAATAATAAAATATTATTATACTTTAAAAATACAATTGCATTATTAAAAAAGATAAAAAGTGCATTTAAAAACAAAAACATAGAACAAACAAGAAACACTTATAAAGGTCGGTAGAAAATTTTGTACAATAGTTACATTGTCCAAATGACAAATATGACTAAGATGTTAGTAATCGTAGATTGGCGTCCTACAACTTACTATCATTATTATAAGTATGGGGTAGCAAGATAATTCCATGTCTTTAAACATTTTTCCAATATTTTTGTTTGATCCCATAAGACATTCACTTTAATTAGATCTTCCCGAATGGTTTTTAGTCAACTTTTCTGTAGTCTGTTAACCTTTCTTTTGCCAACATCAATTGTCCATTTCAAACTGTTTTTGCGGATTTTTTAGGCGGTCAACGTACAATTTGACCAAGTAATTGTCTTTGTCTAATACAAAATTCTACGAATCAAAACCAAGTTTTCTTTCGGTTTTTACTCAACCCTGTCATCTGTGTCGTACTATCACTTTTTGTCGGAATGGTGTTCTCTTGTTGCTTTGTGTACCAGTGTACATTTTTTACAAAAGCCAGGTTTCTAATGTTGCACGCAAACCATCTTCCTTCATCCAGGCTTGAGATTGGCTATATTGGTTCATTCTGATCTTTTCTAGGCAAAGTTTGAGTCTCATTATTGGCACTAGATGCAGATTGTTTTAATGTGCTAATTACTTCTCAAGCTTCGAATATGTTAAAAAATTTTGAATGTGTTTATATTCACACATTAAAACCTACTTTATGTGCACAAAAACAGCTCGTCACTACATTGAACTTAGCTTGGTCGTAATGTTTGTTTTTGTGTATGTTTGCAAGTTGTAATAACTTTAATGTCATCTGTACCTCCTTTTTCGTATAGATATACTAAAATGTTATATGTTTGTGACTGACGAGATTATACGAAATGAATTCATCTCACAATTTACGTCTTCTCTTATTTTTATTTGGAAAGATTCATTTGCTAAACATTTCTCATCAATCGAACAAAAAATAATCAAATAAATAAACAATTTACCTTGAGTAAGTATAGTTATTAGGTTTATACAATTTTTCATATGTTTTCATATGTTTTTCTTGTTTAATGCATTCCTTATTTGTCATAATAAAGTTTGTTTTTTTGTTTTGTTGAGAATTATGATGTTGGTAACAATTGATAACTTCACGACCCAAGTAATCTAAATGAAAATAAAAATAAATTTATTTTCAAAACCAAAGTCATCTAAGTTCAGACAATAATTGTAATTTAAAAAAATTATAATGAAGTTATTCTAATACAAAAATGCAATTATTACATAATTTGTAAAATGCTAATTTTAATTATTAAACAAAAAAATTTGCTGTATATACTTTATATTTTCATTATTTTACAAAGTTTACACATTTAAAGGATGGGTAGTACTTCCTACTATTTGTAACTTTTAACAAATATTTTTTATGTTATTAAATTAGTTATTAAGTTTGCAGAGGAACGTTTATTATTTATTAAATAATTTATTTGATTTTTTCTTATTTAGCGAATTTTTTATCAACCGCATTACAGGTTTAGTATTGTCAAAAAAAAGCTAAAATAGTTTATAATTAATCAATACTTTTAAATAAATTAAATAAATATAATAATTTTAAAAATGTTATAACAGCGATTTTTTTTAACTGTGTGCAAAAACTAAACTTATTAAAGCATTATACTTGTAACTAGAGGCTCTAACACGGGCACTTAATGCATTCATTTATTCAATTGATAAAGTGGTTATCTCTTTACTATTTCTATATTTTTTAACATAATAAATAACCAATTTTAATGGTTTAATAAGAGTGACAAATATAGATGAATAACAATGTTTCTTGATTGGTAAATGGCATTCTTGTGACAGCGCCACTGCTTTCAAAGATTGACAAGGCCCCTGATATTTTGTCAAGGTTATTTCTCTTAGCTCTACGGTTACATATGGTATGCGTATACCTTAAAATACTTTTAAGTATCTTAGATATATGCTTGCATCTACCGATCGAAGCGGAAGTTCAGTTATACCGATGTGCACTCGGTCCCTGTTGTTATCAGTTTGGGTGCTTAACTGCACGTATTTTAGGATGCACATGTAAAAGAACAGTCACAAATATTACTATCATTAGAAATTAAGACTTTATAAGCATTACTCAAATCCTCAAAATTGTTAGCATTGCACTAAATCCATGCCATTGTTTATCCATTTGCCAAAAAATGTTGACCGTAAAACGTTGAAACAATAAAAATTAATGAAAATGACTAAAACTACATAGTAGTAAATTTTGAAATTAATTAAGTACATTAATAATACAAAATAATGTATACTAAAAAAATACTATTTTTACTACTTTAAATGTTTTACAACAAACAGTATGGCAAAGCCTAACGTAGACTTGCATTTAGTGCATGTAGTGAGGATCGAATCCATGCCCACTTATGTTCAAGTTGAGCTTTCAATTCGCTAACGAGTTTAGGCATATAATTAAAATCCAATTATAACCCACATTTCAAATTATTTAAAATCATTAAAAATTTTTATAATCATTAAAAATATTTTTGTCCTCTACAGAAATTTGCATAATTTTGTTCTTCGACGTTTTTGTCAATCCAATAATGCTAAATGTACTTCTACTAAAGTATCTAAGTCAACATCAACAATAATAATTTAAAATTTGATATTCTAAATGTGATTAACTGGAAAATAAATATGCAATTTTTTATGACGAATATTTTTTAATTAATAATAAAATTCATAAACAACTTCAAATTATTTACAAAAGCATACCATTGCCCAAAATATTAGCACTATTTTTCTCTTTTACAACAAATGGACTTAATTGTTGTTTTAACCTGGTTAAGTCCGACTTCGATTGACACATTTTGCATTTTTTATTCCATTGATTGCATAATCTGTCGTGGTTTTTTACATTTTGAGTTAAATAATGATTGGCAAATTTTTTATCATTTTCGGAATTGGCACAGTGCTTTTTATGGGTCTTATCCTTTATTTCATTATTTACGTCTAAACTGGAATGCAGAATTTTGTCGTCTATCATAATACTGACTTCTTCAATTTTATTGCAATCACATAAACTTTGATTATTGTTAATTTTATCACCAACATTATTATTATTATTATTATTTAAATTGTCATTAATACCATTTTCATCATTCAACTCAGTATCGGAATTCAAACAATTCTTTAATGAAAGTGCCATTTTATTTGCTTTATATGCTTGATTGTTTAAAATTGTCTATAATAATCAAATATTGTACATTAAAATTATTGTTATTAATACCATTTAGTGTTTAATTTTTGTCATTTACATAACGTTTTATTAATACTATTATCATAATAATAATGCTTATTATATTGGAATATATTGTTAGATGTCATAGTAGGTATTGTATTTAAAAATGTTTTTGTATATATTAAATATAATAATAATAATAATTATTATTACATTTTTAATCAGGAAAATAACCATAAATTTAGATATGTTGTTGTAATCGTAATGCTAAAATCTTTTTAAAGGTTATAACAAGATTTTTGACAAAAATGGATTTAAAAAAAGAATACTTTTATTTTAATACGCTTATGAATGCTGACAAGTTTTCACAAGTCAATATATTAACAAAAATTGTATTTCCAAAATTATAATATAAAACATTAGTTGTGGAATATGTTAAAACAAAAAACTAATATAATAGTTTAATGCTTCCCAGTTTTCATCAATTTAAAAAGTTCAAACTGATTGTGTACTAATTTTTCCCCATCTTTATGTTTAACCAAAACACTTTCTTTTTAAATGAAACAAAATGATTATAAGGAATTCCAAAATAATGTTATAACAAGAATAAATAAAAAACATAAAAATTCTGTAAAAGATACTTTAAAAAATTTTGCTTGTCATAACAACTAATGAAACATTTGTAAAAATGTATGAGCTGTACAGTAGCAGCAAAGTAAAAGTTGGCTTGTTTTGCAGTATTGGTAATCTCGCATAATGTAACTTTGGTTTAACAAAAAAACCAATTAAAAAATATATATATAGTTATAAACGTAGTAAAATAAATGCTGTTTAAGACTATCTTTACGATGTTATAACTAAGACTTTATCTTGGAAACAGTGGTTTAGTTTTTAGATTCATATATTTTTACACCCTTTCAAAAACCGTATACAATAGAAAGGGATTATTTAAAATTCTATAAAAACTATATATATATATATATATATATATATATATATAATTTTTTTAAAACAATGTATAAAACAACTAATTAATTAAAAAACGTTTATATTATTTTAAACATTTTGCATAAAAATAATCAACTTGCATTTTTATTATCAACATTGTTTAAAGTTCGTAAATCAATATCAAATGCTTTTTTGCATGATTCCGTTGACTCAATATTACTACTTTCTTCTGAAACAAGATCCAATGGAGGAACGGTTTTGATTTTATCAAAATGTGATAAATTATTCACAAACTCATTTTCATAATAAAGCAACTTAACAGATTCTAAATATTCTTTAGTTAATACAGATAAATTATTTTTAGAATCTTCATTATAATTAACGTTATTATTATATTTGCTTTTTCCATTAATTTCATCATCAATGCTTAGACTATCAGGTGTATAAACACTTTCCACTGACATTATAAAATTTTAAATAAAATTCTACAACAAAAAATATAATATACACAATAAATTAGTCTTTTTAACAAACCAATTAGTTATATATATATATATATATATAAGCTAATTAGTTTTAAAAAATTATAAATAATAAATATGCATTTAACTTAAAAGTAGATAAAACAAACGTTATACTTTTAAAATGATATTTTTAATTACTTACCTTGCAAAATAACATTTTCATTGTACAGCTACCAAATCTAATTCAAAAATAGTTAAATATTTACAATTAATTTTATTTTTAAAAATTAAAAACATTTATTTAAATATACTTAAAAATGTTTATATATAATTAATTTATTAATAACTAATAACAATTTACTTTAATTTTAAAAAATAAACAAACACATTATATATATGTAAAACATCTAAAGTACAAGTACATTAAAAATATTTAAATTAAATAATTGCAAATTACACGTTTAACATACAAATTTAATAAAATTGTGGGGTTCATTTATTCATTTTTAATTTTGAACATGGAGAGATCAATAAAACATTTAAAATTAATTATATAAAAAATACAGAAACAACATTTTATTAATAATTTAAAATTCTATATAAATACATTTAATACATTATCCACTAATACTAAAATTATTTTTTTTTAATATCAAAGTTTAAATTTTTTAAAAACATTAAATGTAAAGTTAATACCAAGTAATGTTTTATATATGTGTAATTCATGTATAAAAATTATATTTAAAATAAAAAAATAATTAAATTTTAAATAAAAATTTAATATATTATATAATAAATAAAACTTTTACAATTATAATAATTAGCATTCGTTGCAGTTGCTAGTACCAATATTATTTAAAATATAATGTAAAGCAGTTAATATTGTTTAAACAAAATATTATAATAATTTTTATTTTAATAAATTAAAAATTAAATTTTTTTAATTATTTTTTAAAATAATAATAAGCATTAATTTTATTATACATTGTATGCGTTTAAAAAATTATATATAATTTTTTTACATTTTGCTTGGGTTCAGGTTTGTACACAAGTTAAAAAGGAGAAAAACTTTTTTTGGTCCTCGGTTTAAAAAGTTTAGGTATTATATATCAAGATAGAAGAAATAAATAAAAATAAAAAATAAAGTGACATATTAAATAAAATTATAAAGATAATGTTAATCACAGACCGATTTGAAGGGATGAGACCAAAACAACGTGCGCGGGTAAGCTATTCTACGCTGAAATAACCCTATACAAGAAATAAAAGGAACACAGACGGAAATAAACTTTAGGTTTTAAAATCTTGAAGTGGTTAGAATTAAGGAGTTTAAAAGCTAAGATAATGTCGCCCCAGAGTCTCCTGTCGTCCAATGGGAAGAGTTTGAGAGTTTAAGGACGCTTGAGGTAAGGAATGTTCTTAAGCAATTGAGGTATTTTGATAAATCTTCTTTGCACCTTGTCATGTTTGAGAATGCCCGCTTTTAGGATGGGGACGTAACTTGACTGTAATATTCAAGGTGCGGCCGAATAAAGAGGTGAACGAGGAGACTAGTACCACTAATAGGAATGTTACCTAAATTGCGCTTAAAAAATTTGGCTAGTTAATAACATCAAAAATTTAGGTAAAAACTAAATGACACACCTAAATTTTTAACCAGGTTAACTAGAGCATTACACTGCAAATTTGAGTTGTAAAAAGATTGCCTGAATGTTTACCAAGAGTAAGATGACTAGATTGGAAACATTCAGAGGGAGAGCTTTATCCAGGGACCACTTATAGATATTATTACTGTTCTCCTGTAATTGTTCAATGTTGGTACCCCAGATTTTGACATCATCAGCAAAAAACAGGATGCCAGAATGAACAATTAGGGAAAGATCATTGACGTAAATAATGAAAAGTAAAGGACCTAAAACTGATTCCTGTGAAACTCCTAAAGTGACGGTTAGTAAGAAAATTGTGTATTCAATTCAGGAATAGAGGACTTACACCAACTAATTTTAGTTTACTCAACAATGCGAAATGAGGCATTATATCGAAAATTTTACAAAAATTAAAATAGATAACATCGACTGAACGGAAGCATTCCAACATATCACTTAAGCTTTTGGTAAACATTAACAGATTAAAGAGACAGGATCTCATTGACATAAACCCATGTTGGGCAGAGTTTATGAAATTATTATCCATAATAATACTAATAAAATGGGATTTAATAATTCTTTTTATGATTTTGCTAGAACCAGATACTGAAACCAGAATACTAATAGATCTAAAGCTATCTGGTTTAAACCTAAAACCTAACTTGTGGATCGGACAAATAAAGGCAACTTTCAATATTGCATGTGTTTTACATAGTTAAATGGAAAGATTAAAAATATTGGCAAAAGGAGGTTCTAGGACTAAAGCACACTCTCTAAGAACTCTCAAATAAAGTTCGTTGTCTTTGCTATTAGAGGACTTAAGCTCGGTAAGGTATTTGGTGACCAAACTGAGCGTAATGTTAGGACAACCAGAGTCAAGAGAAGGCTTGGATAGTAGGTTAATAAAAACAACTGTGTTGAAAACAAATTTAAAGTAGACTCCAAAGGTGTCCAACACCTCAGGCAGTAAAAGGAAAAACCATTACAATCCTTAAATCTTGGAGGGGGGTATATCACTACCCCGCCTATTTTTGATAATTTTATTAAAAAGGCTCTTACCAGACTTGGCATTGCACAAGAGTGCACGGAGTTTGTAATAGTTGAACTACCTGAAACAAGCTTCTTCCTTATTTTGGAAATCAAGATATATATAGAGAAAACATGAGAGACCAGTCGACTTCCACGTACAAAAAGCAATATTGCGCGATTTAATGATTCGAATTAAATGGCGTAAAATTTTTGGTTTGGAACGGGTCGGGTAATGAAAAGGGATAAAACGGTTTATGTCTAATCTTATCGTGTTGGTAAAAAATTTTTAAAAACTGTCGATGTCATTTGTCTTCAAGAAATCCTAGTTAGAATTGTAAAGGTAATTCCTGAGCCCTACAAAATTAGCTTTACGGAAGTTAGGAACCGGCACAAACTGATAATTAGAAACAATAGATTATTATTTATTATTTTTTAAATTAATATTTAAATATTTTTTTTTAATTAAAAATATAAATAATTATTTCAGATTATAAATTATTATTTTTTATCATTATTTATTTTTTTAAATTATTTTACAGGAAAAATAATTAATTTAAACTTTCAAGCACGATTACTGTAAAATTATTAAAAATTTGTTTAAAAATCCTGTATTTTTTATTAACTATAACTAAGCATACATAGTTAAACATGTATTGTATGTAGCGTTACTATTATTTGACAAATATTCTATTGATTATATTATTTTGTAAATCTTATTTTAACATGTTTATATTTTAATATTTAGAATTCTCAATTTTTGTTAATATTATATATATATATATATATATATATATATATATATATATATATATATTATTTTACGGCGCCGAAAAATGCGACATTATTCATTGGCGTGCCTGTGGAATATAATGTGGTTTGCATAACTCAAATAGCATATTTGAAAAATGCTACTTTGCTTTCTTTAAGAATAAATATATTATTTGCTTATCCTAATAATTTTTTGCATTTGTTGGTGATATGGGGTACGTGTTCTGAAAATCATAAGTCTTTGGAACAAAGTTGCTTTAATTGTATAATTATTCAAATTGATTGGATATAAAAAATTTGGGCCAGATAAATTGTAGAAAAAATTATCTGTGTTTATTTTAATTTGATAGAAATTAAATAAATCATCTTGTATGTTGCGGTGTGTTGACTCAGAGATTCTATCGTTATATTTATAGACAATTTTAATGTCATTGATAAAAATAGTTATTACGTTAGCAATATCAGTGATATAAAGTAAAAAAAGACTAGGACTTAAATACGTTACCTTGTATGACCCTGCTTTCAATTTTTTGAGGCTTAGAAACTTAATTTTTAATTTTGACCGCTTGGGTTCTGTTTGTAAGAAACGATTTTAACCATAAAAGTAGTAGGTCAATTATGCCATATGAGTTGATTTTTTAGATGAGTTTCTTGTGGGGTACTTTATAAAATGCTTTTTGTAGGTCGATGTACAAGACGGTAATTAATTTTTCTTCATCTCTTTTTGTATGTGACAGTCAAAGAATCTGATCTAGCTCGTGAAATTGAATTTTTTATGAATCAATCCATGTTGGGATGGATTGAGTAAATTGTTGTTTATCATGTGATTCAAAATTTCAAACTTGATTATTTTTTCCATAATGTGAAAGATTATTGAGGTTTATAATTATTTATATCTGCTTTATTGGCTTTTTTGAAAATGGATGTAATGTATGATTACTTCCAGTTTTCTGGGTAGATGCTATTTATCAAGCTAGTTTAAAATAGTTTGGTTAATATGAAGGGGAATTCTTGGCATCCATATTTCATTATGTTTGTCATAATACCATATTTGAGTTTTTAAGTGATTGGATCACTTTTTTAATGTTATCTGAATTAAAGATGATCGTTCATTAAAGGAATTAATGTTTTCTGTTTTGTTGAAAGGGATATTGTCATTGTTATATATATATATATATATATATAAACATTCATAGATTTTTTAAACATATCCCAATAGGAAAATTTTATTTAAAATTAAAAATAGTATAATTTGTAAATTACTTCTGTTTACATGTAAAACAATTAGCCAAACAAATAATTTATTAGAAAATAAAATAAAAAATCTAGGTTAAGTAAAAAACATTTTCTTATATAATTCAATTAACTTTAGGTATAAACACCAATCTTGTAATTTTAGTGGTTGAAAATTACTAGAAAAATATTTGATTAATACGGTTAATAAAAATTATTAGAACTGCAGAAATTATTAATTGAAAAGTGATGGTGTAAAAATAATTTTATAATTCTATAAAATTGTAAAGTAAAGGGCTGGATCAAAACATGGTACCGTTGTTTTAAAAAATAAATAAAATGGTTTAGTTTTAACCAATAATATATAATTATTCAAATAAATACAACCTTTAAAGTACTTAATTTTTTTATTCAAGCTTTGAATCTATAAATAAAATAATTAAGAAAATTTATACAAAAAATGTGTTCACAATAGATTTGTTGTAGTTTTTACACACAAAATCTATGTAAACATTAAAATTAAACAATAATTTAGATAGAATAATATCATATATTTTATGACATAATATATCTTATGGAAAAGTGATAAATTAGTTCAACATTAAGTTTACAACAAATTTAAAATATTTCGGGTTAATTAGACAAAAACGTGCACTAATTAACTTTATTTTATGTGATAAAATTTAATTAGAATTAATTGTTATTAATGACATAGAACGAGCTTAACAACATAATTAAAATTATACCAAAATATTAAAAAATTGTTTACAAGTAAAAGCGCTTACATTTATAATAAAGTACGAAACTAAATTGAAATTTAACCTATTATAGCATTTTAGGGTATTCAGAACTTGTCATTTACCTTAGACATATCTAACACTAATTAATGCATTTCTTAAATAATACTGTACTAACTGTATACAAGATACAAGTTTGTAGCACATCTTTTACGCCACCTTTTTTGGGAAAAAAATAAAAAGTTCTTATTGGTGAACATTGATCATTGGAGGTATGTGGCACGTAGGTGCATGTGTCTGTGGTCAGGGATTGAAAATGTGGGTAAATAATAAAACCAACCAAGGAAAAAGAATTTGAAAAAATCCTATAGGTCAACCTCCGTGAGTGAGTGTGAGTCATGTTGGTGCATTCTTCTATCAAAAGAATATTGTTTGATCTTGAAAATGTATATAAGGTAGAAAAATTAATATTTAGCTAGTACTATACGATTTGTATTGCGTCATCATGCAAATTTGGTCACACTTTTTAAAACATTTTCATCCCCAATAGCCTAGTAATCACACACTCACACAAAAGGTTATATGACTTCTATTGGCTCCTTCTTTTGCAACTTTTTTCCTTGGTTGGTTTTATCATCTACCAAAATGTGGCTTGTATATAAGATAAAAATTTGTGTGTGCACTGCATTTCACAACGAAAATTTTGTTGAGCGGTTATTTCGATGAACAGCTGGAAATTGTTGTACAACATTTGAGGAAGCGTAAACGGTTGTTTTTCGATAGAAAGCAGAAAGGAAAGTTGCAAATACTAATTGTAAATATTTTCGTGTTGTGTTCGGTTTAAAACCACATTTTTAGGTGTATTTAGAAAGAAGAATGTATTGTTTGATTAATCCCATTTTATAAGAGTTATTTTTTCCAAAAGTAATGTGTATTTAAAATATGTACAGTTTTACATTGGTTTCATTTAGAGTTAAAAACGTTTGTCGGCAGCTAACGAGAACGAATGTAATCCACGAATGACTTTGTATTTTTTTTAATGTTATGCGTAATGCTTATATTTAATATACTTTTTTAAACGAATTTGTTTTTGGGCTATTTATGCGTACGTAAAAGAATTATGATTATATAAGTTTTTGGATAAGCGTAAGATTATTGTACGTATTGGTTTTTATGTAAATTGGGAATTCAAAATTAACAAAATTAACACTATACTATATTCCTTAAAACGTATGCTTTTATTACCAAAACGCAGCAAAATATTTGAATAATAAAACTATACTTTTAATGTCACCTACATTACATCAAAATATATTAACAGTACGTTTATTTAGAACGTTTTTATTGCTATTGTCTAAATTAGTTACAT
This sequence comes from Cardicola forsteri, assembly GCA_025895645.1. Taxonomy (NCBI): domain Eukaryota; kingdom Metazoa; phylum Platyhelminthes; class Trematoda; order Strigeidida; family Aporocotylidae; genus Cardicola; species Cardicola forsteri. The sequence continues at coordinate 127,990 of JAKXYG010000735.1, read as the reverse complement.
ATACGTACATCTAACAACATATAGTCAACTCAGATAAAAGAGGAAATGGCTGTACGCAGGTAGAATTCAAACATTGACGTACTGTAAAGAAAATATTGCGATTGCAGCAGGTATGATCATTGTTCAAGATGAACTAAATTGTTTATCTTAACCCTTTTCAAAAGAATAACATTATTGTTCATGATACGCATCAGATTATTATTAAATATTTGTAACGCATTTGCAGTGTGAATAATTATCACATAAAAAAGCGACAGTAAATTTTGCAATTACTGCAGCAATTACTTTATGTAGGTCTTGTATATTTGAACAACTTTTTACTTTTACAACTAGGAAAATGCTAAATAACGACTAATAACTACATCACAAGAGAAATAAACATGTTTCTAATAAAAACTTGATAGCTGAAATTTTGAATTTCAAAACTATATAAACTATGAGCGCATCAAAGCATTAATTACGAATAGTTGCAAAAAACCATCACATACAATAATCTTACGCTTATCCAGAAACCATTATAATCATAATTCTTTTACATACGCATAAAATAGCTCAAAAACAAATTTGTTTAAAAAATATATTAAATATAAACATTACGCAGAACATAAAAATACAAAATCATTCGTGGATTACTTTCGTGCTCAATTAACTGCCGAAAAACGTTTTAAACACTAAATGAAACCAATATGAAACTGTACATATTTCAAACCGACATTACTTTTAGCAAAAAATGACTTTCCATGAAATGGGATTAACCAAATAATGCATTCTTCTTTTTAAATACACCTAAAAATGTAGTTTTAAACAGAACACAACTCGAAAATATTTACAATTATTATCTGCAACCTTCCTTTCTGCTTTCTATAAAAAAACAACAGTGCACGCTTCCTCAAATCTCGTACAACAATTTCCAGCTGCTCAGCGAAACAACCGCTTTACAAAATTTGTAAAATGCAGAGCACACACAAATTATATACAAGCCTTATTTTTAAGCCCTGACTACATACACATGCACCAACGTGCCACATACCTCCAGTGATCAATGTTCACCAATGGGAATTTTTTATTTTTTTCCTGAAAAAAGTGGCGTAAACGTTGTGCTTTGTTGCTAAAATTTATTACTAAAATTTAAAAACAAACACATATAATTTGTTTAAAAACTTTTATTGACTAAGTTACATAAATGTTTTTAATATACAAACTTTATAATGTTGAAAATCTAAGCAAAATTTATTGTCTGTCTTCCGTCAGCTACTTGAAAGCTCAGTCTACCAATATATCGATATGGACACATAAAATCCAACTTTTCATAACGTAAGTACAAGTAATACATTATTTTTATTTTGTAGAAAACTATAGATTTTTTAATTAGACAAAGTTCAAATAATGACGATTACCTTCTACTAAATATACATGAAATGAGCAAAAAATATACGTAACAACTTACCAAAACTTTGTACTCAAAATAAAAATTGAACATGTGTTTAATTTACTTAATATGTTTAAAATGATTTTTAAGAAAAAGGATTGTTTAAAAATATTTTATATGAAATTATTTTTTACTATTTAAAAATAATGTGTAAATTTGTATATATTTATATAAACGTTTGTTTTATTTTTAAAATTATTATTTTTAAAAATCAAAAGTTAATAAATTAAACAAAATAATTTTATTAGTTATTTTTTGTAAATAAACTAAATATTTAACAGCTAAATTCTTTTAACTAGAAATAATTAATGTTTAGGTATTGCATTACCAGCGTGTATATTGATATCATACAATTTTTTTATGTATTATACAAATTGAATCTTTATAATATGTAAAACGTTTGTGTTATTTTAAAAATATGAAATAGTTTATTTTAAAAACAAAAATAACATTTTGAAAATGGGGTTAGTTTTAGTGGTCTAGCGGTACAGAGCTCGAATTTTAACCTCGGTGGGCATGGGTTTAAATCCCACTACCGGCACTAAAATGCGGGCCCACGTTCGGCTTCGCTAAAATATCCCCACTGCTGAAAGATGTTTCTTGTAAAACATTCAAAATAATAAACATGAAGTAAAAATAATAATTTTATAACCTGTCTCACTGATGATTTTGTAGTATATAACACAAAAATTATTTTATAACCAAAACATTTGTATATTTTATTTCCTTTATTTGACGTTATGTCAATAAATCCTTAACTATTAATCAATTGACGGTTAATCTGAATGTTTCTATTGTCTAAATATGGTAACGTTTTATAGTTTACACTAAAACAATTTAAAAATATAATGGTTTGAATAACTGCGAAACATTTTGGGCTATCAAACGGGTGCATTATAATTGTGTTACATTTGATTTTTGTTAAACATTCAACAAATTAATTACCGCGTAAGTATAAAAATAGCATCAGTTATTATGTATAATAATTTTTTATTTAAAAAATCAATTGAAATTTTAATTCATGTTTTTTTTGTTTTAAAAAATACATAATTTAAGTGCACATATATCAATAATCATAAAGAATTTTAAATGTCAATGTTAAAGGTCAATTTTAAGCACTGAAATTCTATATGTATAATTTTACGAATAAATAACTATATCTAATTTCAATTTAAAAATTTTGAAATATTGTCAGACATGGAGAATGATTTAGCCAGATTAATTCCAGATCAATTCAAAACAAATAAATTGATAAAAGTGGGTTAATTGATTTGTCAGTTAATCTTTAGAGTAATTGTCATTATTCAGATTTGTTTTGTGCTTTCTAGTACAAAAACAAACAAATACAGATCCAATGCGATTCTGGTGTTTATCAAACATAATAATAATAATAATAATAATAATAGTAATAATAGTATAATAATACTGTTGATAATAGTCACCTCTTCAGCAATTTATATAGTATATCTACTAATTTTATTCTACTATTTACGGTTTCCAAAGACACACAGAAATATTTTCAAAGTTTGATTAATTTCTACGCCATATTTTGGTGCAGAAGTAAAAACAATTGTTAGTGTTATTTTTATTTGTAATTAAGGAATAATTCAGGGCAGGAATAGCAACTTTTAAAACGCAGCCAATATGAAAACAATTGTTTTGTAAATGATTGAAGTCACTTTCACCTTTTGTCTAACAATGTCTGTATGCATGAGGAACTCTTGACTGAACTAAACAATCGTTTATTAACCATAATACTTATCTACTACAGTTCAAACGAATAGTTGTTAAATGTTTTATAAAGTACTGAAACAAAGTGTTTGTACCTAGCTCCAAATTTACTTAGTTTTTTCCCTTATTGCATTGTTTTCTCAAATTTTCTCAATAGCAATTTTAAGAGTAATTGATGTTGTCTCTGCATAGTCCAAAACTGAAATATAAACCTTACAGTTGCTCACAAAATTCATAAATAGTTTTGCTGTAATTATTGGTAACAGCACAATTTTATTAATTATGGCTATTGTCAATTTAAATACTTTGAAAAATGAAAACACTGATTGTAGCAATATTACTTTTTAATCGATTAATAAGCTGACAGTTAATAAAAATAAACAAAATGCTGTCCATAATGTGCTAAATTGATGCAGAAATTGACTAGAGAAACCATGCCTAAAGACAAATAAAAACCCATTTAAACAGTTGTAATATGATGTAATTAACACACCTACGCAATATATCTATGTTAAGTCCAAGCTAAATTTAATAAAGTTACAAATTGTTTTTGTGCACATAAAATGAGTTTTAATGTGTAAATGTAAACAGATTCAAATATTTTTAATCATCATAGTACATCATATATTTTTATGTATATATATACTGATTTTTTTATATGATTGTGACTGGAGAGAATATATGAAATAAATTTATCACACAGTTTACGTCTTCTATTATTTTTTGTTTGAAATTACAAAAGGAACCCACTGTTTTAACAGCTGTGTTTGTCTAAATACCTAGGTACACCTAATACAGGAAGTGCATTATTAGAAATAGAAACTTTACAAGCGTTAGTCAAATCTTCAGGATTATCAATATTCCATTAACTATACTATAATAGTTATTGCAAAATTTAAATTTTTATAAAATCGTTTTATTGACTAATTGTTGAACACTTTTGTTGTAACAATTCAGTTATATATATATATATATATATATGCGTGTTTTACTTATTTTGTATTTTATACTGGTAACAAATGCAGGTAACATAAATAACAATTAAAAACAAATAATTAGTTATTATTAGTTATTACTAGTTGTTATTACACTCTTATTTAGGGTCAATCTATTATATATATATATAATATATATATATATGGCCATCGCAACAATTATTGCAAAAGTTATTATTTAACTAAAACATTTCTAATAACTATATAACGTACGAGAAAAACGTTATTTCAATTATAATATATACAATACTATATAATAATTAATATCAGCATATATATATATATATATATATATATATATTGTACGTAAAAAAATAATAAAATATCGGCTAGTCAGTGTTAAAAATGGAGCAAAATTATTAACATTATTGTTATTATTATAATTATTGGCATTTTTTAAACATGAAACATAACGTCAAATATTAATTTAAAAACGGATTACATGCAATTTTTTTAATTGCCCAATTATTAACAGCATTAAATAGTACAAAATTTTTAGTAATCAATATGATTACCTATCTTTTTAACCACCTGATCTAGGCAGTTTGGAATGCTGTTAATGAGAGTGCCGAGGTGGCCTATCGATATAACGCCTGATTTGGGTTTGGTGGACATAAGTTTAAATCTCACTACCAGCACTAAATGCGGGCCCACATTCAGTTATGTTAAAATGTTTACTGCTAAAAGATGCCTCCCGTAAAACATTCAAAGTAGTAAAATACATAAATATATTTTTTGCATAATTAGATCAAATATGTTTGCTATATATATATATATATACATATACATATATTTACAATTTTAATTTTTTCCATTCATATAACAAATCAAAAGGATTTCGAAATCCATGCATACTTAAAAATGTGTTTAAATTTTCTGTTTTATAATAATCTAAAAATATATTTTTTAAATGAATAGGAACAATCCTCAATTGAAACAAAATTAATCCAATTACAACATCTTCAAACGGTAACAACTTTGAGTACATTAAGCCAACATAAATATGTTTAACCATGGGCATACTGAGTAAAACGGTGCCACCAGCTGGGAAAGGTGGATATTTATTAAACGCATAATCAGAAAACGAAATATACCATTTGCTAAAAGGATTACGTTTGGCAGTTGAGAAATACCAAACAAATCCGGCCACATATGTTGGGTAATAAAATTTGTTTACATTTTCTAATGTTTTAATAAGATTGACAGGATGAATCAAAAAATCTTCATCGATAAGTGCTAAATATTTTGCATGAGGACAATTTTTTATAACAAAGTTGAATGATGCAATTAATTTGTATGTAACATTATAATAGTTTTCAATAATGTCAAACTGAACAGTGTCTTGATATGTTAAATGTTCTTCAAATGCTTGTTTTTGAATGTTTAATTTAAACAAATCGTAATCATTAGAGCGGCCCAGCATAAATAAAATACATACCGAGTAACCCAATTTTTTTGTATGTTGTGGATTACCCCATGTCATTCGAATTGCTTTTCGCAAGTTGAATTCTTTTAAAGTAGATTTGACCAATATTAACAAAAAAGGATTGTGTACATTATCATTAAAATTTGTTTTGCAAATATTTACAGGAGAAAAATATAAATCAAATTCAATTGGGTTAATAGGGTGTAAGTTATTTAAATTTTTGTGTTCATAAGTTTTATATGAGCCAAAATGGTTGTTATACATTTCATACAAATCAATATTAAACACAGAATCAAATTCATTTATATCTTTACCTGCAAAAAATAATGTGTGAAAATATATTAAAAAAGGTATCAAGCATCCAAATGTAATTAGATAAAATTTAATTTTTTTGCGACGAATTAATTTTATATTTCTTATCATTGTATTTTGATTAATTTTGTGTTTTTAAACAATTAATATAAATTGTATAACATTTGGAATGTGCGCTACAATGAAAGCTAAAATTATTCATTGACCACGGAGATATTTTTATTGGCAGAATAGTTAATTGTTTCACTTACACGCAGGAGTGCAGGAACAACAATTAATAAAAACATTATTCTGTTTCTAAATAACTAAAACAAAATAACACAATTATATAAATTTGATATTATAAAAACTTATTGTTTTTTAAGTCTGGTTTATTATCAATGTTTTTTGTATTTATAAATGTTTCTTTGTAAATATGTAAAAAAATCAAAAAATAAAATATCTTGTTTACAAGTTTAAAAGGTATATTTCAAAAATAATAAACGGATTTTTGTAACACTATATAGATATTTTTTACATAAAAACGCTTATCATGCGTTCTGACCTATTTTTTAAACCAAACTTGGGACTAGCTATAACAAAATAAGATAATTATTGCCTATAAATTTAATACAAAAACATTTTTTAATTAAACGTTTATTTAAAAAACTGAACAATTTAATCTGAGTTGTATGTTAATTTTTTAAATATTCTATAATGATTTAATAATTGTTTTTTATTAGAAAAATACTTAATGAGTACAGAAACAAAAAGTATAACAACAAAATAAAACCAACTATAAGTGTTTATACATTTCTGATAATAAATCATTAATCTAGCATAATTATGCAAACATTAGTATTTAAAATAATAAATAAATACAACCTACAAACAACAAATTAAAAAAATAAAAACGTTGAATGTTTCTATTTTACAACTGTACTAAATATTTTTTAAAATTATTAATACAAATTTATTTAAAATGTTTATAATAAACGCATATATATAACGCGTATTAATATGCATTAAATTATAATAAACTAAAATTGTTGTTTAATTCAAATAAAAATTCTTTAGAAAAGTAAATTAAAACTTGTTATTTATATAATAATTCTAATAAAATAAATTAAACTATAGAATAAAATAAAAATTAGATTAAAATAATAATATAGGTAATACGTACATAATTAATAATTTAAAAACATTAGTAATTTTTAAAATGTGTAGCTTTATATAAAAATTATGATAATTAATTTTTATTTAAAGAACATTAAAATTAAAAATTATTTTAAACATTATTAGATTTTCTATTAAAACAAACGTTCTATTACAGTATTTTAAATTATATTATGTATTACAAAATAACTGCTAATTATTTTTATTAATAGCACCGTAATTTTATTTTGTAAAAAGAAAACATTGTTTAAAAAATAATTAAATTTAGGCTCTATAATTAAATATTAAATATTATTGATTAATGTTTTATTTAATTTTAAACATTTTAATACATATAAATTAATATAATTTTAATAAATTACTTATACGACATCACCAAAAGTGATTAAACGTTTAAACTTTAATCATTAAAGGTATAATTTTTAATATACTGTAATAAAACAAGTAATTATTACAAATTTATTTATAAATATTTAATTATTTTTTAATTAAATATTTTTTAATTATAAAAAATTAAAAAAATTTTAATTTACAATATTAAATAAAATAATCAGTAAATACATTTGTCACTATTTTAACAAACATTACTAAAAAATTAAAGCTAATATTTAATTATAAAATTAAATAAAAACTAAAATATAGTTTAATTTTTAATATATAATTTTTACAATTAAAAAAAAATATTTTTATTAAAAAATAAAACGTATATATTGTGAAATTAATTAATTGGTAGTAAATAAGTGTTCGACACATATATCAGTTTCAGGTTTAGGTTTATTTAGAAGTTGTGTAGAAAAAATTTTTTAGTACTCAGTTCAATAAATAACAAAAGTTTTAAAAAATATATAAATAATAAATAAATAATAATTAAGTAAAGTTATTAAGATAAAACTTATTCAACATTTGTTTTGAAATAAGCAACTTCAGAAAATATAAAACAATCAACTGTTTTCTAAATTATTATGCACTACCACAAAGTTAAATTTTTAAAATACTTATTTTTTGTAAAAATATCACTTTTATTAATAAAAAATAAAAATATGCATTGTAATATTTATAATAAAAAAGTAGTAACATATTTGAGACAAAAACATAATTGTGTTTTAATTTTAAAATAAAATTATTGTTTACTTTATATCGATAAAATTGTTTAATGCATTACTTTTAATAATTTAAAATAGAATCACTAGTTTGACGTTTGTTTTTCAAAAGTAATTAATCAATTACTATTTAGAATATTATCAATTGTGAATACTTAAAATTGTTAAACATATTTTAGGTTTTTCGGTGGTAAAGGCTAAATCTACAAAAAAATGTACAAAAAAGTTATTTTTTAAACTTTTTATTTTTGTTTACTGATTGTTAATAAGTAGTTTGCCTCTTAAGAAGAAACAAAGAATCAAGTATTTAGGAAATGCGACATTATATTCACCTTTCTGCTACAGCTTTTGGACACTTATCTATACTTTAACAAAATAAAAATTATAATTTTATTAAAACTAAAATAAAAATATTTAAAAGTATAATACGTTTATATTTACTATATAGTTGCAAAAGTTGGACTCTTACCCAAGTAGATATGCAAAAACTTGTTTAGTTTAGGCATGCGGCTTCGCTTTCCATTTTTTGTTAAATGCAATCGCTTAATAATTAATCAAATATCTTAACTATTTTCAAATATTTGTAGTACACACTTATTTCTAACACAATAAAAAAAACATTTAATGGATTGGCTATATTTTTTTTACAAAGATTGCTTATTTATCTAGCCAGAATAACTATAGTAGCGAGGTAGGTCACAAATGTAAAGAATTAACCAGATGATTAACAAGTAATTTGGATAAGTATTAAAGTGCGCAAACTGAGTTTTTTATGTGTTACGTTCTTTGTGTTCAAATAAACTACTTAATTTAATGCTTAATTGTTTACCTTTTTTAGATAATAAAAATTATTAAAAAAGCTTATTTCAGAACGCAATTGACTTTCAAAGTCAGCACATCTTAACTATTGTTTATTAAGTGTAAGTTATCAACATTGACATTTTGTGGGCTTTTGGTAATTTGGACTACCCTTAGCAGCAATAACCAGTAAGGGATGTTTATTTCCAATTATGATAATGGTAATAATAATAAGTCTATATATTAGATTGAATAAACAGACAATTTCAAACACTATCTAGTTATATTTATTTTTTGTAATTATTACAGTTTTTAGTAAAAAATTATTTTTAAATAATTAAAATATTATTAAATGTTTTAATTATAAAAAATACAATTATATAATAAAACTATGTTTATATATTTGGCACATTCCATAAGTTGTTGTTACTTTGAAAGGTTTTATTTATTTCATTAAAATTGGACAACTATTTTATTTATTGGTTTAAATAACTTTATTATTTTTGAATCTAAACTATTATTTTACAATTTTACTGAATCATAAAATTATTTTTGTTATTCAAATATTAATTTGTGTAGTCATAACAATTTTTATAAACTGTATTAATTAAACATTTTAGTATTTTTTACTTATCACGATCACCAGATTTAGTTTTCACTAATTTAATGTTTTTAGTTCTGAAATTAATTAAATATAAACTAATGCAAAATTAATCTTGTTAACGTATGGAGGAAAGTATATTTGTTAACCTTTATTACTTACACAAATGTTTAGCGTTGACAATCTATTACGATTATAATTAATCTATTTCAAAAGCTATGTAGTTCAAATCATTATATATATATATATATATATATATATATATATATATATATATATATATATATATATGTATATATATAAATGTATATGCATTTATATACATATAAATTATAAAAAATTTTTATATATATTTGTACAAATAATTCGGCTCATTGTAATATCTACAATGTAATTTGTCTTTTTACACAAACATATGTTAAAGAAGAAAACGAACGTGTTTTTTAATTAATTTACAAACGTTCAAAATATCATCATTATTTAATTATATTATTTGTATATTTACCATTATATAATTAAAAATTTTAACACAGTTAGAAATTTTTTTATATATATAGTAATCAAGTTGATTTTAAAATGATTGGGCAAAGAAAACAACATTTATAAAAATAATTATTAAATTTCAGGTACTAATTTACATGTGCAATTTGTTTTTTTAATTAAAATATTGTATGTAATTTTGCAAAAAATATATTAAAATAACAAAACGGCAATGCATATACAATTGGTATAAATATTTTATAAAATATATTTTACCACTTACAGTATTTGTTCCAAAATTAATTCAAACAATAATAAAATTGTTTTCTTTTTATTAAACCGTTTAGTTATATTTAGATTAGATGTGTTTACATATTATAAAAATCTATTAAATAACATTGGTAATAATTGGAAAACATTTTGAAGAATTACTGCAATATACAGCAGTAAAATGTAAAAATAATCATAGCAGATTGATGAAATGGTGGAAGTTTATCGTCGCCGGTGATTTAAAATAATAATAAATTACCTAATGTAGTAATGTTTGAAATAATGGGTTATGAGAAGAACAGTCTCATGTTTACTACATGTTATCCTTACAATACAACACAACAAATTACTTGGTCAAATTCTAACTTTACAGCCTAAATGATCTGGAAGAAAGGATTTAGAATTAGAAATAATAAATGGTTAACAAGTGAGTAGTAAATTGGAGAAAATGGGATTAGATCTATGCGGAAAAATTTAGCAGAAATGAATGTTTCCTGGGATCAAACATTATACTTGGCGAAATATTCAAATATGTGGAAACATTTTGTTTTCTCATGTTCTTTATAATTTATTGGACTATGTGACTATCGATTTTTGCTGTAATTTTTATTATACTGCTTTGTATTTATTTATAAAAAAAAAGCGATTTTAACAATAATAATAATAATAATAGTAATAATAATAATAATAATAATAATAATAATAATGATATTTAAGTATTTGCAATTAAAGTTTAGGTGCAAAAACACAATTAAACTATTTTCTGAAATATACACCCATTTTAACAATTACCGCAAAAAATTACAAAAGTATTAAATCTAATAATTTATTGTGTCCAATAGTTTTTTCGTAAAAACAACTATCAGGAATTAAAAATAATGTCTAGTGCTTAATAGATCCTTTATATACTTAGAAATATTTATTTAAGAGAGAGCTGAGTCGGTCAAAATGGCATATTTTAAAAGCTACTTCTATATAAAGGTGAATAATAACTTGAAGTTACATAACTTTTGTAATAATTAGCCTGTTATTATTTTGTGTGCTTAATTTCATTAAAAATGAACGATAACTGATCCTTAAAATTGATGTTAAATTCAAATTATAAATCTGTCCTGATTGTGATGTCATAACAATTATCAAAATAAACGTTTAATTATTCTAATCTATAAAAATAACTTTAAAAAAATTTTAAATAAAAATGTTAAAACAAATCGAATAATTTATTATTTACGTTTAACCTTGAGATTCCGCTCATTCACTAATTTTGCTTTCTGTTTGCATTGTTTTCGAAATAAACAATAGTGATTAAAAAAAGCGTTCATCCTACCGAAAATGAATATCGTGTTATCAAACAATTAAAAACTAAAGGATTTTCGCCCAAAAGAATTAGAGAATTTATTCAGGGTTAACCTTTCAACAATTTATCAGATTATTAATGGTCAAAAACCACGAAATTATGATAATGTTGGAAGAAAACGTGCAGCGGCTACTACGGATGATCAAAAAATTGTTATAGAGTTAAAAAAATATATAATAAACCTATTTCAGAAACCAAAAAGAAATAGTTTAAACAATTGTACTTATTCCACAATTACAAATAGCAATCGAATCAGGTATAACTCTTCAATCACCAACGGTTAAGCAAATTATTACAAAAAAACGAAAGGATATATATTAACCTATTGCAAACCGTAGAGTGAACAACACTTGTGTTATTGGCGTTCTGTATACTTTGCCGATGAAACAATGATTCGGGATGAACCATTTGGCTCTAAAAATAAAGTATTGTGGGGGTCCAGTTTTTAAAAACATTTACTCCTGGTTGTTAGAAAAAAAACCCACCCTCGACAAGTAATGTGTTGGTTTGGTATTAAGTATAATCAACCTATCAAATGGAGAATTATATCTGGTACCTTCAATAGTGAAAAATTTGTTTCAGTTATGCAGCACACTTATTACCGTTTTTCAGGACAATGCTCCATGTCATACGTCCAAAAAGGAAACATTATATTAATCTAGATTCACTTTATATTTACATTTAGACAGTAGAGGGGCTAAAATCGAAAAAAGTTAACTTTCACTCAATTGCCACCTAACAGCCCGGATACCAATGTTATTGATAATTTTTTCAGTATGCTAAAGCGCATCATCAATAAGCATACTGAAATTGAGGATTTATGTGAACGCATTCGGTTTGTTTTCAATATGAGATGAAACAAGAATATATTAACACTCTCATCGATAGCATTTTAAAACGCTTGGATTAGGTTGTTCAAAAAAAGGGTAATCACATAGATTATTAAATTTTTTAAACTTTGTAATGTCCTTAATTATTTGGTAACTAAACAAATTGCGTGTAATCTGTATTTTTATTAATAGTTGACGTTATAAACCATGTTAATCATTTTACTCCATTTCCGATTTTGCACCCGTTGATATTTTATACAATTTTTTTACTTACAATACATATGTATATATAATAAAAGTTTTTTTAAAAATTATTATACAGTATTATACATTTTACAATTGAAATGACGTATCTCATATACGCTATGTAATTGTTAGAGAGGTTTTAGTACAATAATCACTTTTTTGCAGTAATTGTTGTGAGGGTTGTGCGCTTAATGTGCATACCCATTATGTTTGAGTTATTTATTTAAAAATTAAAAAACACTATCGTAGTTCGTAAGTTAAATTTACATAATTAGTATATTATATGTAATTGTCTAATTAAATACGACAATTAATTTAAACGTAAAATAAATTTGATATATGCGTACTTAATAAACATGTGTGCTTGTGTGTGTGTGTGTGTTTAATACGTTTAATTACTATTGTACATTATATTAGATTATAGAACAACAATATATATATATATAATTTATAACTTTTTGTTTACTATATAATCAAAGAGGTTTCATAATATATATATATATATATATATATATATATATATATATATATATATATATATATATATATATATATATATATACAATTTGTAGCGGTTGTCGTTCGAAAATGGAAGCACTGTAATAATTTGTGGTATCCTGCTCTAGTTACTTATCTTAGACATATTTAACTTTTACTAAAATACACCTAAGATAATACTTTAACAATGCACATTACGTAGCATTATTTGCAAAAATAATTTATAATTATATTATAGAACAACTTCTTGCAATAAATCATAATACCACCATCTACCAAAACTTACAGATTCCTTTTTGTAACTCAAAACACTTAATAGCACGTTATCTATGCAGATAACACACGTAAGCAAATTATTTTGCAAAAAATTGTAACCTTTAGATAAACACACTACATTTGATTTTGGAATGTCAAGTGTGAAATCGGTAGATAACAGCATTTCAACTTTTTCTAAAATTAGTCAAGATAAAGTTCATACTTTTTGGTAAACTCTATTAATCTGAATCACAACATAAAATATTCCAAATAAAATATTTTTTGCAATTTTATGCAGTTTTTGAAAATTTAGTATAAAATTAATTAAAATGTTCTTTTTAACTTCCTTCAATTTCAATATTCAATTTTTTTTATTTTGTAATAATGAAATGAACATACTTTTAGTTTGTAGATACATTTAATATATTTGTTAATAATTGGTTGGATGCTTTATTCATAAAAATGTTTTACACACTGAACACGTTTTTTTTACGAATTTTTAAAATTTGCTAAACAGTACTCCGTTTTTATTTAAATATTGACCTAATTTTATTTCATTGGCTAAGATAAGTTTGGCGTAATCCTATGTAAATTGATAGAATAAAGTAGACAAAATTATCACCAAATTTACCCAAATATTCAAATTGACCACACTGACCTTATTTATTAAATTAGATAGTTTTTATTGTACCAATTCTTATCAAACAAAGGATTTTTAAAATTATTTATATTAAATTATTATTAAATTGTTTTTATTTAACCAATTAAATGTTTGATGCAAAATCCTGCGTTTATTTGAGGCATGCATTTTTAGAATAAACAATATTTATTTTTAAAAAAATAATATAAAAATAATAATTTTTTTATTAAGAAATTTAATTAATATATTACAAAATAAAACAATTTAAATTTTCCATTGAGAAATAATTTCAGTTTGAATATTGCAATCAGTCATTTTTTTATAATACTAAATTTAAAAAATAATTTTATTTACAAAACAAGTTCAATAAAATGCAAATTCTTTAAAATATTATTAAAATGCAAAATAATGTATTCTAAGACAAAAACAAAACTTTTTATATAAATATGCAATTCGATCGTTACCCATTTGTATATATATGTATAACAGAAAATGTTAATATATATTTAATTGTGTTGACCTATGACAGTTTGTACAAATAATTTGGCACATTTTAAAATCTACAATGTAATTTGTCTGTTTACACATACATGTGTTAAAAAAAACAATGAATGTTATTGAATTAATTTACAAACGTTCAAAATATCATCATAAAATAATTATATTATTTTTATATTTACTATTATATTATTAAAAAATTTTAACGCAAATAAAATGATAGACAAGATAGTAGTAATTTGAAGAAAATAATTTTAAATTTATGTGGAAAAATTTAATAGAAATGAATGTTTTATGGGATCAAACATTATGCTTGGCGAAATGTTGAAATATGTGGAAACATTTTGTTTTCTCATGTTCTTTATAATTTATTGGACTTCGTCATTATCCATTTTTGCTGTAATTGTAAATTTATTTTTCTGTACTTATTTTTAAAACAAAATGAATCTTAATAATAATAATAATATTTTAGAATTTACAAATAAACTTTAAGAACAAAACCACAGTTAAATTATTTTTTAAACAATGCGCTAAATGTGCATGCTCGTTACGTTTGATTTATTTATTTAAAACATAAAAACTATTGTAATTGGTTAGTTATATTTACATAATTAAAGTATATGTCTAATTGCTTATTTAAAATAGAAGAGTTAAATTAAACGTTAAGTAAATTTGATATCTGCTTAATTAATAAACATGTGCTAGTATGTGTTGTTCTAAATACGTTTAATTAGTATTGTACTGTATACTAGATCATAAAATAACAATACTTACAGCCATTTCAAAAATTAACGCAAACAATTACAAAAATGTTAAATCTAAATTAATTTGTTATGTCTAATTGTTTTTTCATAAAAATAAATATAGATGTTTAAAAATAATGTCAAGTACTTAATATTTTACTTATATATTCTTAGAAATATTTATTTAAGTATGCTGAGTCGGCCAGAATGGCATATTTTAAAAGCTACTTCTATATTAAGGTGGATAATAAATTGAAATTACATAATTTTTATAATAATTAGCCCATTATTATTTTGTGTGCGTAATCTTATTAAAAATGAACAATAACTAATTTTTAAAATTGATGTTGAACGAACATTCAAATCTGCCCTAATTGTGATGTTATAGTAATTATCAAAATGGACATTTAATTATTCTAATCTATATAAATAAATAAAAATTATAAAATATGTTTACATTTTAAATAAAATTTTTAAAACAAATCGAATAATTTGTTATTTACATTTAAACTTGTGATTCGCTAGTCCGCTAATTCTGCTTTCTAATTGCATCATTTGTGAAATAGACAGTAGTGATAAAAAATGTTTCAATCTTACCAAAAATGATTGTTGTGTCATTAAAAAATTAAAAGATAAAAAAATGTTGCTCAAAAAATTGGCAGATTTATAAAGAGTTAACTTTTGAACAATTTCTCGGATTATTAACGGCCAAAAACCACAAAATTATAATAATGTTGGAAGAAAACGTCCAACAACTACTACACATCATAAAAAAATCGTTATAGAATTAAAAACGTTTCAATAAACCTATTTCAGAAACAAAAAAAACAGTTTAAACAGTTTTACTTATTACACAATAAAAAACAGCAATTGAATCTGGTTTAACTCTACAATCACCAAAGATTAAGCCATTTATTACCAAAAGCAAAAAGATGATAGATTACCCTATTGTAAACTATAGAGTAAACGACACTTGTGTTATTGGCGTTCCGTATACTTTGCCGATGAAATAATGATTCAGGGTAAATCAACTAGCTACAAAAACTAAGTGTTGTGTTTGTCGAGTTTTTAAAAACATTCACTCACAGTTGTTAGAAAGAATATCTACCATTGACAAGTAATGTATTGGTTTGGTATTAAGTATAATCAACCTATCAAATGAAGAATTATATCTGGTATCTTAAATAGTAAAAAAATTGTTTTAGTTATAAAGGATGTTTTTCATTATGAAATACAACACACTTACAAGGGAGTTACTACTGTTTTTCAAAACATTGCTCCATACCATACATCTAAAAAGGTAATGTCATATCTATTTAAATTCCCTATATTTACTTTATATTTACATTTAGATAGTAGACGGGCTAAAAGTAAAAAAGCTATATATCATTTAATTGCTACCTAGCAGCCCGGATATCAATGTTTATTAAAAACATTTCCAGTATGCTAAATCGCAACACCAACAAGCATACTGAAATTGAGGATTTATGTGAAGGCATTCGTTATCTAATATGGGATTAAAACAAGAATACATCAACACTCTCATTGACAGCATTCCAAAATGCCTGAATCAGGTTGTTTAAAAGAAAGGCAATCACATAGATCATTGAACTTTTTTGAACTTTTTAATTAATTTTTAATTTTTAATTTTATGTTTGTTACTTTAAATTTTTCAGTAGTGAGTATTTTAACGAAGCCGAACATGGGCCCGCATTTTAGTGCTGGTGGTGGGATTTAAATCCATGCCCACCGAGATCCACATTTGAGTGCTATACAGCTAGACCAACCCGGCACATGTTTTTAATCATTTAGTAACTGAAAAAATTGCATGTAATTGGTATTTTTGTTTATAGTTGTTAATATAAATCATGTTAATCATTTGACTTCATTTTCAATTTTGAACAAGTTAATATTTTATACCATTTTTTAATTACAATATATATGTATATATAATTATAGTTTTTTTTTCAATTATTATATAGTATTGTATATTTTATAACCGAAGTGACGTTTCCCTTGTATGCTATGTAGTTGCTAAAAATTGTTAGTTAAATAATTACATTTTTGCAGTAATTGTTTTGAGAGTTGTATATAATTTATATAATTTTGTTTTTTTTTGTGATTAAAGGTGTTCACGTCAATATATATATATATATATATTTATATATATCATAAAAAATGTTAATTTATATTGAATTTGCCCAATTATTACTAAGTGTATAAATAATTTTAAACATTTTACAATGTATAATTTTGTTTTTCTTTTTACACATAAATGAGTAACAACTAACATTGTACGTTATGAAAAATTGTATTGTATTGACTATTGTACATTTACATATGTCAACGCACGTAGACAGGGTTTTTAATAATTAAAATAGGTTTGTCAAATTATATTCGTGTTAAGTTACAATATAATATTTATAATAATAATAAGAAGAAGTAGAAAAATAATAATGAATTATGTTATACTAATTTACTTGCGTAATTGTGTGTTTAAATTTAAATAATTTATGTAATTTCGCATTAAATTAATTTAATTAATATAACGGCAAATTATATATATATATATATATATATATATATATATAATAATCTTAGAAGAACTGTTTTTTTAATTAATTGTATATAACTATAGCATTAAAGTTAATTACAATTAATAATATATTATTAATAACTTCAACATTAATTTTAATTAATGCAGCTTGTAAGTTATTTGGATTTGTTGAAAGTTGTTACACAATTGTGATAATGAAATATATAAATAATATTAACGATTTTAAAAATTTAAAATATATGCAATTTATTTACATACGTTAATTAATTTTTTTATTAGTTTAAAATTTTAACATAAATAATATGTAACAATAAATCTGAAAGTTAACTGCATTTTACTTTAGAACTGCATTTTAGTTAAATAATTGGAGTTTATAATCATATTAATGTAAAAATCAAACTTTTTAACGCATAATTAATTTTGTTTTTAAACGTGACTTGATTTTGTATTTTATTTACATTTTGTTTAAAATAATTAAAGACATTTTTATTTACAATGAATATATATATATATATATATATATATACAATTAAGTTTTTTAAAGCCCTAACATATTTAAAATTAATTCACATGCATTAAACAATTTTTTTTATTAATTAACACTTTTTAAATAAATATTGTAAAACAATATATCATCAAATCAATATTAGAACTATGTTTTATTTATTTTATTGTAATCAATATTTACAAAATGCTGAATTAGGAAAAATTAATAAATAATAAAACACTGAACTTGTAAATATGTTTACATTAAATGTGAATAAATAAGGCCCAGTCTAGATAAACACAATATCATTGATTAATTTCTTTTATATTATTTGTGTATGTATATACAAGGACAAAAATGGATAGTATAAAAATTAACACATTAAAATTGATTGATTTTCCTCACATTACTTGAGTATATTAGACGCATTAATATTTTAGTAAAATAATCACTAAATTTTATTTTAGCAATAATAAAAATTAATACAATAAAAATAATAATTTTTTTAAGTAGTATTACCAAATTCTCGTTATGACTAGATAAAAATACCACTACATTATTTCCTAAAAATAAATTATATTATAAAATATGTACAGATATACATAATGAACAAATTTAATACAAATTTAACAGTTTAAAAATAATAATGGTAATTCGTAATTTTTTTAAAAGCTTTAGAGAAAGTTAACATAATGTTGTCGAATTTAATTTTTTAACACATAATCAATTTGTTCTTTAAGCGTGTCTTAATTTTCCATCAAATTCACCTCTCGTTTAAAATAATTAAAAATGTTTCTAATTACATTATTATTATTATTATTATTTATGGTATATAGGCAATAGAATGAATCTCAGTTTTTACTATTTAAAAATCTTTAGTCTAAGCAATAATTACTAAAGCAACCAGGTTACTTTTTGGACTTATGCACTGGAGCATTATTTCAAAAAAACAAATAAATGCTCTAAAGCATTTTGTTGCAGTTCAAATCTAAAAAAATCTTTGAAAGAGGCTATGAATTTTGAGTTGTTTAAAAAACCACTTGTTTCACTCTAAATTTTCAGTTGTTCAAGTTTAATTCTATAATGTTTATAAAAACATAATAAATGCGGAAACTTTTGAACAAAACACTTATAGTCTTTAAAAAAATTGGAATCATAAATAACCTTGAATTGGACTGTTTAAAAATTGTACATTAAAATACAATTGTCAGCAAAAACATTTATTTTCAGAAACAAACTGAACGGTTTTTATACATTTATCATATTTCACAAATCATTTTCTGTTGTAAATTGCATGATTTCATCCTATTGCGGATAAATAAATATAACATATTAGCTAATTTTTTGTTTTATATTTGTTTAATGGGCTTTATTCTGTTATTTTTTAATTTAGTAATTATAAACAAATTATTCTGTTTACCAGTGAGTGGTGCAGATCCAGTTTTAGCTGTTCATGATTGTGTATATATTTTTTTAATCTTTGCACATAATCCTTGTACTTACGTCAAAAAAAATTGCAAATTGATTAATAATTAAATTAAATTTTTATTTTTATTTATTTCTTTGCAAGTTTTAGCAGTTAAGATAAGGCTTTCATTATTAAAAGTGATTGTAATCAATTGCCACAAGTGTTCAACATTGTGCCAAAGAAAAGAAGTGAATTTAAGTATTTGACAAGTCGATAAAACAAAAATGGGGGATTTTTACACTCCAATTAATGTTATATTTTATATACATTAAACGTTTAAAAACTAATTAATTGTCTTTAAATAAAATAAATACAATATGTGTGCTAGGTTATGTAAGCGTTTGTTAAATTATGTAATAAACAAATTTTTTTTCAAAATTATACTTGCGTAATTTTTATATTATTAATTTGTTATGTATATAATTTTCAGTGTAGCTATTACCATTTACCCATTTAAATGCTATTTATCTAAAATTTGATGACATTAAGATATTTATAATAATAAAAATCTTTAAAATTATAATTTTATGTATTAATAGCGCATATTATTTTAGCATAATTATTTTGTTAAAAAAAAATATTTTAATTTAAAACAAGAAACAAAAAGAAAAATAAGAGTTTACTCAGACGTCCCATTTGCGACACTGTATTTTTGCTAAATACTTTTTAAAAATAAAAAATAAAAATTAACCAATTTTTATTTGCAATTATATTCTTGTTGAATTAATTTTTAAACACATAATCAATTTTATCATTAACCGTTTTTCAATTTTTTATTCCACTTACGTTTTTAATTACAATAAAGTTTGGGCTTTATAGAAGTAACTGAATAACGTTAATTCTTTTAGATAAACAATCTTTAGTCTAAACAATAAAAATTGTAATAATAGACACATTGCTTTTATAGAAGTAAGCACTGGATTTATAACTTGAACAACTACAAATATTTTAAAGTGTTTTGTTGGACTTCAGTCTTTAAATAAATTATAAAAATAGTTACATTTTAAGTTGTTTATACAATTACCTTTTTAAAATTACTTTGGTAATTTTTCTTTGCTTAATTATATAATACCTATAAACCTTATCTAATTCTACTTAATGATATTTATAAACAAATTGTTTGGTTTTTTAAAAACATTTTTATGTTTCATTGTTTTTTTACAGTGGATAAAAGTTTTACTATTAAAATGTATTTAAAATTGTTTTTAATGTTAGAAAATGTTAGTAAAATAAAAATGAGTACTCAAGGAAATAAATGGTTGTATACAATTTTTACATTAATTATATTAAATTTTATAAAAATTAATTTTTTTTAAACGAATTAATGTACCCTAACTAAATGTATATAATAACGTGTGCAAAGTTATGTAAATAATTGTAAAGTAATTTAAAAAATATTTATTTTGTTTTAAATTATTTATGTTTAATTGTGTTATATACTTAAATTAATATGCATTTACGTTTTAAAAAAAAATTAAAATTTATTTTTTGAATGTTTTTTATCTGAGAAGTTTAAAACACCTTGACAAATTTAATTATAACATTATTAAAATTATTGTCATTAATTATATGCAGTTTATAATATTAAATATAATTTTTGAAATAAACAACCTATTTAAAACTAAACAAAACAATAAAAATTAAAGTTTATTGACAAGTGCAAGTTTGGAAGTTTTACAACTAATTTTATACACCTAACTAAAATTTAGAGTTTATTAAAAAAACAAATTTGGCCGCCTTATAGCTGATACATATTCCATATTTAGTTAAATGTAAAAATATTATTTAAAAATCACGCTAGCAAAATAAGAATAAAAATACAATTAAATTACTTTACCAAATGTGTGGTCATTTTACAAATGAAATACTTATAGTAATTTATTTAATTTATTAATTTCAAATTATATAAAAACATTACAGGTGGTAAGTTATTTTATATTAATTAAAGAATTATATATAATTATAAAATTATAATGTAAGGGTTAAATTATATCTAAAATATAATTTGTAAATTTATGCAATTAAATTTAATGATGTTAGTAAGTTTTATTTAACAATTAAAATTTTTAATACAAAACAATATTAGACAATCAAGCAGTAATACAATTATATTTTGTTTTCCAATTTGTTATATAACACATTTACATAATTACAAAATATAATGTAAAATTGTCATTTACAAATACATGTATTATAATAAAAAATTATAATATGCTTTATTTTAGTTAAAAACTGTGTATAAGATTTTATTTTAGTACAATTGTTATTTTAAATGTAATTAATGTTAACGTATATAATTTGTTTTTTTGTTTACATGATTGTAATATTACACTGCTATAAATAATATTAGACAATAAATTAATAATTTTGTAATTGTACTAATTTGCAGCAATAAATGTTTACGTCAAATTTAAATTTAAATTTTTTGTAAACAATTAATTGTTTTTACATTTAATTTACTCACTTACAAATTAAATTAAACTTATTGTTAACATTACATAAATGTTATAAAAAATATTTATATTATTTATTCTTTAAATTACAAATTACGTACAATACATAAACATGTTATTATTTTAATATCATAACGCTTATTATTTTAAATTTACCTACTAATAACGCAGAACGTAAGTTTCCTTTAATTAACTAAAATATTTTCCTTAATGTACATTTGTGCAACTAATTTATTTGCTTTAATAACTTTAATAAATAACTTTTTTTTTAATTTTTAATACAAAAAATACGCATCTATATTTTGAAAAAGTAATATTACTTATTTATTTTGTTATAGACTGTTATTACAAGTTCAGGACAAAATTAAGTGTAAAATAAAATGTATATTTGTGCAATTAATTCATTTGTATTAGTCTGTTATTAAAAAAATTCAATTTTTACTGTAAATTATAATAGACATTCAAATAGCAATACAATTATATTTTATAATATTTTGTCTACTATGTAGCACAAATTATTTTTGTCAATTATAATATATGTAGCTTGGAAAATATTAATTTCAATTTTCTTACTTTAAATTAATTTTAACTGTACAAATAAGTATACACATTATTTAACCTAAAATAATAAATAATCTAAAAAAATACAACAGCAATACATAACTAATTTGCATTAGAACTGTTATTAATTTACTTTACCCCACCATTTTCTATAAAAACAATTAAATATTGTTTTGTCATTAAACAATATAATCATATTCACATTATATGTTTTTACATATATTAAATATTAATCATATGCATATATTTAACTTACATTATATATGAATATATTTCTAACAGTAAAGATTTTAAATAAAACTATAAATATATATACCACATACTTCAATTTTATCCAATGTATTTACATGCATTAATTACATTTTTATATCTATTTATTTATTTAACATATATAATTTAATAAAATAAACAATTAATACAACATTTTCTTATATTAGTACAAAATTTTATTTATATAGTCATAAACAGTATTTTTACAAAATTAATTTTTAAAACAATTAAAATATTATTTACTGTTTAACATTAATAATAATAATTACTATTTCTCCAAAAAATATTTACATTGTATTTTTTTAGATAGAAACTTATTTAATATATATGTATAATAATTGTTAATATATATTTAAATAAAATAAAATATTAATAATGTTATCTAAATTTAAAAAAAAGTATATAATAAAAATGCATAATTTTAGTTTAAAGTTTATAGTTACTTGCATAATTTAAATTAATAAGTACTTGAAAAGTGATTATATGTAGATTTAATTGTCACAATTCGATAATCTGGGGGCTATATAAAGAGGAAAAAAATAATAATTTATACAATAATTAAATATTGTGTTTATTTAGATGGGTAAATTGCAACTTTTAAGTAAACAATATAATAAAACAAATTTCTTATGGACACAGAATATTCAAACGTTGAATTTATTACCATTATTTTTAAAAACTTTAAACTTTTGTATTTTTTAAATATTAATTGGTAAATTATTTTATATTTTAGAATATTTGATCAAGAAAATGTTGCTTTGCAATTTACGTTCTGTGTATTCATTATTTATTTGCTTACGATTATATGTGTTTGTATTAAATTTTGTTGAAAAGTTCAAATTATTATTGAATATTAATTTATGGAATAACAATGGATTTATTTTGATTATTCTTATCTATAGGGGCTCGAGATTAAGAAATTAATTTATCCTATGTAGTCCATATTTCATGATAAACCAATAATAATTTTTGTAATGTATTTTTAAACATTTTCAATTTTTATCAATCTTTTTTCTATTTAAATCTTAAAGGCAACATCGATAGTCAATTTTTGGCATATTTAAAAAAGTTACTTTCTTTTCTTTAACAATAAATATATTATTTGCTTGTTCTAATATTTTTTGTTTGTTGGTAATGTAGAATAACTTATCAAAAAATTGTAATTTTTTTGAATAGTTATAAAAGTCTTTTATGAGTAAATCCATGTTGGGATAAATTTAGTAATTTGTTGTTTATCAAGTGATTTACGGTTTCAGAGTTGACTATTTCTTTATAATGCAAATCATTATTGGGATAATTTTTACAGGTCTGTAATTATTTATACTTGTCTTATCACAGCTTTCGAAGATAAGTGTAACATATGATTGCTACTTGTTATTTACGTGCAATTATTAAAATTAAGTTAAATGTAAAAATTATTGTGACAAAACAGTTTTTGTAAAAATTATATATTTATATATAACATATATATAAATTATACTTTATTATACATTCTATTTTACAATGTGCTATTATGTATATTGATTCATAAGCAGTATGCGGTTTTTTCAATTAGTTTAATTTATTCATTTTTAAGAAATTTTTTTGTAACAGTAAAATATTGTGTTAAATATACATATTAAATATGTTTAAAAAATAATCAAATTACTTCTTGAAATATTATCTAAATTTAGTACAATTTTTTAAAAACAAATCACATTTATGGAATTAACTAGAATGCATTATTTAGTAAATAATTAGTAATAATAAAACAGAAACTTAGTTATAGTTCATACTTAAAATGTTATATTTAAATACATGTACTTTTAGTTTTAGCTGGTTAATATTACGTAACATTTGTAAAGTCCAACGCTATCAAACTTACATCTTAGTGACAGCGCCATTTTTTACAGGAAATTAAAAAAAATATTATCACAGTGAAACATTATAATAATTAAAACCTAGATTACAAATTTTCTACAAAAAATAAACATAAAATTATTTTTCAATTTAATGTTTTAAATGTAATTACAACTATTGCAAAAAGTAATTTTTAATTGTGGCAACGTAGAGTTGGTAAAAATGTTATAACAACACAATTAAAATTTCAACAATTAAATTACAAATAGTTTTTTTTTAATTTGCTTAATTAATTTAATTTTGAAATATTAATTTTAATACAATTAAACATTGTCCTAACTATGCACACTAAATACGATTCAAAGTTGATTTAATTTATTATTTAAAATTATTTAAAATGAACACAGTTGGTAAGTTCATTTTTATTATTAAATGTAGTATATATTGTTTTCACATTGTAGTGTAAAAATGAAAACTATTTGTAAGATGAAACACAAAAATCTGGCTAATAATTTTATGTCTTACTTATTTTTTTGAATAATTGTATTCTTAATGTAAATAATATTAGACAATAAAATAACAATGTTATTTAATCTAATAAATATACTTTTTTTAAATTGTCATATAAAAATGGACTAAACTAAAATTAAAATTATATTGCAAATTTGTTTTATAAAAAAATTAACTCGGTTTTGTTTACATTTCAATTTTTTACTTATGCATTTGATTTTGCTCATTTGATTGAAAACAAAATAAATTAGTTTAAAAAAGTAGAAATATTAAAATAAAAAATTATAATAACATTAACCTACATATTATTAACACTGTCACTATTGTTATTATTACTATTATTGTTATTAATGTCTATTAGTCCAACTTGTTTAGTAAATGTAGCTTTTAGCAGACAGAAAATATATACGATTGTTAAACACAATTAATTAGCAGTGTGTAACAGTAGTAAAAAACGATTAAATTGCCTAGTCAAATACACATAAAAAGTAACGTATAAAAGGGCATAACATTACCTTACTATAGTTATTATAATACACTTATAACACTATACATTATATTTAAATGACTTATGTGCGGCTATAAAAATTAAAACAATAACCTAGATGTAAAGCAATAAATGGTCACAAAATAGAATAGACAAATTAAGGGTAGCAGTAATTAAAGAAACAAAATTTTTTTTATAATTTTTGAAGTTATATATAAACTTTGTTCAATATGGCAGACATGAATTTAAGTACACATTTGTTTTGCAATTGGCGTAGATATGTAATCTTTTTGCCTTTACCCATGCAATTGATTTGTTAAAATTACGATAATAAAAATATATTTGTTTATAAAACACAGCTATTAAATTAAAAAAACTCTGAAAATGTTGGTAAATTGTTTTATTAAGAATAAAAACAATCTTTGGTGTAAATTAAAACCTTTAAATCTGTGCAATTTATATATATGTATTTGTTTTATATTTAACATTATTTTAATTTTTGCATCGACAATATTCCCATTACAAAAATTAACGCAAAAAATTACAAAGGTATTAAATCTAAATTAATTTGTTATGTCTAATTGTTTTTTTGTAAAAATAAATATCTGGAATTAAAAATAATGTCTAGTGCTTAATAGATTCTTTATATATACTTAGAAATATTTATTTAAGAAGGCTGGGTCGACCAAAGTAGCAAATTTTAAAAGCGGCTTCTATATTAATGTGGATAGTAAGTTCAAATTATACAATTTTTATAATAATTAAATTATTATTATTTTCTATGCTTAATTTCATTAAAAATGAACAATAACTAATTCCTAAAATTGATGTTAAGCGTATATTTAAATCTGCTCTGATTGTTATGTCATAATAATTATCAAAATAAACATTTAATTATTCTAATCTATAAAAATAAAAATAAAATAATTTTTTCTTAATTTTAAATAAAAATTTAAAAACAAATTTAATAATTTATTATTTACGTTTACCCTTAAGATTCCGCTCACCTGCTAATTCTGCTTTCTGATTGCATTGTTTTTGAAATGGAGAATAGTGATAAAAAGTGTCTTCATCTCACCGAAAATGAATACCGTGTTATTAAAGAATTAAAAAATAAAGAACTTTTACCCAAAAGATTGGCAAATTTATACAGAGTTAACCTTTCAACAATTTATCGGATTATCAACGGTCAAAAACCACGAAATTATGATAATGTTGGAAAAAAACGTGTGACAACAAGTACAGATAATTAAAAAGATGATAGAAAAAATTATAATAAACCTATTTCAAAAACCCAAAAAATAATTTAAACAATTTTGCTTATTCTACAATAAAAAACAAAACAATTGAATCCGGTTTAACTCTGCAATCACCAAAGATCAAGCCATTTATTACCAAAAAACAAAAGGATGATAGATAACCCCTTTGTAAACTATATACTTTGCCGATGAAACAGTGATTCGGGATGAATCATTTAGCTTTAAAAACAAAGTGTTGTGTGGAACGAGTTTTCAAAAATATTTACTCCCGGTTGTTAGAAAGAAATCCCACCATCGACAAGTAATGTGTTGGTTTGGTATTAAGTATAATCAACATATCAAATGGAGAATTATATCTGGTACCTTAAATAGTAAAAAAAATATTTCAGTTATAAAGTATGTTTTTCATTATGAAATGCATTACACTTACACGGGGGTTACTACTGTTTTTCAGGACAATGCTCCATGTCATACGTCCAAAAATGTAACGTCATATTCATCTAACTTCACTATATTTGCTTTATATTTACATTTAGACAGTAGAGGGGCTAAAATCAAAAAAGCTATCTTTCGCTCAATTGCCACTTAACAGCCCGGATATCAATGTTATTGAAACTTTTTTCAATATGCTAAAGCGTAATATCAATAAGCATACCAAAATTGAGGATTTATGTGAACGCATTTGGTATGTTGTTCAATATAAGATGAAACAAGAATATATCAACACTCTCATTGACAGCATTCCAAAACGCCTGGATCAGGTTGTTCAAAAAAAAGGTGATCACATAGATTATTGATTTTTTTAAACTTTCTAATATCTTTGATCATCTGGTAACTAAAAAAATTGCATGTAATCTGTATATTTGTTAATTTATAAATCATGTTAATCATTTTACTCCAATTTTGATTTTTCACCAGTTGATATTTTTTACAATTTTTTAAAGTTACAATATATATGTATATATAATTATAGTTTTCTTTAATTATTATACAGTATTGTATATTTTATAATTAAAGTGACGTTTCTCTTGTACGCTATGTAATTGCTAGAGAAGTTTTAGTTTAATGATAACTTTTTTGCAGTAATTGTTGTGAGGGTTGTAAAAAGCTTTTAATATTGCAAGTATTTTTTAGTTTATTATATAATCTGTTTGTTGCTTAGTTATATTTAAATTATTTTATATTTTATACAGTATAAGGGAAATAGTAATATATAAACTGTAATATTTTATATTATTAAATTATTTTGTGTGGTTCGCTATAATATAATGCCAATTATAATGTCAAATTTAATTAAAAAAATATAAAATGTGTTAATTTAGTTTTATTTACATTCAAATGTATTTTTGTGCAAATAATTTTTTATTTTGTACAGAACATAATGTAAAAATGTTTTTTTATAAATGTGAGTTGTAAAATTATTTTTGTAGGTATTTAAATTAGGTGGCAAATTATAAATATATAAACGTTGCACTACAAGGATTATTGTTTAAAGTGCACTCATTAATATTAGAAATAATTTTATATTTTTGTTTAATTTTATGTTTACTACTTTAAATATTTTATAAGAAATATTTTAACAGTAGACACTTTAGCAAAGCCAAACGTGGGTCTGCACATTAGGGTTGGTAGTGGGATTCGAATTGTTTTTTTTTATTTTTCAAATATATATATATATATATATATATATTATTTGCAAAATGTAAGATAATTATAATGTACAACAAAAGTTGTTTTACAAATAAAACATAATATTTTTTACTAAAATTTAAAAAGAAAGACGTAAATATTAACAAAAATTTTTATTAACCAATATACCTCAATATATACTACATATTTTGTAATGCTGTTATTTCAGGTAACATTTACTGTTACTTATAATTATGCCAGTTTTCTTAACTCTGAGATTATCAAGGTACAAATGAAGTCGTTTAAAATTTTATTAATATTCTAAAAATATAGTAATAAATTGGATGCATTTATGTAAGCATTTATTTTTCATTATTTTCTCACAACAAACATGTAATAAAGTTAAAGCAAATATGTTATTAATTTTTTTTTCTAAAGAAACTACATGTTTGATAATAAAAAAATTAATAACACATAATTAAAATTCATGCATTCCATTATTTTTATATTTATCCCCGTCAATTATGCTTTAAAATATGTAACGCTTTAATAATTTGTTATGATTTGTTAAAAATGTTATTTTTAAAGTGCATAAAAAATTATTATAAAAAAATATATTATTACAAAAACGTGCTTTATTTAAATGTGTGGTCTACTA
The DNA here is from genome assembly GCA_025895645.1 of Cardicola forsteri. Lineage (NCBI taxonomy): Eukaryota > Metazoa > Platyhelminthes > Trematoda > Strigeidida > Aporocotylidae > Cardicola > Cardicola forsteri. The sequence goes on along the minus strand of JAKXYG010000735.1, from coordinate 98,448 downwards.
CTATTGTAACATGAATACATTTACAAAAAAATAATTTTAAAAGTAAATAATATATTATAAAAAATTACTAGTTTATATATAAGTAAATTGCATGTGTTTGCATAAATAACTTATTTTACACATTATAATGTGTAAAATCTAAAAATATGTCTTGAAACGTTACAAATATAAAATCAGGAATAAAATTAACATTAAATTAAATTGTACAAGAAACATTTTTTATTAATGGACATTTTAACAAAATTATGCGTGTACCAGCCGGTCCTTGGATTTGAACCCATGCCCACCGAGGTCTAAATTGAGCGTTGTATTGTTATACCATTGGTGATTAAGTCTAAGATAAAGTTTAAAATTTGTGCAATTTATTAAGCTGTATTGGTCAGTTTTTTAAATAATTTATATTCATAATATAAAAATATTAAACAATTAAACATTATTATAAGTGTATTCTATATTTACACTAAAGTAAAAGTATATGACATAATATTGTCAATTTATATTGTTAAATTTTACATTAAACTTATTTACTACTACAAATAAATTTAGACAATGTACAAAATATATTGTAAAGTTAACTTTAATAATTACAAGTATTATAAACATTTTTTATAAGTTTTTAAAATTACCTAATAAATTGGGTAGAAAAGATGTTACATATAACCGTTTACTACTACAGCGTATGTTGTTATACATGTAATTACTAATAACACAAATAAGAACCTTTTTTATTAATAAAAATTGTTTTGTAAAAATAACAGAAATATTTTAAAACAACTGTATTTTCATCAACTGTACAATTGATTTATATGCATTATTCAGCTTTTTAAAACTAAGTTGATTCGTTTTCGGTTTACAAAATATATAATATAAATTAATAATACAACAAAAAAAACTGCATACTATAGTATTTTTATATTTAATTAAGTTCACCAAAACTATTAAAAAAATTAATTTTAGAAACAACTAATGCATTATAAACATTTAGCAAATAGTTACATTTATAATAGATGTGTTTATTTATACAACATATTTAAAATATTGTAATGTGTAAAGTATAAAAACATAAAAACTTTTTAAACAAAAAATAAAATAAAATCACAACTAATTTATTGTGTAAAATGAGTGCTACGTATGTAAATTAAATAAGTTTAAATATTGTTTATTTAATTTATTCAAAATAATGTAAAATAATAGTAAATAATGTGTAATCTTTATTAAACAAAATATTTTATATATTGGAAAAGTTGAAATGTAAGAACTAAATTAGAAGTAAAATAAAATGTGCAACTTATATATATGTATTAATTATCGTTTTTATTAATAAAATTATTAATATAGATTATATTAGACAGTTAAATATTACTATAGATATATTCTTTAATACAATTCTATTTGGTCCAATATGTTATAAATAGACCTTTTGCAGTATTCAGCTTGTTTATTAATACAACCAATATTACAATTTTATTAAATTATAATTTTAAGTTATTTTTTTGTTAAAAACAAGTATTATAAAACATATTTTACAATTTTAAAATAGATGGTAATTTGTAGACAAAATATGTATACTAAGCATTTTATTTCCACTGTATTTATTATTTAAGGTGTAATTTCAAATTAACAACGGTATAAATAATTTGAAAACTTGTAATGTAAAAAACACATATTGTGTTATAAAAATAACATCAGATAATGAAGCATTAATATAATCACATTTTATTCTTTATTTCTTAATAAAAACAAATTTACGCCATAGTTAATCCACAAAGTTAAAGATAAAATAAACAATTTCAGTTCTATGTATTTAGTTAAAAAACTGTACAAATTACCAACAATAAAAAATGTATTATTATTATATTTATTATTTTAAATTCAATTACTATTAACGTATATTACACGATTTTTGTCTATTAAAAATTGTTTTCACTATAGTATTATAGTTCTATAAATAACAATAATATTATTATTACATAAAGCTTCAAAATTCCACTAGACATACATTCAGCGTAAAATACATTTTTACCATCAATAAAAAGAATAAATAACAGCAAAATTAAAAAAATATATAGTAGTAAAAATAATGTAAACAAAATAAAATAAAATACCATAGGCTAATAAATGTAAATATAATTAATACAGTAAACATGTAATTTTCAAAATTATTATGCTTTAAACGAGTCATTATAAAGCACAGTTAAATTCAGCAGTAAGATGTTTAAATTCCATTAAGTAAATGCGTTAATTTTTGTTTAATTCTGGATTAGTTAATATTCTGAATATGTATGGCAGACATGAGTTTTTGTATTGAGTAGTTTTGGTTTTTATGTGCAGGTTAGTTCTCCCTGTTACTTCAAGGCTCTAAGTTTTCTTAAAACTGAAGTAATTGATGAATGTTATTACCTGTAATGCACTTTTTAAAACAGCATAATCTTGTTTTAATAAAACAAGAAAAATTACAATATTAAAAGATAAAAACAAGATGTAATAAACTATGTAGTAATATAATATATATAATATATATATATTTATATATATATATATATATAATTATTAAGATGTAGTTTATTTAACCTTTCAATGTAGTAGCATGAAAATTTGGTTTACATAAAATATATGTTTTAAATAATCACACAAGTTTCTTATTTATGCTTATCTAACTATAGTTGGTTTTATTACAGGTACTTATGTATCTCCAATTTATTAAAATAAATGTTATTACCAATAATACAGAAAGTATGATTTGTATTATCAAACAAAATGTTTTTCAAATACTGACAACATACATTTAAGACATCTGTAAAAAAATATGCATTTGTGCAATTAATCTAAATGCATCATATATTTAAATAAATAACGTTTTTTTTAAATACTCAAATAAAAAAAATTTCAAATATACACTTATACACAAATGTAATTATTTTCACATGAACAATATTTAACGAACATAAAAAATAACAATTTAAATTTATTTGTGGTTAAATTTTGCAAAATGCAATAGTAAAAGTATTTATTTTCTACAATAGATTGGTTTTCCCTATGGGCAAATTAGATTATGTTGGTTAAAGGATAAACTTTAACAGAGGGGTGTTTTGACTATTTTTCGTATAATGGGAAATAAACACGATAAGAAACATAAAAAGTCATTTTGTAGAAAAGCCGGTTCTAATCGATTGATCATTTCAGGTCATTTTATACACTGTATTTAGACAACTGCAAATATATATTTTTAAAATCGCGTTTAAACATAAAAAAATAAAAATACAATTAAATTATTTGACAAACTGTATGCTAATTTTGCATTTTAAATTTTTGTAAAAAGTTGTTTAATTTGTTTATTTTAAAATGTATAAATATATTGCAGCCAGTAAGTTAATTTATGTGAATTAAAAAATTATATGCATTTATAAAATTAGAATGTGAGAGCTAAATTATATATGAAAAATAAAGCTTGCAAATTTGTGCCATTAATTTAATACCATTACTGTGATTTTAAAAAATTACAATGTTTAATGCAATAATATTCGACAGTAATTAAATACGTATTATTGATCAGTTGGTTATAAAACACATTTACGTAGTATAATAAAAAATTATCATTTGTAAATGTATGTGCTACAGTAAATAGTTTCAACACAAACTATTAACAATAGCAGTTTTATTATTATTATATTTATTCTTTTAAATGTGATTACTATTAACGTTTATACTTAGTTTATTAATAAAAAAATCGATTTATTATAAAATTATGTTGCTATAGACAAAATTAGACAATAAATTAGCAATAATAGGAACAATTATATTCTTTAATATTTTTGCAATTATTCTAACTTGCAACAACAAATATTTACATCAAATTTAAAATAAAATATTTGTACATATTACTTTAAAAAAATTAATATTTAGTTGTTTTTAGTTTTAATTTGTTTACTTATAAATATAATTAATATTTTGTGTTAACATTGCAACTATTACAATAAATATTTATAATAATCATAACCTAAATAAGAAATTGTGTGTATATCATAAACATTAACTCAATTTACTATTGTTATGTTTGTATATTAAACGTTTTTACCAATAACTCAGAACGTATGTTTTCTTTTCAATTAAAGTATTTACTTTAATATTCACAACGCTGTTTTAGAACAAAAATAATTGTAACAAATAATATACATTTGTACAATTAATTTAAATGCATTATTTAATTTATTAAATAGCGTTTCTTTTTAATTTTTGAACAAAACAATATAAAAAAAAAGACTGATATACAATCATATACTACTTTTAATTAATTTGTCATAAACAATCTTTACTGAAACTTAATTTATTATTTAATTTATGTAATTATTATGTAACAATAAAATTAAATGAAAGTAAAACCTTTAAATTGATGCAATTAATTCCCTTGTAATAATATGTATTCAAATTAATTAAATATTGATTATAAATTATATTAAACAATAAAACAGCAATACTCTTAAATCCAAAAATATTTTCTCTACATTGTTACTGAAATTATTTACATCAAATATAATATATGTAACATAAAAGTGTTACTTATATTTTTTAATAACCAGGAAAAAATAGGAAAAAGGACATCATACATTCCTTTCAAATTTTGTGTTGATTATGTGTATGTATATCTTTTATGTACCAGGTTATTTTATTTATATAAAAAAATACAAAATTAATATAACCGATTTTTTTAAACAAAATAAAATATTGTCAATAATTGTGCAATCATAATGCGTTGCCTACATTAGATGTTAGTTAAGTTTATTCTACTTTGCTTCCTATAATTAATAAAATGTTGAAGCATAAAATGTTAAAAAATTAATTAACAATATCAAAAAACTAACTATATTTGGTTTAAAATTATATAAAACATACTTAAGTTAAATTTAATTTATGTAGCATAACTGTTATGTTTGCGTTGTGGGCTAATTAACGTTCAAGTAAGCTACTTTATTTGCTAACCCACTACTTCCAGGGGTTAAAACAAAATCACAACAAAACGTTCAAACCAAAATCAAATATTACAAAATTATAACAACATATTTATTGAAAATGATCTGGCTGTTGATTCATAATCGCATTCCACTATGATTCGTCGGATTGTAATTCGTTGTCATTCTAGCAATAACAAATGTTAAATAAATTTTGTGTGCATTTATTTTGTTTACTTAAGCAAATGATGATAATATGCACATTATAAAAGTCTAATATAAAACAATCGTTTAGACACAAATGTTTTATAAAAATATTATAGTGTTGCAAATTAACAGTTGACAAATAATGCAGAAGATACCAACAGTAAATGTTTAAGTTTATTAATATAATTGTAAGTACAATTAACGCATCTAAGTAGACTTTATTTATCAAAATAATCTTTTTTGATTGCAATATCATATAAATAGAGATTGTTGGTGTAAGAAAGTAGCATTATTGTGATACTTCATGGTATCGTGTTCTAGTTAATCATTTTATACATTTTAACTCCTACCGATAAATTGACTAGTTAATACTACAGCAATACACACCAAATAATATTATTCTCAAAAATAATTTTTATTAAAATACACACGAACAATTTTTCTTGCAATCATGAGGGGTCCTTAATACGTTAATATAAATTTTAAAGAAATAATATAATTAATATGCAATTCCTAATAATAGTAATGCTACAACCAGCCTCATTTAAAGAGTAACCATGAGGGAGTTTTTTGATACACAAGTATACAAACGCACCGTTGTTACGCAACGTAATAATAGCACAAAAATTGAAAACAATAACAATTTTGACTTATTTGTGGTTAAATTCTGCAAAATGCAAAATCAATGTAATTATTTTCTACCGTGCAATGTTTTCCATTTGGGGACATTAAATTATGTTGGTTAAAGGATAAACTTTAACAGAGGGGTGTTTTGACTATTTCTTGTATAATGGGAAATAAACACGATAAGAAACATAAAAAGTCATTTTGTAGAAAAGCCGGTTCTAATCGATTGATCATTTCAGGTCATTTTATACACTGTATTTAGACAACTGCAAATATATATATTTTTAAAATCGCGTTTAAACATAAAAAAATAAAAATACAATTAAATTATTTGACAAACTGTATGCTAATTTTGCATTTTAAATTTTTGTAAAAAGTTGTTTAATTTGTTTATTTTAAAATGTATAAATATATTGCAGGCAGTAAGTTAATTTATGTGAATTAAAGAATTATATGCATTTATAAAATTAGAATGTGAGAGCTAAATTATATATGAAAAATAAAGCTTGCAAATTTGTGCCATTAATTTAATACCATTACTGTGATTTTTAAAAAATTACAATGTTTAATGCAATAATATTCGACAGTAATTAAATACGTATTATTGATCAGTTGGTTATAAAACACATTTACGTAGTATAATAAAAAATTATCATTTGTAAATGTATGTGCTACAGTAAATAATTTCAACACAAACTATTAACGATAGCAGTTTTATTATTATTATATTTATTCTTTTAAATGTGATTACTATTAACGTTTATACTTAGTTTATTAATAAAAAAATCGATTTATTATAAAAATTATGTTGCTATAGACAAAATTAGACAATAAATTAGCAATAATAGGAACAATTATATTCTTTAATATTTTTGCAATTATTCTAACTTGCAACAACAAATATTTACATCAAATTTAAAATAAAATATTTGTACATATTACTTTAAAAAAATTAATATTTAGTTGTTTTTAGTTTTAATTTGTTTGCTTATAAATATAATTAATATTTTGTGTTAACATTGCAACTATTACAATAAATATTTATAATAATCATAACCTAAATAAGAAATTGTGTGTATATCATAAACATTAACTCAATTTACTATTGTTATGTTTGTATATTAAACGTTTTTACCAATAACTCAGAACGTATGTTTTCTTTTCAATTAAAGTATTTACTTTAATATTCACAACGCTGTTTTAGAACAAAAATAATTGTAACAAATAATATACATTTGTACAATTAATTTAAATGCATTATTTAATTTATTAAATAGCGTTTCTTTTTAATTTTTGAACAAAACAATATAAAAAAAGACTGATATACAATTATATACTACTTTTAATTAATTTGTCATAAACAATCTTTACTGAAACTTAATTTATTATTTAATTTATGTAATTATTATGTAACAATAAAATTAAATGTAAAGTAAAACCTTTAAATTGATGCAATTAATTCCCTTGTAATAATATGTATTCAAATTAATTAAATATTGATTATAAATTATATTAAACAATAAAACAGCAATACTCTTAAATCCAAAAATATTTTCTCTACATTGTTACTGAAATTATTTACATCAAATATAATATATGTAGCATAAAATTGTTATTGGCTGGCCCTCGAACAATTTTGTTATTTTTTTAAAGACATTTTGAAACGATAAATTATATGAAGAATTATATTTTTTATTGATTAGTCTACTTTTGTTTTCTTTTACTTTATATGATTTAAAATATCTACGTTTTTGTATTAACTTATAACAATTACAGTTACTTCTTATTGAATTCGTTTTATTAGAACATTCTTACTCTAACAGAAAGTACTTATATGGGATATACAATTAAATATTTCTATACTTTACAAAGAATCAAATATTAAAACAAAGAAAAATTAATTTTGTTACTCTAGTTATCTGTAATTTTTAAAATATATTTCTATAAAGAAAATCACCTTGCCGTTAGTACTATTGATGAATGTATGGTCATTATTTGATAAAATAGAGCACTTAAAATTGCTTTTAAACAAGAGGCTACATCATAACAGTAGTTTCTTACTTATTTAAAAATTGTGGCTTAAAAAGTTACATTAAAAACAATTTAATATAAATGTACAACACATCGCCTTGACAAAAGCAACAAAGTTAAACACGTGGTGGTGGTCTGGTCACTTACATAAAAAAACAATTTTGCTTTAATTTTAGTGTATTATTTAAATTTTTGCAATTTGGCATTAATAGTTTTGGTGTAAATTGTAAATGTCTATTTTTATCTCATTATAAAAGTATTGATGTTATAATACGTATATCCCACCACCAGCAAGAGTGTAAATTTTTTTTCAAAATATTCTTAATTATTTAATAACTGTTTGTGACAATAATCTGTTTTTACTTACGGGTGATTTTAACAATCCTAATACAGATAATTTATTCTTTATGGGTTTAACCAATATAGTAAACTTCAATACTAAAGGTGACTCTAAATTAAATTGCGTTTTTACTTATGCTCCCTAATTCTACAAAGCCAAAACACTTGCTCCATTGGTTTTGTCGGACAACTTAATTGTTCAAGCATTTTCTTTAATCTATTTTAGGAAAAATTATACGTTCTTTACTAAACCTATATTAAAATTATATATGTTTGCTCAATATTTATTTTAACAAAATTTAAAGGAGCTGAAAATATCTCTTGAGCAACACTGTATTACTACAAAACGTTATAATGACTTGAGCATCGCTACAAACAGTTTTGTTACAATGATTAAAAATCATTTTGAAAAGTTCTGCCTTAAAGTTAGAATGCTTGCAACACCCACTGCCATCACTTTAAAAAAACTAAAAAAGCTACGCAAACAAAAGGAGGTAGCATACAAAGCTAACGACCGCGCCTTAGTCAAACATTTAAACCTTGAAATAAGAAATGTTATTAGTTTCATTCAAAAGTGTCATTAATTTCTACTTTTCTCCCTACGACGACTACAAAAACATATAGATTAATATTAATAACATTTTTGGAAAAAAATGCTGTTACTACTTCACGTGATGTAAGCTCCCTTAATGCACATTTTGTTCACAACAATAATGTAGAACAAATTCAGCTGAATAACAAAAACATCAATGCCGAACCTAATGTTCCCATATCTATATATAATTTTAAAAAGATTATAAAAAGCTCCAAATCCACAACGTCATGAGGTCCGGATGAGCTTAGTATGCAAATGCAAAAACTATGCTCGCCCTCAATATACTCTCTATTAAAGCAAATTTAAACCAGTTCTATAAACAAAAACAGAATAACAAAATTATGGAAAACTTTAAAAATTGTTCTAGTGTAAAAAACAAATAAATAAAAAAGTAGAAGATTTCCGACCAATCTCATGCACCTCAGTACTTTTGAAGTTGACTGAAAAATTGATTTTGAATGAACTAAGTACTACATTCAAAGCAAGTAGTAATCCATGTCAAATTGCGTACATGCAAAATCGTCTTACACTAGATTGTGTAACCAGCTTGGTAAACTATGTTACAAAATTACTAGATAATAAAAGTTTCGTCAACTGTCAGCCGCATTCATTAGCATATGCAGAAGCAAACTTCTTAAGCGTCTTATTGAACACAATGCTCCCAATTACACAATCAAACAGCTATTTAATTACTTTATAAACTAAACACAATACATTTATAGTGGGTGTAAAAAAATCATTTTAATTTAAAATAACAAAGGTGTTGCACAAGGTACGGTCTTATCTTCTTTTTTGTTTTCATTATACGTAGATGCTCTCCGACCAAATAAACCTGCTGTACTTTTCAAATATGCGGATGACATAATTTCATCCGAAAATAATGTACATTTCCTAGAGTCAATTGATGAATTAGTTGATTGTTTAACAAAACATTATCTAAAATTAAATCCTACAAAATGTAAAATAATTAATTATAGCTCACACAAACCTTTAACACAATTGATTCAACTTTATCCATATGTTTGTATTAAAAATCCAGAAATTGTTTTTAATATCTTGGTGTTTTACTGATCACATCGACCATTTGTTTACATAAACTTAAGGTTTATGTTGCTACATAAGACGTTTAAGGAACCTTCGTGTTCGCCAACATGTTATTAATACATATTTTTAAGCTACATTTTATTCAATAATATTATATTGCTCCCCTGGAAAAATTCTGACTTTAAAAAAAAGGATTTTATCAAGTTAAAAAAATGTATTACCATTATTAGCCGATCATCGGGTACTCCTTACAATGACATTCTTTATGAAATAATTCATCGACACTTTAAGAAATGTTTTTAATTTATTAGTCGTATCTCCAACAACTCCAATCATCCACATTATCGTGATTTCAACAAATAATTTGTATTGGGAATAACGAGATTACATATACACGTTAATTGCAGAACAAATGTGTATTTAAATTTATGCCTGCCTTATTTAGCAAGGTTATTATTTAATTCCAACAAACTTTAAAGTAACCTTTACATTAGCCTATCCAAATCATGGGTATGTTTTTTTTATATCTTTGGTCCGACCGATTACCGTTTCTTGTAATCTGCTTATTTTAATTTGTGACCATTCATTATCCTTCTTCCAAGGTATTGTTTTATAAGTCATGGTAACTCATGAATAATTCACATTTTATGTATACTATTATATTTGCACAATTTAACCATAGTAAGTCTCCTAAAAAATATCATGCCTTTTTAAGCATATCATGTTGAATATGACAATTGAATGTAAAACACAATTTTTTTTTAAATATTGTGCTAATTATGCGTATTAATATTGTTTATGTACCAGATTAAATTATTTATTTAAAACAATATAAAATTAATATAGCTGGTAAATTATTTTTAAACAAATAAATTATTGCTTCTGGTTGCGTAATTATTATGTGTTGACAACGTTTGATGTTAGTTAAGTCTGTCCTACTCTGCTTCCTATAATTAATAAAATGTTGAAGCATAAAATGTTAAAAAATTAATTAACAATATCAAAAAAACTAACTATATTTGGTTTAAAATTATATAAAACATACTTAAGTTAAATTTAATTTATGTAGCATAACTGTTATGTTTGCGTTGTGGGCTAATTAACGTTCAAGTAAGCTACTTTATTTGCTAACCCACTACTTCCAGGGGTTAAAACAAAATCACAACAAAACGTTCAAACCAAAATCAAATATTACAAAATTATAACAACATATTTATTGAAAATGATCCGGCTGTTGTTTCATAATCGCATTCCACTATGATTCGTCGGATTGTAATTCGTTGTCATTCTAGCAATAACAAATGTTAAATAAATTTTGTGTGCATTTATTTTGTTTACTTAAGCAAATGATGATAATATGCACATTATAAAGTCTAATATAAAACAATCGTTTAGACACAAATGTTTTATAAAAAATATTATGGTGTTGCAAATTAACAGTTGACAAATAATGCAGAAAATACCAACAGTAAATGTTTAAGTTTATTAATATAATTGTAAGTACAATTAACGCATACAAGTAGACTTTATTTATCAAAATAATCTTTTTGATTGCAATATTATATAAATAGTGACTGTTGGTGTGAGAAAGTAGCATTATTGTGATACTCCATGGCATCCTGTTCTAGTTAATCATTTTATACATTTTAACTCCTACTGATAAATTGACTATTTAATACTACAGCCATACACACCAAATAATATTATTCTCAAAAATAATTTCTTATTAAAATACACACAAACAATTTTTCTTGCAATCATGAGGGGTCCTTAATACGTTAATATAAATTTTAAAGAAATAATATAATTAATATGCAATTCCTAATAATAGTAATGCTACAACCAGCCTCGTTTAAAGAGTAACCATGAGGGAGTCTTTGATACACAAGTATACAAACGCACCGTTGTTACGCAACGTAATAATAGCACAAAAATTGAAAACAATAACAATTTTGACTTATTTGTGGTTAAATTCTGCAAAATGCAAAATCAATGTAATTATTTTCTACCGTGTAATGTTTTTCCATTTGGGGACATCAAATTATGTTGGTTAAAGGATAAACTTTAACAGAGGGGTGTTTTGATTATTTTTCGTATGATGGGAAATAAACACGATAAGAAACATAAAAAGTCATTTTGTAGAAAAGCCGGTTCTAATCGATTGATCATTTCAGGTCATTTTATACACTGTATTTAGACAATTGCAAATATATATTTTAAAAATCGCGTTTAAACATAAAAAATAAAAATACAATTAAATTATTTGACAAACTGTATGCTAATTTTGCATTTTAAATTTTTGTAAAAAGTTGTTTAATTTGTTATTTTAAAATGTATAAATATATTGCAGGCAGTAAGTTAATTTATGTGAATTAAAAAATTATATGCATTTATAAAATTAGAATGTGAGAGCTAAATTATATATAAAAAATAAAGCTTGCAAATTTGTGCCATTAATTTAATACCATTACTGTGATTTTAAAAAAGTACAATGATTAATGCAATAATATTGGACAGTAATTAAATTACATATTATTGATCAGTTGGTTATTAAACACATTTATGTAGTATAATGTGAAAATATTATTTTCAAATGCATTTGCTGTTAACATTACATTTATTACCATACATTTTTTTTTATTAATTTATTATAAATGCATTTAATTTTTATTATGAATTATTATTATTATTATTACAAAACCCTTTTGCTTTAAAAAATAAGCATGGGGCAATAAGATAACAATAACAGCAAAATTTATCATTAAAGTCTCGTAATTCAAAGAAAACATGTATTTGAACATTCTGCCAAACGTTTTGTTTGTGCCCATGAAACATTCATTTCAATTATATCTTCCCGAATAGTTTTTTTTGGTCTGTTAACCTTTTTTTTACCATTTACAATTGTCAATTCCGTAACCGTTCTTGCTGGTTTTTTGGGCGGTAAACGTAGTATTTGACCAAGTAATTTTTGTCATCTAATTTTAATGATGTCATGGAGTGAACGAGAGTCAGTTTTTTTCATAATTTCATCATTTGAAATGTGATCGCTCCAGGAAATCTTTAAAATACTTCTAAGATACCGGCGATAAACAACATCCATCATCTTATCAATCTTGTCCGTACGTTTCCACGTTTCACTCTCATATATTGCCGTAGGAATAATTATTGATGCGTACAAACGAAGTTTAGTCTTCAAGCGAATGGAAGAACATGACTATATTAATTTGAGTCTATTGAAGACTGACATTGCCTTTAACATCAATTTCGGTTTTTCCGTCTTTACCAATGATGCTTCTCAGATATGTAAAGGAATCAACAGTACCAATATTTTGTTCACCAATTTTTAATAGGTAAATTATTGTTTGACTTGATGCACAACACTTTTGTCTTTGAACAATTAATCCGTAAGCCAATACGAGAACTGATATCACTGAGTCGTGTTGTCATATTTTGCATCATTTCTGGGGTTTCACTGAGTAAACCAATATCATCTGCAAAATCCAAATCCGTTAATCTGCCTTGGTTTCATTTGATACCATAAGACAAATTATTCATGGATTGAGTCATAATAAAATAAATTACCAGAAGAAACAAAAACGGTGACAAAATACATCCTTTTTGTTCGAGCATAGCAACTTGACTTTTGTTATAGCGAACGCAAAATATTCACATATTTTAACGGTATTTCGTAAAACTTATAAATTATATTATGCAATTAATTAGGAGTACAATTATATTCTATGTTATATTCTATTTAATTAATTTTGTTCAGTTCATATGTGTAACAGGCACATTTCTTTTTAATTAAAATGTTTTATAAAAATATTTAACCAGTTTGTTCTAGAATATTGTTTTAAAAATTGTTAAATATAAATATTATATTATGTAACGCTATTATGTTACTTTTGCATACTTAATATTATAATACCTATAACAAATAATTAATAAACATCTTGAACAACGGAGCTATAGTTACACAGTTATACTATAAACTGCACTGTCTATGGTTTGTAATTTAAAACTCTCGTCAATAAAAATGTGTTACTTGTAAAACATTTAGAACAATTTTATAACAATTTTGCATTTCCAACAATTTTTTGTGTGTTTTGGTTTTGTTAAAATAATATATTGGCTGATTTTATAGGTTTACAAATAATTTAATATAAGATGCTTAATAAAGGGGTTTTCACAGTTTGTCATTTATAATAGGTAGCTAATCAGTCAAGAATTAATATAATAAATTTTATTTGTGTCATTAAAATACATTAATTAACATTATTAAAATAATAAAATAATTTTATATCAAAAAAACTGTTTTGTAAAATTTATTTTAAGATCTACTATAATAAAAGCAATAACTGCCTACAATATTAATAATTCAAAGTAAAAAATTTAAATTGTTTTAATTTTTAATAAATTTACAAAATTAATTAATACAAAAATACATTTTATTAAATACAGTAGACAACGCATTTCAATTTTTTTTAATATTTTTGTTTTTAAAATAAATTAATGTATATTTTTAAAATAACAAATTTTTTACACATTATAAAAATTTGATAGATGCGCTACATTTTTCTATAAAAATATAACCTTGATACATATGCTGGTAATGCCTAAACTTTAATGTTTTCTAGTTAAAATGCATTAACTATAAAAATGTGCAATTTGTTTTAAAAAATAATTAAAAAATATTTTTTAAATTTTATATTCTTTTTATTTTTAAAAATAATAATTTTTTAAACAAAATAACTACTCGTACATGTATTTACAAATCTGCACTCTAGTTTTAAATTGTCAATAAATAATTTATTTTAAAAGTATTGTACCATAAAGAATTTTAAAACCATTTTTTTTTTTAATTATTAAATTATTTTTAATAATTTAAGCACATGGTCGATTTTTATTTTCCGTTTCAAAATTTGGAATTTTGACAATAAGGGTTATTTCCGCGCATTTAATACTTATGGTTAAAACAGCTCAGCGTTGTATTTTGTTTACCCATTATTATGAATTAGTTCAAAGTTTTCATAAAAGGGGTACAAAACTTAAAACCATTGCCGAATGCATGAAAATAGATGTCTCAACTGTGTACAAGATTTTGAACAATAGAACAAGCCCCAGATCACTCACAGTTGGTAGAAAACGTTTAACAAGCAAACAAGATGATCAGTTTATAATTATGCAGCTTAAAAAACACAGAACAATGAATGTAAAACAAATAAAGAATTAATATTTAAAAGATATTTCTAAATTAATTGTAAGAAGGAGGATGAAATCTGAAGACTTCATTTTTAAAGTGGTGGTTAAGAAACCTCTACTTAGTCGTGCCCATAGATTACAACGAGTGGAATTTGCTAAAATGTACAAACGTTATCCATTATCATTTGGGAGATCAATGTACTTCATAGATAAGTGTGCAATATTCTACGAACCATGGACTAAACATTCAAAGTTTATTTTTAGTCCAAATGTTCTACTCAACCACACTTGTACTGATATAAAAATTGCACATCCTTCATGTGTCAAAAAATATTTTGCAATTAAGTACAATCAGTCTTCAAAATAGATGCGTACTAGTGGCAATTTAAACAGCGCCAAATTTGTAGAAATATTTAGAGATTTGTTTTATAACAAGTTGTCTAAAAATGCTACAGGACAATTAACAATTATTCAAAACAATGCCTCTGTGCATACCTTAAAAGTGGTAATGTGTATTTTAATATAACTAACAATTTGTTATACCTTTTAAGTATTTAGATCACAAAGGTTTGAAAAACATAAAGCTTACTTTTATTCAACTTCTTCCATACAGTCTAGACCTCAATGTAATTGAAAACGTTTTTGGTATTATTGAACGTGAGGTAAACAGCATGGAAACTGACGTATCATTAATTAATCATGTTGTAAAAAATTGCATTTTGAAGGACTATATTTGTACGTTAATAGATTCCTACCACAAGCGCCTGGCAGATGTTGAACAAAAGCGTAAATATCACTTAAATTACTGACATTATTAAGTTTGTTACCTTTATTTTGTATATTTATGTATATTAGTAGATAAAACTATTTTTTTAAACCAATTATCTGTGTTGGTAAATTAGATTTTCATAATGGCGGTATTTTGCTTTATTGGTAAAACGAATGTTATTGTGTATTATATTTAGAATTTGTTTGCAAATATTATTGAATGTATATATATATATATATTAGTAAAGTATTATTTTAGGTACTTATTACTAAGTGTTAAATATGCCTAACACAAGTAACAAGTGCTACATATATTTCAATACCATAATAAGTCAACATTGAATTTACTTATGTCACTATATGTGCATGTTTTTTACAAAATAATATTTATTATTTTTTTAAATACGTGCATACATAAAAACAAAGAAATTTGTAGCAAACATTTGATTGGCCAATTATTACTACATTTTATTAAAATTTTAGCGTAAATAATTTTAAAACAGTTTTTTTTCCGCATGATTATTTTCTAATCATATGTACAATTACGTGTACGATGTAAATCGTCTGCACCCAGAGGTTTTTCAAAATGTAATTCCCTTATTATCCGCTGTCAATTATAACTCAGTTTTATAATGTTTGAAACAGATCAAAGTTTATTTTTAAGAGCTGATTAAAACAAAAAAACTTTAAAAGTCTATGTGAAGAAGATGTAAAACCAAAAGTAATCGCTAAAGCATTTGGAATACACTTATCTACTGTCTACAGAGTGATAATTATTAAAAGCGGTCCCAAAACGCATATAGGTAAATAGAAAGCATCGACAAGTAAATAAGATAATCATTTTATTATTACTCAACTGAAAAGACAGAACAATAAATATAAGGTATATAAATAAACAATATTTAGAAAAGTTCTCTTATTTAATTATAAAAAGACGCATAAAATCAGCAAAATTATTGTTGAAGAAAGCAAGTAAAATACCTCCTTTGCGTTGTATATATAGAACAAAACGAGTGGAGTTTGCTAAGAAGTAAAATAATAAATCACTATTTCTTTTTGGAAATTGTCGTACTTTACAAACGAGTATGCTATTACATACAAACCATGGACAGAAAATTCAAGAGTCATTTATGGTGAAATTTTCCCCAATGATGACACCTGCATTGTTTGTAAAGTGGCACATCTATCCTGCATTAAATAATATTTTGCTTTTAAGTTCAATCAAACACCAAAATGGATTCGTACAATTTATAAAAAGTTTTAAGGAACTTTTTAATGAATTGCGACAAAATACCTAAGGGCATTTAACAATTATTCAAGATAACGCGCCAGTTTATAGATCAAAAAAGTTAATGTATTTTTTATCATAACTTTTAACTTACTATATTATTTCTGTATTTAGACTGCAAAAGGCATACAAAATAAAAAGCTGATAATTGTTTATTTGCCTCTCTATAGTCCATATTTTAATGTTATTAAAAAAATGTTATTAAAATGTTATTAAACACGAGGTTAATCGCTTGGATAAAAACATGTCGTTTGGCGGAAATAAATGATTTTGTTATAAACATTCGTAATAAAAAGAATATATTAGTACCCTTGTCGACGCGTATCCAAAAAGGTTACAAGAAGTTATTAAAAACCCAGGCTCAAGTTTAAAATACTGAAATAATAAGTCTGTAACATTATTGTTTTTAACGAATTATGTGTTTTTGATTTAAGTATTAGTAAATGGTAGTATTGTGCTTTATTGCAAGAATGGGTGTCGTTATGTATTATAATTAGAAATTATTTTTTGCGAATATGTAATGCTGAAGTATTATCTAAGATATGTTACTAAGACATATATAAGATAATACTACAGATATATCTAAAATAAGTTAATAGAGCATAATAATACAAAGTATTACAGTACTTCCATTTTCCCACGTCAATCGTTACTTATTGAATATGCACATCATTTTGTTCATTTTTTATACCAAAATTATAATAATATATTTGATTGTTATTTTGGCATTTAGAGAAGCTTTTACTATTTAAATTTATTATAATTACAAATCATAGGTGTTTCAAATTGTGGTTTAGGTTAGAAATTCATTAAATGTTTGACAAAACAGCAAAATAAAAGTAAATAATTAAGTACTTAAATTTTTTCTATATGTTTTTTGTTTAAAAATATTTATATAGGTACGAAATTTTAAAGCTAACAAATGTATTATAAATTAAATGTATCTAGTAATGTGTGCTTGGCTATGTTAATAATTGTAACATAATATAAATAAATTATTATTTTCTTTAAAATTGTTGTTTTCTGTAATAAAAATAAAATGTATATACATTTTAAGTAGAAAAATTGGATTTTTTTTCTTGGAATGCTATTTATTTGTAAACAGAAGTTTTAATTATAAAATAAATAAAATAGTTGTTATTGATTATAAGTAATTTATAATGTTTTATTATAAATAAATTTTTTAATGAACAAAACAAAATTCACAGGTTTTTATAAGGTCAAATTTGACCATTTTACAACTGGTTCTTTACACTATATTTAGTAAAATGTAAAATACGTTTTTTGTAATCACTTTTAAAAACTAAAAATAAAACTACATTTCAATTATCTTATAAACTGTGGACTAATTTATCTTATTAAATATCTAAGACAAATTATTTAATATAGTGATCTCTAAGTACACAAAATGATTGCTGGTAATAAGTTTATTATTATTATTATTATTGTTGTTATCGCATTAATCTTTCATATTTAACTAGAGATACAATAGTGAAAATTTAATATATATTTATAATATTATATGGGGTGCACCAGAATAAATGTAATATTAAACTAATAAATTTGTGCAGTTAACTTTATTATTAAAAATCTTAATGTAAATAATATTAGACAATCAAAAAGCAAATTGTTTATCTAGTATTTCCCAGTATTTTATAAAACATATTTATGCCAAAAATTAATTTACGGAAAATAATGTTAAGTTTGTTATAATAAAAACAGAAAATAAAAAGTGTGCATAAATTATTAAAAGTATTTTTTAAATTTTAGCAAAATGTTGTTTTAAAATTGTTAATGTTCAATATTTTTAAAATAAATAAATTATAAATTATTTAAGTATATAGTGTAAATTTGTATGTGTGAGCAGTTATTATTATTTTTTTTTAATTCTGTAAAATTTAATTTTTAATAAAGTTTTTATAAATAAACAGCCAATAATACATATTTATGCAATTAATTTACACTTTTCAAACATATTAAAAAATTTTTATTAATTTTCAAATTAAACAATCTGAAACAATAAAAGAAATATACAACGGCATGCATAATTTTTTTTTTGTCATAAACAATTTTTACTAAAATATAATTTTGTAAAATAATTGCGTAATTATCAAGTAAACACAAAAATAAATGTGAAATAAAAATACTAAGTTTGTTCAATTAATGTATATGCATTAATCCGTTTTTAAGTATATTCACTTTTTATTATAAATGTTTTTAAAAAATTAAATAAAGGTACAAATATATATTTTAGAGTCATACAAATTTAGTATAAAATATTATTTAAAAAAATTATTAACTTAACTAACATGCATTATTTAGTTAATAATGAGAACTAATAAAACAGAAATTTAATTATAATCAATAATTAAACTGTCATATATATATAGTAATAAAGATAGTTTTATTAAATTAAATTTAAAAATAATTAATGTAAAATATTAAATTATTTACATAATTGTATTCTGTTATATAATGTAGTGTTAAATACACAAAATTAATTTGAAAATTACAAATTTATTATGTACAATAAAACATTATATTTATATGTAGATTAAAAGCACATACAACTTAATTTATACATTATTTTAAGATTACATAAAATTGTCATTAAAAATCAATAATTAACATTAAGAGTAATGCATATTAGAACCGACTAAAGAACAGTTTTATTTATTTATTTAAAATTATATGAAACTGTTATTAATAAAAATGAGTTCTTTACTTAATAATTTAGGAATATTCTCAGTAGGTAATGGGCGTTGAGACAACACACATAATTGCATAGTTATACAAAAGAAGAACAGTTTTGACGTTTTGACGTATAATACGGCAAACTTTAAACAACTTTGTAGTAAAATAAGCTGCACTTGAGGTATTAACTGGTTAATATTACGTAACATTTGTAAAGTCCAACGCTATCAAAGTCTATAAACGGTGTAAACAAATAATGCAAATTATTTACCAAAAATTTAAAGTAGCAAATTAGGAATAAAGTAAGGTAAAGCTATGCCCTTATAGTAATTAAATAATTGCCAAATTCCTTTTTTGTAAGCAATTATCTTCAGTAATTAATGAAAGTAGGTATTTGACAAATAATGTTATTTCTTTGACTTGGATTTGTAAACGTATACACTTGGATTAAAAAGAACAACAACAATGAGTGTGCACTCCATATTATTATATCAAAAGAGTTGTTGAATGCAAATTAGATATAGGGTATAAATGCATTTAACTTACATCTTAGTGACTGCGCCATTTTTTACACGAAATTAAAAAAAAAATTATCACAGTGAAACATTATAATAATTAAAACGTAGATTACAAATTTTGAAATATTAATTTTAATACAATTAAACATTGTCCTAACTATGCACACTAAATACGATTCAAAGTTGATTTAATTTATTATTTAAAATTATTTAAAATGAACACAGTTGGTAAGTTCATTTTTATTATTAAATGTAGTATATATTGTTTTCACATTGTAGTGTAAAAATGAAAACTATTTGTAAGATGAAACACAAAAATCTGGCTAATAATTTTATGTCTTACTTATTTTTTTGAATAATTGTATTCTTAATGTAAATAATATTAGACAATAAAATAACAATGTTATTTAATCTAATAAATATAC
The DNA here is from genome assembly GCA_025895645.1 of Cardicola forsteri. NCBI lineage: Eukaryota > Metazoa > Platyhelminthes > Trematoda > Strigeidida > Aporocotylidae > Cardicola > Cardicola forsteri. Next base: position 77,764 of record JAKXYG010000735.1, on the reverse strand, counting down.
TTTTTTTAAATTGTCATATAAAAATGGACTAAACTAAAATTAAAATTATATTGCAAATTTGTTTTATAAAAAAATTAACTCGGTTTTGTTTACATTTCAATTTTTTACTTATGCATTTGATTTTGCTCATTTGATTGAAAACAAAATAAATTAGTTTAAAAAAGTAGAAATATTAAAATAAAAAATTATAATAACATTAACCTACATATTATTAACACTGTCACTATTGTTATTATTACTATTATTGTTATTAATGTCTATTAGTCCAACTTGTTTAGTAAATGTAGCTTTTAGCAGACAGAAAATATATACGATTGTTAAACACAATTAATTAGCAGTGTGTAACAGTAGTAAAAAACGATTAAATTGCCTAGTCAAATACACATAAAAAGTAACGTATAAAAGGGCATAACATTACCTTACTATAGTTATTATAATACACTTATAACACTATACATTATATTTAAATGACTTATGTGCGGCTATAAAAATTAAAACAATAACCTAGATGTAAAGCAATAAATGGTCACAAAATAGAATAGACAAATTAAGGGTAGCAGTAATTAAAGAAACAAAATTTTTTTTATAATTTTTGAAGTTATATATAAACTTTGTTCAATATGGCAGACATGAATTTAAGTACACATTTGTTTTGCAATTGGCGTAGATATGTAATCTTTTTGCCTTTACCCATGCAATTGATTTGTTAAAATTACGATAATAAAAATATTTGTTGCATAAAACAAATAAAAAAATATTAATTTATTTTAAATATAATATAATTATTACTTGTATATAAATATGTCATAAAATTAAAGTAGATTTTTTATCTACAATTTTTCTAAATAAAATACATATTTTAATATTTAAAAAAATAATTACAAAAAGTTAAAGATTGGGCATTCTATTATTTACAAATTAATATATTATTATACATATTTGTCATATGAGGACGACATTAGTTGTAAAATAAAACTCTTTAGTCTGTTCAATTAATTCAAATGTTTTTAAATAAATAAAATTCACATTCTAAACAATATCAGACCATTAAACATTGTTATAAATATATTCCATAATATAATTATGTTTGGTCTAGTATTTTGTAATAAAATATTTACCGTAAAGTAAAACTATTTAGCATACATATTTTTTATTTAGTTTTATATATTCGACTTGTTTCCTATTACTACCAATTTTGCACCTTGTACAAAATATAATGTAAAATTAACTTTAATATTTATAAATATTACAAAAACATATTTTGTATGTTTTTAAAATTACTTCACAAATTAAGTACAAAATATGTCAAACACAACTTTTTGCTATTACCGCGTATATTGTTATACATGTAATTACTAATAGAGTAAATAGTTAATATTTTTATTAACTAAACCATGCTTTGTGAAAATGATAAAAATGTGTTAAAACAAATATATTTGCATTAATTGCGCTAATAATTCATGTATTATTTAATTATTTAAACTCAGTTAATATTTTTGGCTTATAAAATATATGTTAATAAAACAGCATTAAAACTGCATACGATATCATATTTATTTAATCTATTTTGAAATTAAAAATAATTTTAATGTAAATTTAATGTAAAAAATAAATAATACATTATTAAACATTTTAAGAATTTAGTTACTCTTATAATTAATTTTACAGTTTGTACAAAGTGTAATGTAAAATTAATTTTAATAATTAAGTTTTATTATGTAATTAAATTTTTTTAACTATGTTTGGATCGGACGTGTTTATAGATTTCATTTTTTTAAACATGACAATGTTGCAAATTCAAAATATATCTTGGATATTACCAAAAATAAGGATAAAGTTACAACTAAATTATTTTGTAAATTGTATGCTAATAGTGTATATTAAATACAAGTATATATAGTTTTATTTTATTTACTTAAAATAATATAACATTATTATAGCTAGTGGGTATTTTTAAATAAATTGTTTATTATATATAATTATGTAATTATTATGTAGAGATTAAATTAGATGTATGATAAAACCAATAACCATAAATAATAAAATAATAATAAATAATATATATATAAAATTAAAAAATTAAAAAAAAATATATATATATATATTATTTAGGCTAAAATGAAATTTAGTAGCATACATATTGTTAATTTAGTTCTATTTATATTTATCGTGTTTGCTAATGTATTTAATCTTACACTGAATGTATAGTGTAATGGAAAATTAACTTTAATAATTGCAAATAATGTAAAACAGATTATATATATATATATTAATATGTTAACTTAAACATTTTACTTCTTCAGTGTATATTGTTACACATGCAATTAATAACAACACAAAGGAGAAGTATTTTATTAATCATTAATTTATTTTTTGTAAACTTAGCAGCAATATATTATATATTTACAACATTTGCTCCGGGGTGGTCTAGCGGTACAGCGCTTGAATTCAAACCTCGATGGGCATGGGAGCTCAACTTTGGCTTCAATAAAATGTCCACTACTGAAAAATGTTTTTAATGCAAACATTCAAATTAACAAACATAAAATAAAAAAATAAGTTACATGCATCATTTAGTTTTTTAAATTAAATTAATTGTTTTTGATTTAAGAAATATATAACATAAGTCTATAGTCTATTATTACAACTATAAAACATCAAAAACAACTAGATTATATTTTTACAAATGCCCCCGAATATTTTTCAATAAAACAACATGCACCTCTTTTAACATCTGACCATTCAATAATTTGTCTACTTCCAAAAATATATTCAAAGCATAATCAATCAAAATATTTGAAACCTATTTTTAAATCATTCATACATGTGCGAAATACATCGAATTCAAATGTAGCATTACTTAAATCCGCACTATTGAACATTAATTACATCAATTTTAACAATCTTAGCCTAAATGATGCTAATGTACTTTTTACTGACCTTGTTAACACCTATATTAACAAATATTGTTCAGTAGTAAAGGTTGAGACTACAAACAACAATATTTCTTCATTAAATCTTAAAAGACTTAGACGAGAAAAAGAGGTAGCATATAAATCTAGTCAATATACTAAATTAAAGAACTTGAACAAGCAAATTAGACTGGAAATAAACAAACTTAATAACTATGCTAATAATTATTTTCAATCAAACCGTGATTTACAATCTATTTGGAAAAATATTAACAACATATTAACAAATCAAAAACAAATCAATGTAAGATGGATGCTTTAAACAACTCAAACAGAACTTAATCAGAATTTAATCAATTAACTACCTCGTGTGATTATGTAGAGCATATATTTTTAAAAACCAAATCCTTATGCTACTATATAAGAAGATTAAAAAAACTAAATGTTAACAATTATATTACTAAATTGTTTATTACATTATGCTTTCATCCTTTGATATTATATTGCTCATCCATATTTTTTCCTGGTTTATTAAAACAGGATTACGTTATTTTAAAAAGATGCATATCATTGGTTTCAAAACCTGCAGGAATCAAATATTTTATCTTATTGAATGATATTGTTGATAAACATTTTAAATCCTGTATACAATTAGCATCAATGATTGAAAATAATAACAATCACCCGCTACATGCAGCTTTTAACAATTCTAAAGCTTCTGGAAAAACAAGGAGAACTTACCTGCACATGAAAGCCAAACTAATCAATACAAAAATTCATGTCTGCCCTACTTATCCAGAATATTAACCAATCCAGAATCAAACAAAATTGAACTACTAAGAAACCTATCAAAATAGGAATTGTTCCATCTACGCATTCATTTAAACTAATTTGGACATCTCACAGTATAATGTAACAAGTGTGCCTTATAATGACACATTCTATGTACAGCAATTTTGAATTTTTTTAAAAATCACATGTATACTGTATAGACCATATTTATATTTATTAACATCTGACATTCTATTTCATTTTGATCCCATTTTTTCTACTACTAATTTTTTTTTCTTATGTTGATGGTAAAAGTGTATGTTATGCTGAATGTATCTCTAGTGAGATATTAAAGCTTAATAATAATAATAATAATAATAATAATACAGTAGGCAACGTATTTCATTCCAGTTAAACATTTTTTTAAATATTTTTGTTTGTAAAATAAATTAATGTATATTTTTAAAATACCAATTTTTTTTACACATTATAAAGATTTGATTAATACGCTACATTTTTCTATAAATATATAACCTTGATACTTACGCTGGTAATGCGTTGCCTAAACTTTAACTTTTTCTAGTTAAAATTTATTAAATATAAACATGTGTAATTTATTTACAAAAATAATTATTAAAAAATAAATTTTAATTTTATGTTCTTTTTATTTTAAAAATAATAAGTTTTAAAATAAAATAACTGCTTATACATATATCTACAAATTTGCACTGTACTTATAAATAGTTAATAAATAATTTATTTTAAAAGTAATTTAATATAAAATATTTTATAAAACATTTTATTTTCAAAAAATTATTAAATTATTTTTAATAATTTAAACACAAGGTCGTTTTTTATTTTCCGTCTCAAAAGTTTGAATTTTGATAAAAAGGTTTCTTATTTCCACGCACTTAATACTTATGGTTAAAACAGCTCAGTGTCGTTATTTGTCTACCCATGATTATAAATAAGTTTAAAGTTTTTATAAAAGGGGCACAAAAGTTAAAACAATTACCGAAAGCATGACAATAGATGTTTCAACTGTGTGCAACATTTTGAACAATAAAACGAGCCCCTGATCACTCACAGTTGGTTGAAAACTTTTAACAAGCAAACAAGATGATCAGTTTATAATTACGCAGCTTAAAAAACAAAACAATAAATGCAAAACAAATAAAAAATCAATTTTTAGAAGATTTTTTATATCCAATTGTAAGAAAGAGGATTACATCTAAAGGCTTCATTCTTAACGCGGCTGCTAAGACACCTCCACTTAGTCGTGCCCATAGATTACAACGAGTGGAGTTTGCTAAAAAGTACAAACATTATTTATCGTCATTTTGAAAATCAATATATTTCACAGATGAGTGTGCTATATTCTACGAGTCATGGCCTGAACATTCAAAGGCTATTTACAGTCCAAATGACCCTCTCAACCAATTATCTGTTTGTTTTTAAGTTTTTATAATGGTGGTATTGTGCTTTATTGCTAAAACGAATATAATTGTGTATTATTTTAAGAAGTTTTTTACAAATAATATTAAATGTATATATATTAGTAAATTATTATCTAAGGCACTTATTAACAAGCCTTAGATTTGTCTAAGATAGGTAACAAGTGCTACATATATTTCAATATCATGCTAGGTCAACATTGGATTCACTTATGTCACTATCTGTAATAGTAATCATAAATTCTATTAGAACAATAATTAAACTTTTTTCAGAAAAAATGTTTAGTTGAATTTGATTGAAAAACAAATATTATTTTATTAAACATCTAAAATCTTGTTTAAATTACATTAAAATGACTACATGTACAATATATTTTGTTATTTGCAATGTGTGAAATGTAAAAATTATATTTAAAGAATTACAAATACTATCTTTTTAAATGTGTGTTAAATATGTACATTAAATAGGTTTAAATATTGTTTCATTTTGCATTTTTAAATTAATATTAAATTATTGTAGGTCGTAAGTAAAATTTATTTTAAAAGCTATTATATATAATTACAAAATTGTAATATAAGGTTCACATTTAGTTCAAAATATAATTTTTAATTAGCACAATTTTGTCACAGTTATTGGTCAATTTTCTAAATAATTTAAATTTTAATAAAAATAATTTTAAATTATTAATATAATGAATAATATAAATAAATTTTGTCTAATATTTTATATAGGGAGTTTTACCCTAAAGTAACATTATGTAACATGAATAATGTTAATTTAATTTAATAACATTAAATTTGTTTAACAATACTAGTTTCAAAAATTGTACAAGCTATAATGTCGAGTAATGTTTTATAAATACAAGTATTGAAAATATTTTTATGTTTTTAAATTAGTTCACAAATTGTGTACAAAATATTTACACTTAAACGTATTTTTACCATATATATATATATATATATATATATTGCAAATGATGAGTTGGTATATTTTAATCAGATTATTATTTACAAACGTGATTATAATATGTTAAGACAAAAATGCTTGCATCAATTGTGCAATTAATTTACATGCATTATTTAATATTTTGAATTACGTATTTTGGATTTATTAATATAAATATTTCAAAATAATAAAAAAGTATTCCAACTGCATTAAAACCACATGCAACCTGTTTTGTCATAAAAATATTTAAACAAAGCAAATTTTAAAAAGAAAAAAATGTATCATTTTAGTCAAATTTAGAATAAACTTGTTTATATAAACAATTTATTTCATATATTATGATGTGTATAATGTTATCTAGCGACAAAACACTTAACTTAAACCTGAGTGGTCAGAGATTTGAATACCACTGCCGGTATTAAACACTTCTGTATTTGTTAAAATATCTACTGCTAAAAAATGTTTATTAAAAAACAATTAAAATAATAAGCAAATAAATAAAACAAAAATAATAAATTAGTTTTTAGTGTTTACAAATAAAAAAATAGGATTAAAGTCACATTGAAATTATTTTACAAACTGTGTGGTAGATATGTACATTAAATACGTTATAATATTGTTTTTATCTATTCATTTAAAAAATATAAATTTATTATAGATTGTAAGTTATTTTTAAATAATTATAGTATAATATATAATTATGTAGTTATTATATGCAAATTAAAATAATTATTAGAAAAAAATGTCACATTTGTACAACTTAAATAATTATGTTATTCTGTTTTTAAAACGTTTAAAATGTGTAATATAATTAATATTGAACCACAAAACACTTAGATAATTATATACATTAATATTTTATATTGCTTAATGTTGTGTTTTTTAAAATACGTAAATTTTTTGAGTTAAAAAAAACAATATATAAAATTAAAAATATGTTATTTAATGCATGAATGTTATATATATATTTCATAAAGAATGTTTACGGAAAATTAATTTTAAAAGCAATTAATATTTTTGGTAAACTTTTACATTTAATTATACTTACATTATTGCTTCAAAATTAATTCAAATTAATGAAGTATGTAAGTTGTTTTTTTATTTTACACGTTTGTGACATCACGATTTTTATATTAAATTATTTGTATTACACTTTTTAATTCTATGCAATTTACAAACATATTATATAAATTAAAACATGTAAAATAAGTGATATGAAGCAATAAATTAGCATTAAGACTATAATTTATTTGAAAACCATATTTTATTCATTATATCATATGTGTTTAAATATATACTTCTTTCAAACCTTATACGAAATATTTCTTATTTTGTTTTATGTTTTACTAGCTTTGCATTAAACGCCAGTGGAAAGAAAGAAACAAATGCTTCTAAAGATGTATCAATAATAAAGACTACTGTTCAATAGGTTTGCATGCAATAATTATAACTTTTATTTACGTTTAAAATTTTAAGTTAAAAATAATTATTAGAAATTGAAGACATTAATGCAACGATTTGCGTGGTTTCTAATTACTTATTTATAAAACATTGTGCTTATTAAATAAGATTAAATATTGTTTTACTTTAACTATTAAAAATGATATCATAGGCAGTAAGTTATTTTTAAATAGTTAAAGTATTATATATGGTTGTGTAATTATTGTATCAGGACTTAAATAAAAGTAAGATAAAAATTGTAAATCTGTGCAAATAAAATACGTCTTTCCCTGTTCCATGAAATATTATTTATTGTAAAAAACTAAAATAATATACAATAAATTACCATATTTTGTAAAGTAATTATAATTTGTTCCAATTAATATAAAACATGTTTATCTAAAATTTAATTTATTTAAATTGTGTTCAACCTGTTTAATTATCCAAACTATAATTATACTCGAAGTACAGAGTTTAATGTAAAATTATGTTTTATTTATACAAGCATTTAAAAAACCACAATTTTGGTCTTCTAAATTTACAGTTGACAAACTGTGTACAAAACAATAACATTAAACGTTTTATTATTTGCTATTTACTAATGTAAATGTAAATACTATTAACACACATAAACAGTTTTTTTAATTACGATACTCCTATTGATTGCAATATGATAGTTTTATTAAACAAATAATAGTATTTGCATTTGTTTCACTGATTCACATACAATGTTTAAATGCAAAATTATTGTTTTAACTAAAAAATTTAGGAATAAAAGTACATTACATTTTTTACACTACAACAACTATATTTTAGATTATGATTATATTTAATGTAATTATTATAAATAATAATCAGTAGAAATGCTTTTTAAAAACAGCTAGCACATTATGTATTTTTATTGTTTTAATTATTTTTACATGAAAAGTGTTTACATACACCTCAGCTTTATTAATTGTGTTAAAATAAATGTAAATATATTATTTAAAAAATTAGAAATAACACTTAGGCTTAAAAACAAGCTAATTGTGCACATTAAATATTTTTAAATGTTGCTTTTATTAATTAATTTAATACGCTATAAAATTACCGTAGAAAGTGAGATATTTTTTAATAACTAAAGTATTATATGTACATCTGTAATTATTGTGTAAATATTAAAATAAATAAAAGACAAAATTTATTAATTTGCACAACCTATTTACATTTATTAGTGTGTTTATAATTTACATTGCCTGTATATCAAATATTGTACAATCAAATAGCAATATTTTATAAAATATCTATATTTTCTTTAAATTTTAATGAAACATACTACTGTTAAATTTACATTAGATGTAATTCATAGAGCACAGAAAATAATAAATAAATTTTGTTTGCATTTAACATGGTTACTTGTACAAAATCGGTTATATACATAGTACAGAAAATAATGTAAAATGAACTTTTATACATGCAAGTGTTACAAAAATTAATTTAATGTTTTAAATTTACTGTTGACAAGCTGTGTCCAAGGTTAAAGAGTCAGTAAAATAACAACACTAAAGATTATTATTATTATTATATTTACTAATATAATTGTAGTTGCTTTTAACATACTTTTACTGGTTTTTATCAATTAAAATAATTTTTTTAATGTTATATTATGTGTTAATATTCCTTTTTTTTTTAAATAAAAAACGTTTTTATTTTTATTAAAATGCGAGTTGCATAAAAATAATTAAGTGTAACTTACTTTTTATTAAATTAAAATATTTAAATTTATAATAGAATACACACTATTTTTATTAAATTGCGAATTAGAATAATGTCTTAAAATTCCATTTGATTCGATTTTTATACATGTTTGCATATTTCGCACGTTCTAATGTTTACGACTTTTACATTAATTTTAATTAATTCAGTGAGTAAGTTATTTTGAATTAATAAACATTTTAGATAATTATAAGAAAACAATGTATACACAAAAATTAACCGTTTGAAAACATTAAAATATAATAAATTTACTTACATGTAGTAATTAGATCTTTATATTAACTTAAAACTTTGAAATATAGGTATAGAACTATAAAACAGCAGTTCAACAAAATTTTAATGTAAAAAATATGTAATAAAAACATTTTTTTAATTAATACATTTTAAAACATATAGCATTTTAGTTGTGTTTACATTAAACGTGTTTACCCATAAAATGTATTATTAAAGCCCTGAAAAATACAAATTTAAAATAATTAATTGTTTAAATCAATTTCGGTATTTTTTGGTATTTAATTTTATAATATTCATAGAATAAAATAGATGAGCAGTACTCGTAAAAAAGCAATTAAATATTTGTTTTACTTGGTATGCATAAACAAATAAATTTGTTTATTTTTTAAATCAAAATCAAAATTAATATTTGTTTTTGTTTTGGCAATTAAAAAAGCTTTTACTAGATAAATTTATAGTAATCACAACACGTATGTGTTTAAAATTGTGTCTAAGTTTTAATTAATCATTAAAGATTTAACAATAATATGTGTAGTCAAATACTTTAAATGCTTCCGTAATATTTTTAAGTAAATTATGTTACATTTTACACATTTTACAATGACTGTTTTGCGTCAGCAACCTATAGCCATATTCATTTATGCTATCAGCACCGCCATGTGGTCCAACATTTGAGAAGTACCCAGATCTGTTTTTCTTAAATTTTGCATTAAAATCACCGATCAAAATTTTGATGTCTCTTCATGGCACATCATCTAACAAACTTTGTAATTGACCATAAAAAATATCTTTTTGGTTCTCCTTAGTAGCCTCAGTAGGAACATAGACTTGCACAATTGTTACTTTTGCAAATCTGGTTTTGAATCTAGCTGGTGGCTTTTTCATCGCATTTTGCTACCACCCAAAACATGTAAATATGTATTTTAAAAATCACGTTTAAAAATAAAAGGTAAAAATACCATTAAATTACTTGACAAATTACATGCCGATTTTACATATTTCATCCATGTAAAAAGTTGTTTATTTAATTTATTTTAAAATGTATAAATATATTGCAGGTAGTAAGTTAATTTATGTGAATTAAAAAATTACATGCAATTATAGAACTAAAATGTCATAGCTACATTATATCTCTAAAATAAAGCTTGTAAATTTGTGCATTTATTTTAATGCTATTACTGAGGGTTTTCATGCAGCAATATTGGACAGCAATTTAATTACATTTTATTGACAGGTTGGCTATAAAACGCATTTACGGAGTATAATGAAAAATTATTATTTACAAAAATTACAATTATTACAATGAATATTTAAAATGGTCATAACCTGAATGGCAAATTGCGTTTAAATCACAAAATTTAAATAAATTTACTATTGTTATGTTTATTACATTAAATGCTTTTACCAATAACACAAAAGGATGTTTTCTTTTTTCAATTAAAATATTTACTTTAATATTGTCAACGCATTTTCAAGACAACAATAATTGAAACAAATAATATACATTTGTGCAATTAATTTACTTGCATTATTTACCGCATTAAATAAAGTTGCTTTCTAATTATTAAAATAAGCAATATAAAAAATGAAATTGATTTGCAATCGTATGCTATATTTTATGTATTTTGTCATAAACAATCGTTACTAAAACTTAATGTATTAATTATTTTATGTAATTATTATGTGATAACAAAATTAATTGTAAAGTAATACCCTTAAATTGGTGCAATTAATTCCCTTGTATTAATATGTATACAAATGAATTAAATATTGATTATAAATTATATTAAACAATAAAATAGGTGTATTTAATAATCTAAAAATATATTGTCCATTTTGTAAGTGGATTTTTTAATATCAACTATAATATGTGCAGCATAAAAGTGTTAAATGTTCAGATTTATATATTTTAAGTACCAAGACAACGGAGGAATCAGAACACAATTTCTTTTTCAAATTCTGTGCTTTTATGAGTATTAATATCGTTTAAGTTGAATTTTATTTCATTTATATAAATTAACGCATGACTATTAGAGCTGACAAATTCCTTTCAAACAAATAAACTTATCCCTGTAGTTGTGTAATTATAACGTTTTGACCACATTAGATGTTCATTAAGTCTGTCCTAAAATAATCTATTAAATTAATATTATTTTAAGGTATAAAGTATTAGAAAATAAAATAACAAATTTTCAAAAAATTAACTATATTTGGTTTAAAATTGTATAATACATATTTACGTTAAATTTAATTTATGGAGCATAAATGTTATTTTTGCGTTTTGGGCCAATTAGCATTGCAGTGAGCAACATATTATGGAAATGCTTTGACGTGCTAATCCACTCGTTCCAGGGTTAAAAACAAGATCAGAACAAAACGTTCAAACCAAAATCAAATATTACAAATTGCAATAATATATTTATAAAAAAGATCTGGATGTCGGTATCACAAACGGATTCCATTAAGATTCGTCGGATTGAAATTCACTGTCATCTCAGCAATAACAAATGTTAACTGAATTTTAAGTGCATTCATTTTGTTTACTTAAACAAATAATGATAATATGCACATTATGGAGTCTAATATTAAACAATCGTTTAAACACAAATGTTTTATAAAAAATATTATGGTGTTGTAAATTAACAGTTGACAAATAGTGTACAAGATACCAACATTAAATGTTTATATTTATTAATATAATTGTAAGTACAATTAACGCATACAAGTAGACTTTATTTATCAAAATAATCTTTTTGATTGCAATATTATATAAATAGTGACTGTTGGTGTGAGAAAGTAGCATTATTGTAATACTCCATAGCATCCTGTTCTAGTTAATCATTTTATACATTTTAACTCCTACTGATAAATTGACTAGTTAATACTACAGCCATACACACCAAATAATATTATTCTCAAAAATAATTTCTTATTAAAATACATACAAACAATTTTTCTTGCAATCATGAGGGGTCCTTAATACGTTAATATAAATTTTAAAGAAATAATATAATTAATATGCAATTCCTAATAATAGTAATGCTACAACCAGCCTCATTTAAAGAGTAACCATAAGGGAGTTTTTGATACACAAGTATACAAACGCACCGTTGTTACGCAACGTAATAATAGCACAAAAATTGAAAACAATAACAATTTTGACTTATTTGTGGTTAAATTCTGCAAAATGCAAAATCAATGTAATTATTTTCTACCGTGCAATGTTTTTCCATTTGGGGACATCAAATTATGTTGGTTAAAGGATAAACTTTAACAAAGGGGTGTTTTGACTATTTCTCGTATAATGGGAAATAAACACGATAAGAAACATAAAAAGTCATTTTGTAGAAAAGCCGGTTCTAATTGATTGATCATTTCAGGTCATTTTATACACTGTATTTAGACAACTGCAAATATATATTTTTAAAATCGCGTTTAAACATAAAAAAATAAAAATACAATTAAATTATTTGACAAACTGTATGCTAATTTTGCATTTTAAATTTTTGTAAAAAGTTGTTTAATTTGTTTATTTTAAAATGTATAAATATATTGCAGCCAGTAAGTTAATTTATGTAAATTAAAGAATTATATGCATTTATAAAATTAGAATGTGAGAGCTAAATTATATATGAAAAATAAAGCTTGCAAATTTGTGCCATTAATTTAATACCATTACTGTGATTTTAAAAAATTACAATGTTTAATGCAATAATATTTGACAGTAATTAAATACGTATTATTGATCAGTTGGTTATAAAACACATTTACGTAGTATAATAAAAAATTATCATTTGTAAATGTATGTGCTACAGTAAATAATTTCAACACAAACTATTAACAATAACAGTTTTATTATTATTATATTTATTCTTTTAAATGTGATTACTATTAACGTTTATACTTAGTTTATTAATAAAAAAATCGATTTATTGTAAAATTATGCTGCTATAGACAAAATTAGACAATAAATTAGCAATAATAGGAACAATTATATTCTTTAATATTTTTGCAATTATTCTAACTTGCAACATATTATGGAAATGCTTTGACGTGCTAACCCACTCGTTCCAGGGTTAAAAACAAGATCAGAACAAAACGTTCAAACCAAAATCAAATATTACAAATTGCAATAATATATTTATAAAAAAGATCTGGATGTCGGTATCACAAACGGATTCCATTAAGATTCGTCGGATTGAAATTCACTGTCATCTCAGCAATAACAAATGTTAACTGAATTTTAAGTGCATTCATTTTGTTTACTTAAACAAATGATGATAATATGCACATTATGGAGTCTAATATTAAACAATCGTTTAAACACAAATGTTTTATAAAAAATATTATGGTGTTGTAAATTAACAGTTGACAAATAGTGTTATACTTAGTTTATTAATAAAAAAATCGATTTATTGTAAAATTATGCTGCTATAGACAAAATTAGACAATAAATTAGCAATAATAGGAACAATTATATTCTTTAATATTTTTGCAATTATTCTAACTTGCAACATATTATGGAAATGCTTTGACGTGCTAACCCACTTGTTCCAGGGTTAAAAACAAGATCAGAACAAAACGTTCAAACCAAAATCAAATATTACAAATTGCAATAATATATTTATAAAAAAGATCTGGATGTCGGTATCACAAACGGATTCCATTAAGATTCGATATTTTTTCGATTTTACACGAGTTTTAATTTATATTATTTGTTTACTTACAATATTTTTGTATATATAATTATAGTTTTTTTTCAATTATGATATAGTATTGTATATTTCATAGTTAAAGTAACGATTCTCATAGACGCTATGTAGTTGCTAAAGAAGTTTTTGTTAAATAATCATTTTTTTGCAGTAATTGTGAGGGTTGTATATATATATATATATATATACAATAAGACATTAATATTCTAATAAGTAACCATATTTTGTTTGAAATTTTATAACACAACTTAATTGTAAATTTATTTTTAATAGACAAACCAAAATCTAGTAATATACATCGATTCGTGTATTTTTTAATATAATTTTTATCGTTAGTACATAAAGTATAAGACGACAAAACAACATTTTTTGTTTGAAATAACTGTGTTTTATTTAGTCTTTTCTAATACGTTCTCATGTTAAATTTCTAAATCATAAACAACATTATTCAAACTTTCTTTGTTTTTAATTGTTTTGTTTACACATAATACGGACTATAATGTAAAATTATGTCTCACTTATAAGAGTATTACAAAAATATTTTAATGTTTTAAATAAACAGTTAACAAATTATATATAATGATTTTATTATCTTAATGTTTTTTAATATTAATGTATTTACTACTTAAGCACACAGATATAATTTAATAATTAAAATATTTTTTATTGCGGTATCATAGTTTTATTACAGAAATATTTCTTACAGTAAATTTTGATGTCGTTTTAAATACATTTTGTTATTTTAGACAATTTGTTTTTAGATTTTTTAACCAGATCCTAAAAAAAGTACAATACGGTTACCCTCTGTTATACAATTATATTTTTTTAGTTAATTATTATTAATAATCGATTAACATTACATTTAAAAAGAAAATATTTTAGCATTTTCTTTTTGTTTTCCAAATAATTAAAGTGTTAATAATTACAATAAAGTCTGTACTATATAAAAATAACTAAATAACATTCAGTTTTATAAGATAATTTTTTTAATTTAAAGAATAAAATATTGTTAATTGTTAGATCGTAATACAAAATACAATGCTTTTGTCAAAATATGCATTTTAGTAATTATTTGAATAACTGTTTAATGGTTTTATGTCATATTATTTATTAACACAGGTTATGAAAAGGGTTATAAACTAAGTTATTTAAATAGTTACTTGTTTAAATCTAATTTAGTAGTTTCTGATGTATATTTATAAAACATATATAAAAAACATAATAAATGTTTTATGTTTTTAACAATAAAATAATAGTGTTAACAAATATTGGAATTACAAATAACTATGCATTACAATGACTATGGCTTGTATTTTGAAACGCACATCTGAATTAAAATCGGTAAATACCTTGTCATATTTTACACGTTTTTTATATATAATATAATATTTATAACTTTCACACTACTGTTTAATGCAGAGTGTAAGTTATTTTTATTTATTAAAAGTTTTTACGAGTGTGATATTAAAATGTACTGATAAATCCAAATGTGTCGAAATTTTAAAATAAATGAAATTCACTTACATGAATTAGTTAGTTATGTATATTGATATAAAAGATTAAAATAAAAAATTGCAAAAACAAATCAACAACACGATTGCCTACAACTGCATTTTCCACTACAGTTGTATTTTATTAATTTTATTACTAACGAGAGTTTTGCAAAATTAATTTTAATAGCAAAATTAGTAAATAATGAAACATTTAAAATTTAAGTTGCGTTCACATTAAACGCGTTTACATGTACTGTGTATAAATAAAGGTCTGCCAAATATAAACACTAAATTAATTAATTTTTTTATTATTATATAATTATATTGAGCATATACAAAGTTAATTAAAACAATCCTTAAACATTAATGCTAAATATGCACTAAAATATCCTTTTAAACAACCTATAAATGCCATTAAACATTTTATCTTAATTGAATCTTTAAAAAATTAATAATAATAGATACAATCTATAAACTGTTTTTACAGTGTAGTCATAGGCTTGAGAAATATCAAAACCATAGTTTATGGTATGTATTTTAGAGGCCACTTGTTAGTTAAATAGTTAAATTTCAAAATATGTTAGTCGTATTTATAAATGTCTGCATATTTGATTTGCTGTTAATAAAACTTTTTTAATGTTTTCTTAAACTACAAAATAACCAATTTTATGCGTTTGCTGATACGCGATTACTATTATTATAATTATTATTAGTATATTAAGCTTAAATGTCATACCAGAAATACATTTAGCATCAAAAAAAAGTAACATTAAAAAATTACAAAAAAGTAATGGTAAAAATATTGGAAACAAAATAAAATTTAGTTATCAGCAATCAATTTTTAATTTTCTTGTGCTGTAGCATAACTAATTGGTTTTTATATATGTATAGTTTATGTGGTTAAACTATGTAAGTTTGCTATCTATGCTTACAACAAGATACATAGTGTTTTTTAAAATATAATTTACATGTTTTGTTTATTACATTGTTTCTGTTAGACGCCTTATTGTAAATTTAACCAGCTTGCATTTTAGTAAATTTAAGTTTCAATTAAAGTTAGTAAACTTTTGTTTTAATTTTGTTAATAAAATTTTTAAATTATTTTAGATTATTGTTTAAAGATTTTTTGTGCACTAACAAGTTAAAAAAAAAATGTGGCTGTTGTAAAATTTGTGATAAATTTATGTACATTAAAAATAAAAACGGAGATAGTTTTGCACCTTGCAAAATTTTATTATTATCCTGTCTACTATGACATATTACGACTAATTTGTATAACTTGTTTCTTTTTAAAAAAAATAATTCTGTTGTTTTGTTAAAGATGTATTTGGACATCTTAAGAAGTTTATAACGTTTAATTGTATTGTTATAATTTAATATACTACTAGAATAATTACATAATCTAGAAACATGAAGCACATTAAACATTTAATAATATAATAATCAAGACTGGCTACACAGTCTAAAGTAGAATAATTAGTTTATATGCAAATTAATAATGATTTTTACTAATGTTCAATATAGAGTTTAACTTGTTAAAAATTATCTTTTCAGTTAATTTTAAAAATTACTGAAATACGAACAAATAAACAATAATGTTCTAAATTTGTTAATAGTACAAAAAATTGTAAATTAGGTAAATTAGTAAAATATACTATGTACTATATACTCGAGTTGTTAAAATTAAAGTAATTATTCTATTATTTACCATTTTTTTACATTGATTTGGTATGATTTACTATTTATATTTTTGAAATAAATTGTGAATTATGGTTTCACAAACGATATTTAGTAAAATAGTTATTAATTTTATTAATTTACTTTAAGTATTTCAATTTAGTACATTGACTCTTTATCTTGTTAACAATTTTTAAATTTATATAATGAAACATTATTGTTTGTATATTAAACTATAAGTTCTAGGTAATATTTGTTAATATAAGTGTTAATAAGATTAGTAAAAAGTACAATAGCATTATTTAAGTTTATTTTGTCAAACCTTATGTCATTCAATACTGCGGATGTAAGTACTGCTAAATTCAATCTTGATGTATCTCACATATATACAAAAAATAGGATTTAAATATTTAAATAGTAATATACACGGACCCTTGAATGGCTGTTCTACGTTTCCATCAAACCGGAATTATATACTTTTTAACGCTTATTTTTTAATATTTTTAACGTCTCAACATTTTTGATCAAATTGATCAATAGAATTGAAAAATAGTCTACTAATTTTAATCTCAATTTTAATTCATCAAAATGCAAACTGGTTAAATTTACAAGAAAGCGTCAAAAAAAACAATGAAATTAAACAAAACATTCAAATTAAATCAAACAAACATATGCACGTGTAACAAAATTAAATATCTTGGTGTTAAAATAAATAGCATACTTACTTGGTGTGATCATGTACAGCATTTATTTATCAAAACCAAATAATTATGCTACTAAATAAACAGATTAGGAAAACTAAATGTTAAAAGTTATATTACTAAGTTGTTCGTTACATTATGTTTTTATTCTTTAGTATTATATTGTTTACCTGTAATTCTTCCTGGTTTATTAAAACAGGATTATGTAGATTGAACTACTGACAAACCTATCAAAGGAGGAATCATTTTACTCACGCATTTATTTGAACTAATTTGAATATCTTACAGTATAATGTAACAAGTGTGCCTTATAATGAATTATTCAATGTATAGTAATTTTAATTTTTTTTTAAATCAAATGTTTACTATACTGATTATAATTATATTTATTAACATGACATTTTATTTCATTTTAATCCCATTATTTGTACTACTACTTTTTTTTAATTTTTTGACTTTATTATTTTTTATATTGACGGTAAAAATGTATTTTACACTAAATGTATTTCTAGTAAAATAATAAAACTTAATAAAAATAATAATAATAATATTAATAAAAATCTTTTAAACGTTTTTTTAAAAATAGACAATTTATATAGTGATTTTGTGTTAAAAATACTGCTTTTTGTTTTACTTAAAAATAATTAGGGGCAATTGTAAGAAGATAATATGGTTGTATTTATAAAAAAAATAAGATTAGTAAAAATTATTAATTTGTATATGTTTATATTTGTATAAATAAAATTATTGGATGATATAATTAAGGTACTTCTATCTACATAAATAAATTTATTAATTATCTAACCATAAAATAATTAATTATTAATGTTTGTGATATAGCATACTTCTAGTTTTTTAATTTACTTTTTTGCGATTAAGTCTGAAAATCCATTAAATATTCTGAGACTATATTTAATATATTTATTTGCACATGAGATTTAAATTAATTTACATAGCTTTTTGTGTGTAATTTATCCAATAGGTGATTTTGTAAATTAATGATTTTATTATGTATTCACCTGCATTTTACTAATAAAAGTAGCGGCAGAAATTTTTAAAATCTATTGTAATAAAATTTGTAAAAAACTTGGATGTGTTTGTGCAGTAGAAAACATGTTTAAAATTAAATTTGGAAACGGTTAAAGTAAAAAATTTGAGAAACAAGTGTTTGTTTAAAAATATTTTCGGTTGATTCTATTTAATAACAATATAAAGCAAATTTAATTAAAAAAACACTAAAAAATACCAAAATATAAATGGCAAAAAAGAATTTAATGTTGGTGCTTTTAATAAACGTAATAAATGTTAATGAATTTTTTTTAATTTTTTAAAATCTAGTTCTTTTAAATAAATTATTTCATTTACTTGTGGTTAGTGCAAAATCATTGTTTATTAAGTTTTAACATGTATAATCTTTTAAAACTCTGTATACAGAAGCAGTATTTATTTTAATTTTAAAACTTGATTAACAGTTAAACCAAAATTATCACTTTATGTTGGTTTATAATTTTGTCTGTTAATTAAAAACGTTACAATTTAAAATTATTGCAATTACGTGTTGTAAGGTTTTCAAGTTTGGTAATATTTTTACATAGATTATTTAAAATAAACCCAGAATATAAAACTAATTCATTTGTCATAAATTTAATGCATGCATTCACGTGTGTAAAATTATGTTAAAAATTAATTGTTTTGTTTATTATTTTTACCGCGTAATAAAACAATAAACACATTATATATAATTGAACGTTTTAGTTATATGTACATTAAAAATGTTTACATTTACACATTACGTTATATATACAATTAATTTATATTTTTATAAACATTAGAATTTTATACTGCTTATTTTATACATTACAATAAATACAATGTAAAAATGAGTTTTTTTAAAATGGGAATAAAAACAGAAGAATATTATTTTACAAATTGTGTGCTAACTGTACATATTAGATATATTTAAATATTAATTTTGATTTATTTAAAATGATGTAAACTTATTGTAGGTAGTGAGTTATTTTTACATAATTAAATTATAATATAATTGTGTAATTATTAAGTAAGGATCCTAACTTGTAATATTTATAAACACAAAAGTTTAATTTGATTTTGTTAAAAAAAATATTTTTTGGCTGTGACAATATAATGGTCCTACAAGAAAAATATTTGTGATAATAATGATTACATGTATACAACTAATGTACATGTATTATTAGGTTCTTTTAAATTAAATTAATATTTTATTATTTTTATAATTGAAAACAGAACGATAAATTGGTTACATTACGATATTTTATAATGCAACAATGTATTATTTATTTATTTATAAAAAATGTTTTCTCCAAATACATTTTAAAAACTTGATAGAATGTGTATTATTTTAACTTTTGTTTTGATTACTGTGCATAAAATATAAACATTGATTGCAACTAATAACAAGTTTTTACTGCTATGATAATACATTTATTTAATGCACTAAATATAATATTTATTATAGTTAAACTGGTTAACATGATTATTATTATTTAATGTTTAGACTAAATCTATGCAATTTACTTCCATGCATTGGTTAGATTTTACACTGTTTTACACAATTTAAAAATTATTTCAAAACAATTAACAACAATACTCTATTTATTTTATCATAAAAAATATATTTTTTAAAATTAATTTTAAAAATAATAACTACATTACGTAACGGTTAACATTTAAATAAATTCGCACGTTTTAAGGAATACGTCGTATTTTATACGTTATATTAGGCACATTATTATTTTTATAATACTACAATATTTTAGCCATTTATTAAAAAGGTTTTTATTATGTAAAATTTAAAAAAAATTAATACAATTTGTATATTAAAGCATTGGATACCCTTTATAATTTCAGACAAAAATAAAAGAGGAGGTAAACTGTGAGATAAATTTACATCGTATATTCTTTTTAGTTACAAACATATAAGGATTATATATATATATATATAATGTAATACAATGTATTTAATTTACCATTGATAACCACACAAACGTACACATACGCAAAATACTAATCTCAACTCCAAACTAAATTTAATACAGTTCCGGATTATTTTTATGCGCACAAAATAAATTTTAATGTGTGAATGTAAACAGACTAAACTGCTTTTAACATTTCAGTAACGTCAACAGTTATTAATACTTTAAGATAATCATTAGGCTTGTTTTAAATTGTTGATAACTGATCAAATTGCTAATATACTAAAAACATTTAAATCTGTTTAAATTCACACACTTGTTTTGAGTGTACATAAACAATTTCTGATTTTATTATATTTAACTTACAATTAACATAGGCATGTTGTGTATGTATTTATTTGTGCTGTTATTAGTCTTAAGTTAATTAATTATTTTACACTATATGGTTTATGTATATATATATACCGATTTATTATATATTTGTAACGGAAGAGAATACACGAAATAATCTAATCTTACAATCTGTATTATTTCAACTTTTGTTTTAATTACTTTTAACCTATTTCTTACATAAATATTTTTTTATATTGTATTAAATATAATTTAAAATTTTTTAAAAGTATACTGTTTAAAATTATAAATAATTGTGTTTTTAACTTAGTTTATAAACTATGAGAAACATACACACCTTCATTACAACTAATTATATATATTCTATTGCTGTAATATTAATTTCAATTGATACAGCAAGTATGTTGTTTTTTATAATAAAATTATATTACATAATTATAATTATTTAAGGTTTAAACTAATTTAAGTTTTTCAAATCTTTCAAATCTGTACAATTTATTCACACGCATTAGTTAAGTTTTGCATAATTTACATAATTTAAATAAATAATATAAAACAAAACAGTAATTATATTTTATCTATTTAGTTATAAACAATGTTTTTGTGAAATTAATATTAAAATTAATAATAAACTTTTGCAAAATTTAACAATTCAGTTAAATATACATTTAACGTATTTAGTTAGACATTTTATTTTATACCGTGTGTTACGTACAGTTTAACATTGTTTTTTTAATTACAGACAGAATATAGGAATAAAAACAAGATTAAATTATTTTACAAACACAGTGCTATATACACACATTATACTAATTAAACAAATAATTAATTAATTTTTAAAAAATTAATTAACTTTAGCGCAAATAATATTTTACGTTTTAGTAATTGTAGAATTATATATAATTATAAAATTATGAAGTAAATACAAAATAAAATGGAAGATAAATATATTAAATGTATTATTTATTTTTATTAGTTAGTTTTATAGATAATTTATTTTTTTAATAGATATTATATATATATATATATATATATATATATATATATAATGTAATCCACTGAACGGGCTGTCTGTTTCACAATTAGATTTTATTATGATTTATTCGATTAGTCACTTATAGATCATAATTCGGTGTCTTTTTAACACCTCGTTTCTTTGAAAACGATGTAATCCCAACATTGGTTAAGGTTTTGGCATTAAAAATTTTGTAAATTAAAGATTGAGCTTCAGTTCCGCTTTTTACTGAAACCTGTCATTAGTGTAACTCTGTCATCAAGATACGTATAATCACTTCTTAGATGTTGTTTGCCGGAATGACTTTTTATTGTTTCTGTAGCAGTATAATTTTTTACAGAGACCACGTTGCTAAACTTGCGTTCAAACTCTCTTTTATTTATATAGCCTTGAGACTGGATAGATCGAATCATTTCTGGTTTAAACTATCCGTTTGCAATTTGTTTGGTTTTTTATCTGCCTTCCTATTATTAACCAAGTTGTCAACCAATATTAGACTTTCTTTATATTTTTTAATATAATCCAGACACACGTGGTTTTTATGTCATTTTTATAACTGGTTGTTTGTTTTTATATTGTAAAGCACGCATTTAATTTTTTGAACTATATTTCGAAATTCCGACTTCAGAGCTTTTAATCTCTTGCTGCCTGGATGACCTAGAAAAAAAACAGATTAAACAAACAAAGTCTTAAAGAAACAGTAATGACCATCTTGTAAACAGTTGTACATAATAATAATTAAGTCCTTGTATAATTTTATTTAAAAAAAACAAGTAAAACGTTTTGACCATTAGGCTAATAAATGACAAATAGTTTTAATTAGTAAATGATTGTTTTTTACTTTTTTAAAATTTTTGTAAATATAATTAAAAATACTGATAATAAATTTATTATCAACTGACTTTGTTTGTATCGATGCAACAACCGTTTTATCATACTTACTGCATTTTTATAGAATTAGTTATGATAAATCATTTACTTCTTTTATCTTGTTTGTTAATATGATTTCTTATGATATCGATTTTTTTCCTTTGAATATTGGCTTTACATTTGGACACAGTTGCATATGTGTCGTAAATTTTCTACAACAACTAAAATAATATTTTTAAATATTTTTAAATTTTGAAGATTTATTGTTAATGATAGTTTTTAAATGTTTTTCGTTTTCTTGATCTGTTCCAATTTTGGTGATTTGACATAGTTATTTTATCGACAAATGTTTAATATTAAATCTATCTATTAGATCAATGCCAAATAAATTTTAATCTTGTTCACTGACCATATGTAGTTTACGATTGCTTTACAATTGTTTTATTAGTGTAAATTAGTGAGGGTGATTATTTCTCCTGATGCATTAATTGCATTGGTCAATGTTGGAGATAAAGGTAGTTTTTCCAATATGATCCATGTTTTCCTTAAAAATAAGGAATTATTAAATGCAGTGTCCAACTGCATTTTTATTAAAATTCCATTCACTCCGTAATATATTGATTTTACTATCAGTAATGAAACTGCGTGAACTGTAAAATGGAGTTAAGTGATTTTGGAAATTGTTTATTCCTTTTGTTGGAACACTGTCTGCATTATCTTTTTTGTGACCAACTATGTCACACCTATTAATCCTGTGTTTAATATATGTACATAATTTAACATAATGCTATTGAATACATTGCTACTATACTGTAAGTAGTTTGGCTGGCAGTTTAGTTACCTTGTGTTTTAAAAGATGTGCAGCTAATCCTAGTTAAACTCTGATTAGTTTTGTGACCTGCTTTCAACTAAACAATTATTAACAATTATGTGTTAACGTAGCGTTAATTATTAATCATCCTCCAGTTTTGATAATATTTGGGTGCAAATATCCGAAAATGAATAAAAAACATTAAAACTAATTAACTGATATTTGCCTTAGTTAAAAGCGCTCATATGTTTTGTTGGTTAACCTGGCGGAAATAACAAATTGTTTGATTTATTTTTTTTATTAAACGATAACGTATACTGAACACTGACAATTAATTCCCAAATATTTTTGATAAGCATTGTATTATCTGTGATTTTTTTGGGAAAAATAAAATTAATAAATTTGTTATGTTTATTTGTGCCCAGCATTTTTATAGCAAATGTGGTTTTTATTGATTGTCTTTCTTTTTAAAATCCGTGCTAAGTAAATTGTTAAACCGGATTGAAACTAAATTTACTAACAGCATTGATGAGGCTGTTTATCGATTGATTTCGCGAAATTGCGTGCTCTAAACACGAATAAATTGCAAATTTTTACTTTATTGTTTTTATCAAATGTAATTATTATTATTATTATTATTATTGCAAAACCCTTTTCCTTTAAAAAAAATCACGGGAAAATAAAATAACAATTACAGCATAAATTAAATTAAAGTTCCGTAATTTAAAGAGAACATGAGACATCAAATTGTTTCCATGTATTTGAACATTTTGCCAAACGTTTTGCTTAATTTTATAAAACATTCATTTTAAAGAGATCTTCCCGAATAGTTCTTAGCCTAGTTTTCTGTAGTCTGAAAACCAATTTTTACTATTTACAATTGTCCATTCCAAAACCCTTCGTGCTGGTCTTTCGGGCGGTAAATGTAGAATTTGACCGAGTAATTTTTTTTGTCTAATTGTAATGATGTCATGGAGTGAACGAGAGTTATTTCTTCTCATGATCTCATTATTTAAAATGTGATCGCGCCAGCTAATCTTCAAAATACTTCTAAGACAACGGCGATAAAAAAAAAATTCATCATCTTATCAATCTTGTCCGTACGTTTCCACGTTTCACTCCCATATATTGCCGTAGGAATGATTATTGATGCGTACAAACAAAGTTTTGTCTTCAAGCGAATAGAAGAACATGATTATATTAATTTGAGTATATTGAAAACTGAACAAGTAATCCGTAAGCCAATACAAGAACTAATATCACTGAGTCGTGTTGTCATATTTTGCATCATTTCTGGAGTTTTACTGAGTAGACCAATATCATCTGCCTTGGTTCCATTTAATACCATAAGCCAAATTATTTATGAATTGAGTTATAATAAAATGAATTACCAGAAGAAACAAAAACGGTGACAAAATACATCCTTTACGTACTCCCGTGACAATTTCAAACGTAACAGTATGACCACTTTTTGTTCGAACACAGCAACATTAATTTTAGTATAGCAAACGCATAATATTTACATATTTTAACGGTATTCCGTAAAATGAACACTGGCAAAAGCTTTCCTAAAATCAACAAAATTGATTGTTACTGATTGCTGAAATTCTTGACTTTGCTCAATAATGTTACGAAGGGTCAGTATTTGTTCAATACAGCTTTTTCCCTTCTGAAAACCTGCTTGTTGGTTTTAAAAGTGTTTATCTAACGCATTACTTAAACGATTTAAAATTACTTTGCAAAACACTTTACCACGAACAGACAATAAAGTTATTCCGCGCCAATTATTGCAATCATTCAGACTTCCTTTTTTGGGAAGAGTAGCAATTACTGCTTGCCGCTAATCATTTGGAATTTGTTCATTATGCCATATAACATTAAATAAATGAGCAAGTTCACTTGCTACAACATCACTTCCATGTTTGAGCATTTCTGCAGTTATTTTGTTAAGACCTCCTGCCTTATAGTTTTTTAACCTTTGAATTGCATAAATCACTATAGTTACAGAAATGTCATCAATGCGTATTTCCGGATTTTGAGTCACATTCATATCATTATCATTATCAAAATCTATGAGAGTATTTTGCATAGGCTAATTAAATACTTTTTTAAATGTTTTATTCATCTAAATGATTGCTCATCATTTGTTAGAAGTAAACGACCATCTTTTCGTTTGATTGGAATATCGGTGTTCTTTCTGATTCCCGACAGTTGTTTTACAATTTGATACAGAGTTGTGAAATCATTTTTTGCTGCTGCCTTATCTGCTTCTATGCACTTGTTTTCTAACCAATCATTCTTATCACTGCGGCAGCTTCTTTTCCAACAACAAGATTGTAATCCGAACCAACATCTGCACCGCGATATACACGTACATCTTGCAATAAAGATCACCATTTTGTGCTAACACAAATGTAATCAATCTTGTTTGTTTTTATGAGCAAAAAAATGTTGCCAACACTCATTCGACAATGGAAGTTTAGCGTCAACAACCTATAACCATTATTATTTATGCTATCAGAATAGCAATGTTTTCCAACATTTGAGAAGTATCCAGATCTGTCTTTGTTCAATTTCGCATTAAATTCACCGATCAAAATTATGATGTCACTTCTTGGCATATTATCCAATCAACTTTGTAATTGATCATAAAAATATTTTTTTGGTTCTTCTCAGTAGCCTCAGTAGGGGCATAGACTTGCACAATTGTTACCTTTGCAAATCTGATGTTGAATCTGGTTGAAATGATACGGTCGCTCACAAGTTTATTTCCAATTATAGTTTTAGCAGCATTTTTACTCAACATGATAGCAACTCTATTTATATTGTATTTTTCATGTCCAGAATATAAGATTGATGTATCTCCATTTTTGAAATGACCTTGGCGTTTCTATTGCATTTCGCTAATACTCAAAATATTTAAGTTGTACGTTTTTATTTCTCGAAGGACTTGTTCTAACTGCCCAGTACAAAAAAGTGTGCGCATATTCCATGTTCCAACACTGGTTAAGGTTTTAGCATTGAAGGTTTTGCAAATCAAAAATTAAGCTTTTTTTCGACTTTCACTCAACCCTGTCATTTGTGTAACTCTGTCATCTAGATACGTGCAATCACTTTTTTGGCAGTTTGCCAGAATGGCGTTTTCTTATTTTTTCCGTAGCAGTATAACGTAGTTAAGCTATCTCAAATTAGATTTGTTGTTGTGAAAGAATAATTTTTAATTTTTCTGCAAAAATGGTCTTGTTTAATAATCTAAATGGGTATGTCGGTTATGTGGGTAAGTTTATTGTTGCTAATATGTTATACCTACGTGTTATGCAAATTAGCGTTTAAGTAAGGTATTTATTATTTGAATAATTTGGCATGCTAACTCACTAGTCCTAGGGTTTAAAAAAGGACACAAAAAAATTTTTACGAAAACTAAATATTACATATTACACATAACATATATTTAGGAGTAGGCTTGTTATCCACTTTGTTAGTTTTCTGCTACACAACCGGACTTGATTGTGATTTGTCGAATACTTTACTTATTGATTATAATTTGTTTTTTTTCTCAGCATTTTAAATTTACATGTATACATTGTAAAACATTATATTTTTTATTTAATTTGTTTACTGTTTACAACGTTTACATTTATAGTAAAAAACAATGTTTGTGTTCTTAAATTCGTTGACAATTAAAAAATTGAAAACTATATGAATTACATAATTTCTTGTTAAAAATGTATTTTTTTATAATTCTAGTTAGTAAGTTTTCTTTATTAATTAGAGTAATTTACATAATTTAACAACAGGGTGACAGAACAAAAATATTTACAACATTAATTACAATTATACAATTAAAATTACGTTAAATAATTAAATTTGCAAAATTAATAATATACGACAACGATGGGTAAATATATTTTATAATACAACATATATTTTTTTATTCTAAAAAACATTTTTATAAAGAATTATTAAAAAATTAATACATTATGCAGCATTAGTATTTTACTTTTTTAATACTTATGTTCAACATATTTATACAAGCAATACTAAACATTGTACAGAGTATAATATAATACAAATACGAATACAAACTTAAAAAATAATACACTGTTTGTAATATAGAAACTTTAATTGTGATTGGTTGGAAATTTTTTATTATTATAAAATTAACTTTAATTAATGAAGCATGCAAGTTATTTTTTATTAAGTAGATTTTTTTATATTTCTAACAATACAGTGCTAAATGTATCAAACCTTCTAAACATTTTTATTTAAATCATATGCAATCGTTGGTATTTTAAATTAATTTAAACTTTAAAAATAAATTACATAAAACGATAGAGTAAAAAAAAATTAGATTATGCATTATAATTTTATTATATTTATTTTATTATTAACAATAACTTTAAAAAATAATTAATACATTATTTACTTGTTAGCATATAACATGTTTCCTGTACAATTTACTTTACAAATTATAAAGAGTATAATGCAAAAATATATTTTTTTTAATTGGAAACAAAATTAATACTAGAAACAGAATTACAAAATTCTGTCAAATATATGTTAAATGTTCATTAGATAAATTGTTTTACTTTAAACACAGGTGGTTAGTTATTTTTTATTAATTGAAACGTTATATATGCAGTAGATAAACAATACTGTTGTCAAAATAAATACTGTATAAATTATTTACTTTTGTAATATTATTTAGTCATATTAATCACATTCAAAATTATACAAAAACAGTTGAAAATATTATTATATTATGATAAAATTCTAATTTCACATAAAAAAGAATGTTAACATTTAAAATATTAAAAAGCAGGCACATTAATAGCATAAAAATAACTTATATCACACAATATGCATACATTTAAAAAATAAATAATAAAAGATTTAGAATTTTAATATTTTAAATAATATTAATTAATTTGTAGAATTTTTGTAATGTGTATATCGTAAAGATGCCTATGTATATTATTTTAGTAAACAAATATTTAATTGCCAAACTGTTTACTAAACATAATTATTAAAACGTTTTACAATGCAATGCTTATAGTTCAAAATGTAACTAATATTAACGCATATAATTAGTATTTTAAAAATCTAAATATTAATTTTTATTATGATACAAAAAAGTTTATGACTATAATAATTACACTTGTACAATGGATCCACATCCATTATGTTTTCTGAAGTACAATAAATTATTTAATTTTAAGAAACATAATTTAACACAATAAAACAGCAATATAACCAATTTGTATTAATATTATTATTATTAATATTATTATTATTATTAAGCTTTAATATCTCACTGGAGATACATTCAGCATAAAATACATTTTTGTCATCAATATAAAGAAAAGTAGTAGTACAAATAACGGGATCCAAATGAAATAGAATGTCACATGTTAATAAATATAAATATAGTATACATAGTATGCATGTAATTTTTTTTTCTAATATTCAAAATTGCTATACATTTGTTAAATTATTATTATTAAGCTTCAGTATCTCACTTGATATACATTCAGCATAAAATACATTTTTACCATCAACATAAGAAAAATGAAATAGAATGTCATATGTTAATGAATATAAATATGGTCTATACAGTATACATGTGATTTTTAAAAAAATTCAAAATTGCTGTACATAGAATGTGTCATTATAAGGCACACTTGTTACATTATACTGTGAGATGTCCAAATTAGTTTAAATGAATGCGTAGATGGAACAATTCCTACTTTGATAGGTTTCTTAGTAGTTCAATTTTGTTTGATTCTGGATTGGTTAATATTCTGGATAAGTAGGGCAGACATGAATTTTTGTATTGATTAGTTTTGGTTTTCATGTGCAGGTAAGTTCTTCTTGTTTTTCCAGAAGCTTTAGAATTGTTAAAAGCTGCACGTAGCGGGTGATTGCTATTATTTTCAATTCTTGATGCTAATTGTATACAGGATTTAAAATGTCTATCAACAATATCATTCAATAAGATAGAATATTTGATTCCTGCAAATTTTGATACCAATAATATGCATCTTCTCAAAATAACGTAATCCTGTTTTAATAAACCAGGAAAAAAATATGGGTGAGCAATATAATATCAAAGGCTAAAAGCACGATGTAATGAACAATTTAGTAATATAATTGTTAATATTTAGTTTTTTTAATCTTCTTATATAGTAGCATAAGGATTTGGTTTTTAAAAATATATGCTCTACATGATCACACCAGGTAAGTATGCTATTTATGTTTACACCAAGATATTTAATTTTGTTACAGGTGCATATATTTGTTTGATTTAACTTGAATGTTCTGTTTAATTCCATTGTTTCTCTTAGACGCCTCGTTGTAAATTTAATAAACTTGCATTTTGATGGATTTAAATTGAGA
This sequence comes from Cardicola forsteri, assembly GCA_025895645.1. Taxonomy (NCBI): domain Eukaryota; kingdom Metazoa; phylum Platyhelminthes; class Trematoda; order Strigeidida; family Aporocotylidae; genus Cardicola; species Cardicola forsteri. Next base: position 47,272 of record JAKXYG010000735.1, on the reverse strand, counting down.
TCAAAGTTAGTAGACCATTTTGCAATTTTATTAATAGAATTTTCAAAATGTGGTTGGGCGTTTCAAGTAACTCAAGACGTTTAAGTAATTTTTCTCGTGATATGCTATTGAAAGCAGATTTGTAATCTAGAAACATGCAATATATTGAACATTAAATGTTTATATTTATTAATATAAAGTTCTATAAGATTATTCTCAACATATATATTTAACCATGATTCTTGGATTAATATTACATAGTTATTCATATGTAATTTGTTTGTCATGAGAGATCGTAAATAAAAAATGTTTTCAAGTATTGACCTGCAGTTTAATGACAGTAGTAGCGGTAAGGACATCTCATTAGGTAACTTTAATTTTAAAGCTTTTTGAAAACCACTATGATGAAATTTACGTTTACTTTGAACAATTGTATGTTTTAGTTAGAAAAAATGCTTAAAATTAAATTTGGACATTGTTGAAATTGGGATTTTAAGGACAAAAGTGTATTTTTGTTGAATTTTATTCTGATTGATTCCATTTAATAAAAAAGTGGTAAAAAATTGATTTTTACAAAGAAAAATATTAAAAGAATTAACGGTAAAAAGTATTTAATTCCGGTGTTATGGAAACGTAGCGCAGCCATTCGAGGGCCCACCTAACCTAATACTCAAACAACTTTTTTTAAGCTTTATCATAATTTACATTTCATTTTCACGTTTTCATACAAAATTGTATTATACATTGTACTGAATACAATAAAAAAACATTTTAAAAAATTACTAACATAAATATAAAAAACATATTTAAGTTATTTTACAAAGTGAGTTAATTGTGCATATTAAATATGTCTAAATATTGGTTTAATTAGTGTATTTAAAATTATATTAAATTATTAAAGCCAGTAAGTAATTTTAAAATAATTAAAGTATTACATGCAAGCGTATAACATTGTTATTATTATGTTATTTATTTGTATAGATAAATTTACATAATTTACAAAATATTATAGAGAAATATCTTTCAGAAATACAAATATTGTAATATAGAATTATACTGCTTTTGATTTAAATGACATACGGTACAAAAATACATTCAATCGATTTATTATTAAAATTTTTATTGTTTGAAAGGTAGATACTAATCATTTTATTAATTAAAGTATTTTGCTTTATTGTGTCAAAATAATATTAGGGTAAAACATTTGTTACAAAAACATTTTTGGTATGCAATTAATTTAAATGCATTAATTAGTTTTTACATTTCTTTTAAATTTAATTTTTTTAATATACAGCTTCTGATTAAACTAGTGTTAAAAACTCAAAAAAATATTTTATTAATTTGTTATTTCTAATTATTTTTTAGTAAAATAAATGTTAAAAAATTAAAATAATATAAAATATTTAATAGGTGCCTTACATTTACTTAAAAATATTTAGTTTAAAATGGTCAGTAGGCGAAAATTAAATATTTTTAAAAACAACGTTTAACAGATACAATATATTCATTAAACTTTGACCTAATTGTAACATCATAATGTTAATTAAAATTAAATACATAATTTTAATTTTAAATTATAATCAACTTTTTAAATCCAATTAATTCTCTTATCTGTTTTTGTACTGTATAACAAATACCGACGGTAGAAACAATTATCATATTAATGACAACGAACACCATATTATAACAAAATAAAAAAAATATGGTAGTATGCCTAAACAACTAGCGCAATTATATGGAGTAAGTCTTACAACAATTTATTGTGTTTTGAATAGACAAAAATCACGAAAGTAAAATAATAATAGAAGAAAAAAATAAGGAAAACCGATTATCAAAACATTTTAATAGACTTTTTAAAAAATTACAAGCCTATTTTAAATATTGTAAAAGATAATTTACACAAATTTAGTTACTCGATGGTGAGAAGCCATGCAGAAGAATTTGGTTTGAAACGTGAATCACCAATAGTTATACCATTTATTCATAGAAAACAAAAATAATGTAAATTTATATTTTGTAACAAGTACATTGAACGAAGATTGTCTTATTTGCGCACTGTATATTTTGAAGATAAAACAAGGATTCGGAATTAACCATTTAGGTACAAAAATAAAGTAATATGCAGGTCTTATTTTTAAAAACGTTTACTTTTGGTAACTACAAAAAAATACCATTATCTGCAAGAAATATGCTGGTTTTGTATTAAGTATAATGAACAGTTCAAATGTAATGTCATATTTATCTAGGTTTAATTTATTTGTTTTATATTTACATTTAGATATTAAATAGGCTAAGATAAAATAATAGCATTTATTTATTCAGTTACCACCTAACATTCTAAACATAAATGTTATTAAATGTTTTTTTAAGTTTACTAAAGCGCAACACCTATAAGCATACTGAAACTGATAATTTGTGTGATCGTATTTAATTTGTCGTTTAATATAAAATAAAATAATAATAGGTCACCAATATCATAAACCACATTACAAACAAAAAAGGCAATTAAATTGTTTATTAAACAATTTGTTTTTTTTTACATTTAATCAATCACTTATTAACCAAAATATTCCATGTGTTCATTTGATTTTTTTTATAATTGATGTTAAATTTTATATTAATAATTTTACCCAATATGTGATTTTGAAAAAATTCAACTTTTACACAATTTTTTTATATTAGTTATAGATATTAATAAAGTTGTAATTGTATTTTATTTATTATATAATAATGTATTTATTATAATTAAACAGAGTTTTTGGAGTTTTTAATTAGTACATATGTTTTAGCTTAATAATTAACTTTTTAACACTAATTATTTTTGGAGTTGTATATAATGTAAAACAATAAATTACTGAAAAAATATTTTTGGAATACAGCAGTGTGTTTTTCCTTGTCAGTCATAACAAATATGTTCACCAAATTAACGTTAACTAACTATCATTAGTAATAATATCATTTTTATTGTTTTAAACTTTTTTAATTAATGCAGAATGTAAGTTATTTTTTATTAATATAATTAATTTTTAAAAATTATAACAATACAATATTTTAACGGAATGTTTATGGCTATAATAATAATTTTAATATTATTTTTTCATGGTTGTAACAGTGTAATATATAAACAAAATTATATGTATCAAAACTTCAAAATATGTGCATTTTAATTGCACGTATTAATTAATTTATAAAAACATATTTTATATTTAAAATTAATTATTGTATAATTAACAGTATTTACAAAAACTTAATTTTAAAAACAATTTATATATAATAATCATTTAATATATTAGGTATATTTAAATTAAGTAATTATAAAGTAATAACAAAAACACAACCATTTTTTGCATACCATGCGCTAAGTATGCACATTAAATAAAATTAAAAATGAGTGAAGTTACTCTTTGAAAATTATTTAAAATTTACGCAGGTTGTGAGTTGATGTTTAATAGTAAAACTAAGTAAAACATTAATTAAAAGTAGGATAAAACTTTTAAACATGTACCTTTTATTTAAATTTAATAGTCAGTTATTTAAAATTATTTTTTTATATAAAAAATAATTATGCAATAAAACAGCAACATTCTATAGCATATGCAGAAAAACTTTGCAGTTTTTTCCAAAAAAACATTGTTTTGTTTTTGAATTGTGCGGACAACATATTTAGGGAATTTAGGTCTAGTAGAATCTAAAATCTTGTAAGGTACAAACTATCAAATAACTTTATTAATTATGTCAAGGAACTGGGAGTTGGTTTGCTTAAGATTGTTATCATATAATGGATTCTAGTCGGCTGTTTTCTAAAAAACAAAGTTAGAAAAAAAGAATTTTTCTAAAGTCAAAAATAGGAGTACTATTATACATTAAATTATTTGTAGCGTGAAAAAAGTATATTATTAAAAAAAAATATTTAATTTTGGATAAAGCGTTGTTAATAAAAACAAGATTAAAACATAAATAGAGAGCATTTATTTTGTATTTACCACGCAAATTTTATAATGAGTGATAACGTACTTTATACTAGGTTTTATAAAAAATTGTTTAAAATGATTTGAGAAACCAAAAAGTGGAAACTAGTTTATGAAAGAAAAATTAAAATTTTCTATTAGAATTAAATGTTTGTGCCACTTAGAAAGGATATGGTACATTTTCTGTCAAAACACTTTATTTATGGTTTCTGTAATGTCAATTAAACAATAAGATTAGGATTACATAAGAAAATTTATAGCCTGGACTGTTTTGTTGAGCGCCCATTCAAGATGAAATATTTATTTAAACAAAAGTAAGTATAAGGAAATTAAACATTATGGCAGTTAAACAAAACACTGTTTTAAATTAAGAAAAATGTGTAACTGTTTAGAATAGAAGGAAATGTGTAAATACGCTTGCAAATAAATTTATAAATTTTATAAAACTCTTAAAGTAGCAGTTCTTAATTATATTTAAACATGGTTTTTAAAATTAATTGTTATTCTAAGTAACTTTTACAATGAGATTTTAATTGCGTTTTGATTTTTTATGTGTTTTTTAAGGCTCCAAGATTTTCTTCTTAAAAAAATCTTAAAACGGATTTATTAGCAAAGAAAGAGAAAAAATGATAAATATTACCTTTTAGTGAGTGTAACTCTTTTAAAACAGAATTTGAGAGTTTAGTAATTAAATAATTAATAAATTTTAATCTATTAAAGGAATCCAAAAACGTAACTGCTAAAACAGAAAAGGTAGAAAAATAAGTCTTAAACACGTATTACACCCATTTTAAAAATTAACGCAAAAAAATTACAAAGGTATTAAATCTAAATTAATTTGTTATGTCCAATTGTTTTTTCGTAAAAAAAAATATCGGGAATTTAAACTAATGTCTAGTGCTTAATAGATCCTTTATATATACATAGAAATATTTATTTAAGCAGGCTGAGTCGGCCAAAATAGCATATTTTAAAAGATACTTCTATATTAACGTGGATATTATGTTTAAATTATTCAATTTTTATAGTAATTGGTCCATTATTATTTTGTGTGCTTAATTTCATTAAAATGAACAATAACTAATTCTTAAAATTGATGTTAACGTACATTCAAATCTGCTCTGAATGTCATGTCATAATAATTATTAAAATAAACATTTAATTATTCTAATCTATATAAATAAAAGTAATAAATTTTTTCTCCTTAATTTTAAACAAAAAAATTAAAAATAAATCTAATAAATTATCATTTACGTTTAACCTTGAGATTCCGCTCACCCGCTAATTCTGCTTTCTGATTGCATTGTTTTTGAAATAGAGAATAGTGATAAAAAATGTTTTCATCTCACCGAAAATGAATACCGTGTTATTAAAGAATTAAAAAATAAAGGATTTTTACCGAAAAGATTAGCAGATTTATATAGAGTTAACCTTTTAACAATTTATCGGATTATCAACGGTCAAAAACCACGAAATTATAATAATGTTGAAAGAAAACGTATAACAACAAGTACGGATGACCAATAAATTATTAGAGTTAAAAAGAAATAGTTTAAACAATTTTACTTATTTTACTATAAGAAACAGAACAATTTAATTCGGTTTAGCTCTACAATCACCAAAGATTAAGCCATTTATTACCAAAAACAAAAGGATGACAGATTAGCCTTTTGGAGACTATGGAGTGAACGACACTTATGTTATTGGCATTCCGTGTACTTTCCTGATGAAACAATGATTCGGGATGAACCATTTGGCTTTAAAAACAAAGTGTTGTGTGAGACGAGTTTTCAAAAATATTTACTCCCGGTTGTTAGAAAGAAAGCCCACCCTCGATAAGTAATGTGTTGGTTTGGTATTAAGTATAATCAACCTATCAAATGGAGAATTATATCTGGTACCTTAAATAGTAAAAAAATATTTCATTATGAAATGCATCACACTTACACGAGGGTTACTACTGTTTTTCAGGACAATGCTCCATGTCATACGTCCAAGAATGTAACGTTATATTCATCTAAGTTTACTATATTTGCTTTACATTTAGACAGTAGAGGGGCTAAAATAAAAAAAAACTATCTTTTACTCAATTGCCACCTAACAGCCCGGATACCAATGTTATTGAAATTTTTTTTAGTATGCTAAAGTGCAGCATTAATAAGCATACCGAAATTAAGGATTTATGTAAACGCATTCGGTTTGTTGTTCAAGCCTAACAACAAGCAATAACAATAAACAAAATGCATTTAATCCGCAACGTTACGCAGGCGTATTACACAGATTAAAAATTAATGCTCTACAATTTTTAATCATTGCTCAATGCTGTTATATACGCTAGCCATTCAAGGTCTAAACTTTAATTATTTTTAGTTAAAAATTTTAAAATATTAAAACATGTTTTATTTATAAAAATAACTAGTAAGAAATGCAGTCTAATTTTATTGTCTTTATTTTTAAAAATAAAACAGTTTTTGTAAAGTTATTAAAATACAAAATTATTAAAATAGATATTAATTATTGCTTTGTAAATTAATTTAATTAAAAAATTAAAATAACCGTTTCCTTAATGTTTTTGTGTTAAATTTTAGTAAATTTACGTCTTAGTTGCTCACTTTACACGTCCGTTCTGTAAAAATGTACTTTAATTTTATTACATTTGTATTTTTAAAAATTAAAAATACTTTTAAAAAATCATTTTAATACAAATTTGTTTAAAAATAAATAATCTCTATTTTTTATTAAAAATAATCTAATAAAAAATAATTACTTATTTTGTACCTATGTTTTGGAAAAGGTTAGTTTGTTTATGTCAAGAAAAAGAAATTATATAAATTATGAACATGTTTAAGAATAACCATATATATACAACATAAATGTGTCCATTACGTAGAAAATTAATTATTTTCTCTACTTTTTCTTTACTGTCATAGTTTTAAATATATTTTTAAAATAATGGGATTATAAAATAAACAATTTTTTGTTTACTATTTAACATTATCACATTTAAACAAGATAAACAGGTTATATTATAAGTTTACAACTTAAAAGTATATCAACAACAGTTTTAGAATGATCAATTAAAAATGGCGAAAATTACAAAAAATCTGAATAAAAACATTTGAAAAATTAAATTTCAACAAATACTTTAGGTTAACAAAAACAGCGTTTAGTAAAATGTTTAAATACGCTAAAAAAAGTGTTGCTTTATGTTTGCTTGAGTCATAAATGTTTTTTTGTTGTAATTGTTATTTTATTGTCTCATGTTTTTTTTTAAAGCATCATTATCATCATTATTAAGGATAAACATTTTTTGACAATAATTATTGCCCAGGGTAAGCTAAATTCCAAATCTTTTGCAAAAATACCAATTATTGCAAAGTTTACTTAATAAACAACACTTGATATGTGTTGACTTTAAATGTTAATTACATCTCTAGATAAAACCCTTTAGTAATCTTCATCAGCTGCAATCGTAAGTAAACGGATGCCCAACAAAGAAATTTATTTAAACAAGGGAGCTTAGCATATGTAAAAAAATGTGTTTGCGTGCTACAATATTCTTTTTAATTTTCTATTGTCTGGTTGATATTATTTTGTGGGTAATAGATGAGGTTCTATAGCCATTTTGGCTAGATAAACATAGCTAGTCTATTTTAATATATTTTTTTTATATTGTGTCATAGAAACAGCCAATAAATGTTAAAAGTTTTACAAACATTTGGAAGTTGTTGAAATATTATATGGTTGCATTAATAGAGAACAGCGAGCAAAATGGACAAGCTTTTGTACATCTATTTGGATGAAAATACAAGTTTCGCAAAAATAAAACAGAATAAATGTACTAAAGGCTTATATATTTTAATTTTGGCTTTAATTTAAATATTACTTTTATTTTATAAAAGTTTAGTTAAACAAATATAGGTTGCAGCAAAGAGGCAAATACAACGCCGAATATCTGGAAAGCTAGAATCTTTATTATTTATGACCAAGTATAGATACGTAAATTTATTATCCAGTAGGAGTGGGTTACTATTAACAATAATTACATTTTTAAAGATTACAAAACATATTGCAATTAACAGAATTAATAAATTTTATATTTAATTTTAGAAAAATTGTAATTTATAATTTATTACGCTGTAAACAAAAATTGAATTAATTAAATATTTTTAAAAATTATAAAATTTATTTTTTATAGCTTTAAAAGCACACAAATTAAAAAATGTTAGTTAATTATAATAAATTTAAATTTAATATTTCAAAGTCATATAAATATTGTTGATATATATATATATATATATATATATATATATATATATATTAAAAAATGTTGTAAATAGAGCTTGTTAACATAATTGTTGTAAAAATATACATGAACTTACCAATATGGAATTATAGTAACTACTATTTAAACGGTAAGAAATGTATACAATAATTTACACAAATTATATTTATTATTACGTCAACAATTTTGTTTTAAAAGAAATACGTATTTAAAATTATGCTTTTGGATACATGTTGAAATGCGTTTTTAGAATAAGTTTAATATAAGTTTAATTTATTTAAACTTCCAAAACCTTAAGCAAAATCCGAAATTTATATATTTGATTACCTGCAACTCCAATAAAAACGTTATTAATTTTCTTCCGATTTTTTAAAAATGTGTTGTTATGTTAACTTATCGTAAACAACGTACTTTGTATAAAAATATTATTTATATCATAAAAATAGTTTTAAAAGATTAGTACTTTAATAGTTTCAGATGGCAGAAGTTATAAATCAAGGTAATAGTTAGTTGTTGGCGTTATAAAATATGTTGTATTTTAAATGTATTTCAATTAATATTTTTGCAAACTACAGGTATTTTATAATAATTTTTAATAAATGAAAGTATAACGATTTGTTGTTAAAACAAATGTTTTTGTATATTATGATTACAATGTTTTACACAAATAACATTTTTATATACACTAATAATATATTGTTTAAAATATATAAAGTTTAAAAATATAAATAGTAATAAATTATTTTACAAACTGTACGTATATTAAATACATTTAAATACTGGTGTAAATAAAAAAAATTTAAATTGCATAAATGTATCGTAGTTAGTGAGTTGTTTATGAATAATTAAACTATTATATGTTATTGGTTAATTATTATGAGAATAACAAATTAGATGTTAAGTAAATAGCTAAAATTTAGGTAATTGACATACATGGATTAATAAATTTTTTTAATTATTATTATTATTATTATATTTGCTTATATATATATATATATATATGCCAAATGTAAACATTAAAATTAATTAATTTTTTTTCTATAACATAAATGTATTACCTATATTAATTGTTTATTAAAATAACTCTTAAGCATTATTTTATAAATCTGCACTAACATAATATCTTAAATATTTACTAAATGCCTTTACGTATTTTGTCGTAGTTTTATTTTAAAGCATTTAATAAAAAGTAGATGCATAACACTTCTAATAATCCTATTAATGTTTAAAAAAATTGTGAAATTACAGATAATTGTAGATTGGCTTGTCTATAATTCCTAGTTCTATGCGCACACAACAGTAAATATAATTAATTTCAAGAGGATCATTTGTGCAATTGTTTGCATAATGTATACTTATTTTATGAATTCCAATAAAAAAAAAATTTTTAAATTTAAATAAATATTGGTAAATTAATAAACTTTGTTTACTTGTTAGTATAATATAAATAGAATGTAAAAATATTGTTAATGAATTGTAAAATTTCAGAAAGGGTGTTGATTGTGCATAGTAAATATGTAATAATTGCAATAATATATTGAACTAAAATTATATAAAATTATTGTAGCTGGTGAGTTATTTTTTCATAATTAAAATAATATACACAATTGTGTCATTAATATGTCTGGATGACATAATTGTAAAATTTGTTAAATGTGTTTTTTAAAAACTTAGCAATTCAGTTAATAATTTATATATATATATTTATATATAATATAATAATATATTTTTGTATTCAAACTACATTAATTAACATTTTTAAAATAATGAATAGTAAAAAAAGTTGATTTATAAAAAATGTTTTTTTATTTTAAAAACGATAGCTGTCTGGAATATTCAAACTTAAATTACTTCAATGTAAAAAAATTAAATTGCTTTAAGTTTAAATAAATTTATAAAAATAATTAATAAAAAAATGCATTTCATTACATATATGTTTTTTTTACAAAAATATTATTATTTTAAAAATACGTGACTGCATGTACAGAAAGAAATTTACATCAAACATTTGGTTAGTAAATTATCACTCTTTTTTATTAACAATTTAGTATAATATATTTTAAAACAAATTTTTGTCCTCATTATTATTTTTTTATAATATGTACAAATTCTTGCGCAAAACTACAACTTTTAAACTAATTAGTGTTGAAAACGTAGTTAATAATATAAAACATCGGTAGCAATCAAATAACTCAAAGAAGTACTCAGTTTACTTATGGTATATGCAATACAATATATTAAGCAAAAATTACAATTGCAATTTTATTAATATCTACTGTTAATATAAAAAAATTATATAAAGGTTGATCGTGTTCAAAATTAAAATTTGGGTAAAATTATTAATATAAAATATAACGCCAAATATGAAAAAAAACACATGGAATACTTTTAGTTATCTAATGGTTGATTGAGTAATAAAGAACACAATGTTTAATAATCAATGTGATCGCCTTTTATTTTAACAATTTGATCAAGGAATGTTGTCGAGAAGATTGTTGATATATTTTTGTTTCATCTCATATTGAACAGCAAACTAATTACAATCACACAAATCCTCAATTCCAGTATGCTTATAAATGTTGCGTTTTATCATACTGAAAAATATCAATAACATTTATGTCCAAACTGTTATCTGGTAATTAAATAAAAAAAATGTTTTTTTTGATTTTAGCCGTACTAATGTTTAAATGCAAATATAAAACAAATAAACTAAACCTAGATTAATACGTTATAAAGCATGTTCCTGAAAAACATTAATAAGCCCGGTGTGACTAAATTGCATTTCATTATAAAACAACTTTTTTAATAATGAAACAAAGTTTTTACTATCCAAGATACCAAATATAATTTTCCATTTGAAAGGTTTATTATACTTAATACAAAACCAGCATATTTCTTGCAGATAATGGTATTTTTTTGTAGTTACCAAAAGTAAACGTTTTTAAAAATAAGACCTGCATATTACTTTATTTTTGTACCTAAATGGTTAATTCCGAATCCTTGTTTTATCTTCAAAATATACAGTGCGCAAATAAGACAATCTTCGTTCAATGTACTTGTTACAAAATATAAATTTACATTATTTTTGTTTTCTATGAATAAATGGTATAACTATTGGTGATTCACGTTTCAAACCAAATTCTTCTGCATGGCTTCTCACCATCGAGTAACTAAATTTGTGTAAATTATCTTTTACAATATTTAAAATAGGCTTGTAATTTTTTAAAAAGTCTATTAAAATGTTTTGATAATCGGTTTTCCTTATTTTTTTCTTCTATTATTATTTTACTTTTGTGATTTTCGTCTATTCAAAACACAATAAATTGTTGTAAGACTTACTCCATATAATTGCGCTAGTTGTTTAGGCAAACTACCATATTTTTTTTATTTTGTTATAATATGGTGTTCGTTGTCATTAATATAATAATTGTTTCTACCGTCGGTATTTGTTATACAGTACAAAAACAGATAAGAGAATTAATTGGATTCAAAAAGTTAATTATAATTTAAAATTAAAATTATGTATTTAATTTTAATTAACATTATGATGTTACAATTAGGTCAAAGTTTAATGAATATATTGTATCTGTTAAACGTTGTTTTTAAAAATATTCAATTTTCGCCTACTGACCATTTTAAACTAAATATTTCTAAGTAAATGTAAGGCACTTATTAAATATTTTATATTATTTTAATTTTTTAACATTTATTTTACTAAAAAATAATTAGAAATAACAAATTAATTAAAATATTTTTTTGAGTTTTTAACACTAGTTTAATCAGAAGCTGTATATTAAAAAAATAAAATTTAAAAGAAATGTAAAAACTAATTAATGCATTTAAATTAATTGTAACAAATATTTTACCCTAATATTATTTTGACACATTAAAATAAAATACTTTAATTAATAAAATATTTAGTAATTACATTTCATTGTCATTAATATGGTAATATTTTGAATTGATTTTATAAAACGAAAATAAATTAATCCGATTCACAAGGTCAATAATAATTTAAAATTAAAAAGCCTAATAGATTATTAAACAAATTATTTTTTTAAAAATAATAAAAATATGTTTAAGCACAATTTAAGTGATAAAATATTAATTTTGATTAGTATTATCACGTTACAATTAGATCAAATTTAAATGTATAAATTTTTGCTACTATTAATGAAATTAAGCACACAAATTAATAATAGCCCAATTATTAAAACAATTATTCAAATTAATAGAACAATTATTCAAATTAATAGAATAATTATTGAAATTATTGTCTACGTTTATATAAGCGTTGTTTATGAAATATGCAATTTTCACCGACTCAGTATTTTAAAATAAATATTTTTAAGTAAATGTAAAGCACCTATTAAATAGTTTACATTATTTTATATTTTTAATGTTTATTTTTAGCAAACAATAATTAGAGATTACAAATTCATTTTTTACACTAACTTATTGAAAAGCTGTAATAGTCAGCCACTTGAGGGTTGTTTGTAAATATAATTCCGTTAACATCTGTTATCAATTATCGCTCAGTTTTATAATGCCTAAATAAATTTAAAGTTTGTTTTTAAGATTTCATTAATACAAAAAAATTAAAGTTTGTATAAAGCTTGTGTAAAACCTAAAGTAATCGCTAAAGCATTTAGAATACAATTATCTACTGTCTACAGAGCAATAAACAATAAACCCTGTCTCAAAACGCATATAGGTATATATATAACATCCTCAAATAAACAAAATAATTATTTTATTGGTACTCAACTGCATAGACGCAAAGCGAAATAAATAAACAATATTTAAATAACTTTTTTTATTCCATTATAAGAAGACACATGAAATCAAGAAAATTATTGTTAAAAAAATTCATTAAGCAGTCAATTAACCATTAAAATAAATTTGTACAAATAATAACTTTAATAAAAAAAATTTATTAAAAGTTTTAAATAATTTTAATAGCGAATTAAAACAAAATCCTTCGGGGCATTTAACAATTATTCAGAATAACGCGACAGTTCATACATTAAATAAGGTAATGTATTTTTTAGCATAACTTTTAATTTACTATAATATTTGTGTATTTCGACTGCAAAAAATATAAAAAGTAAAAATCTGGCTTTGTTTAGCTCCCTATTTATACTCCAGATTTAAATGTTACAAAATCGATTTTAATATTTTCAAACGTGAGGTTAACCGCTTAAATAATAACATCTCGCTAGTAAAAAAAAATAATTTTATTATACTCAATCATATTAAATTATTATATTATATTAATACGCTGGTCAACCCGTATGCAAAAAGATTACATGAAATAATTAACTACCAAGGCTCAAGTTTTAAATACTCCAATAATATGTTTGTAACAATGATATTAAGTTTTTGACGAATTGTGTTTATGATTTACGTATTAGCAAATGATGGTTTTATGTTTTATTACGAGAGTGGATGTTGTTCTATATAAAAATAAAAAATTATTTTTGCAAATGATGTTACTTAATGTGTAATGCTAAATTATTATTTAAGGTATGTATTTGTATAAGTTAGATATATCTAAGATAAATAGATAGAGCATAATTCTATAAAGTATTACAGTGGTACCATTTTTGCACGTCAACCGTATATATATATATATAATTATACAATAAAACAACTAAATAATGTTTAATTTAATTTATAAAATAAAATAAAATGTTATTAAGTTTTGGGTACATTTAACTTCTTTATTTATTTAAGTAATAATATGTGCACTTAGTAACAATTATCATATAAAATTATTTTTCCTTTAAAAGCGTCTTACAAAAAGATACTTTATTGTTATAAATTAATAGTTGATAAACTGTGTACAAAATTTAAAAACTGAAAGGTTTTATTATTATTGTCTTTACTAATATAAATATAAGCATTTATAATGTTTATACATTTTTTTTTAATTACAGCAATTATTTAAATTGCGGGCCTTCGAATGGTTGCGCCACATTTGTATAACACCGGAAATACATACTTTTTTACCGTTAAATTGTTTGTATTTTTTAAATGTCTCAATATTTTCCTTCCTATAAATCAGTTTTTTTTCTAAATTTTTATTAAATGGAATCGACCAAAATAAAATTCAATTGAAATACTCTTGTCTCACTAAAATCCTGAATTTCGATCATTCCCAAATTTAATTTTAAACAGTTTTTCTGACAAATTAAAATACATAATTTTTCAAAATAAACGTAAATTGTATCATGGTGGTTTTCAAAAAGCTTTAAAATTAAAGTTACTTAATTAGATGTCTTTACCGCTACTAGTGTTATTAAAATGCAGGTCAATAGTTTAAAATATTTTTATTTATGACCTGTTATTACGAATAAAGTATATATAAATAGCTGTATGATATTAATCAAAGAATCGTGGTTAAATAAATATGTTGATAATAGTCTTACAACACTTGATGGGTTTTTCCTAATTTGACTTGATCAAAATGTTGCACTAAGAATTATGGAAAAGGCCTTATTACACATATTAATAAAGAATACTGTAATAATCCTAAATCAAAAGTTGAATAATCGCAAAATGGAATTGAGTGCTTAATTGTCAATTGCAAAAATAAATATACATCTCACTATAAAAAATTTTGACATTATAAATTTCTACATAGCACTTACCGCCAGCACTGTGGAACTTAATTATTTCTATAATCAACTAATTGATTATCTTATCAATGTTGATAAAAACACGTTAATCATACTAGCTGGTGATTTCAATGATGCAAATGCTAACTTACTTAAACTAATAAACTTTACTAACCAAGTTAATTTTTTTTAAATACTTCAAAAAGAACTAAACTATATTTTTACAAATGCCCCTGATTATTTTTTAGTAAAACAACATACACGTTTTTAACAACTAGCTATTCCATTATTCATCTGTTTTCAAAAATATACTCGAAGCATTATCATTCAAAATTTTTAAAGCTTATTTTTAAATCATTCATCAATGTGCAAGATACATTAACTTTAAATCCTCCTTAAATCCTATTACAATAGTAAATCAAGCAAAAATTACTTAAACGTTTTGAGCTACTTGAAACACGCAACCACAAAGGAACTATTTCTCAAAAAAAAACAGTTTATACAAATTGGTCGTAATAAATCAGAGTTAACAGAAAATAATAATGGAGTTCTATAAGCTGCAGTACTATCTCCGGTTTTGTTTTCACTGTACGTAGATCTATTGTAAGTGCTCAAGAAATCACATTTGTTCAAATGTGCAAATGATATGGTCTTGTGCACAAACATTTCTTTAAATAATGATCTAAACAAATTTGAAAGTTCTATCAATAAAATTGAACAATTGTCTACTAACTTTGATGTCAATTTTAATCTATCAAATGCAAACTGCTTAAATTTACAACCTATTAACAAAACATTCAAATTAAATCAAACAGACATATGCACGTGTAACAAAATTAAGTATCTTAGTGTAAACATAAATAGTATACTTACCTGGGGTGATAATGTACAGCATTTATTTATAAAAATTCAATCCTTATGCTACTAAATAAACAGATTAGGGAAACTAAATGTTGACAATTATATTACTAAATTGTTCGTTACATTACAATTTTATTTTTTTAATATTATATTACTCACCTGTAATTTTTCTTGGTATATTAAAACAAGATTATGTTGTTTTAATAAAATGTATATTATTGGTATTAAATTTTGCAGGAATCAAGTAGTATATCTTATTAAATGATATTGTTAATAAACATTTTAAATCCTGTATACAATTAGTATCAAGGATTAAAAATAATAACAATCACCCACTACACGCGTTTATAAACATTTCTAAAACTTCTGCACATGAAAACCAAAACTAATCAATACACAAATTTATGTCTGCCATACTTATCCACAATATTGATTAATCTAGAATCAAACAAAATTGAACTACTACAAACCCATCAAACTAGGAATTATTTCACCCACGCATTTATTTGAACTAATTTGAACATCTTATAGTATAATTTAGCAAGTGTGCCTTATAGTGACTCATTCAATGCATCGCAATTTTGACTATTTTTGAAAATCACATGTTTATTGTTTTGACGATAATTAATATTTATTAACATCTGACATTTTATTTCATTTTGCTCACATTATGTAAATTGCTACTTTTTAATTTTTGTTATTATTTTTTATTCATGGTAAAAATGTATTTTACGCTGAATGTATTTCTAGTAAGATATTAATGCTTAATAATAATAATAATAATTTATGTACATTTTTCTATTATTTAAAATACAGAATATTTTAAATAATCAAAACAGTTAATGACTAGATGACAAACAGAAATACATTAGTGTTTTACTTTACCAATTGACAAATTGTGCACAGAATGCCAACATTAAAATGTCTCTCTCCCTCTCTTCTCTTTCTCTCTCTCACATACACACACTCTCTCTCTCTCTCTCTATATATATATATATATATATATATATATATATATATATATATATATATATATATACTATTAAAGAGCATAAACAATTTTGTATTAATTAATTTTACCGTCTTTTTCCATTATTATTTTTTTTATCATAACATGTAACAGTGATAATTATATTTATCCTACTAATTTACATATATTATTTTTTTATTTAAAATACAGAACATTTACATATTTGAAACAGCAATGCGCTAAACTTGTAATTAATATAATTTAGTATAAATTGCATTCAATCAAAATTTGTTTTATAAACAATTAACAAAGTAAATATTATTTAACATTTAAATGATATTAAGATTAAACGTGTTAAAAAATATACTTATTTTATATATCATAGTATGATTAATGTAAAAATAATTTATGCAAATTACGGATAAAAATTACAAATAAAAACTCAATTAATTAATTAATTAAACTATGTGCTAATTGTGACATTAAATTCGTTTAAATATTATTTAGTTGTAATAACATAATATAAAATAATTGTAATTTGTGAGTTATTTTTAAATAATTAAAATATAATATATAACTGTGTAATTGTTATGTAAAGAGCAAATTAGGTTAAGAAAAATATTCAAAACTATGCAACTAATGTATGTACTTTTAACTGTATATTACATTTTTTAAATGCTAATAAATAAAATATTATCTAATAAAACTGTATTATTCGAAAAAATAAATTTTTTTAAAAAGATTAAATGTAACTTAATTTACATAGTATAAAATGTGTTAATAAAATTGTGTGTGCATTGAACCCGTTTACTATTACGAATATATACAAAAAGAAATTTTTTTAATAAAAATATTATAAAAATATGTTGGTTTCTTAATTTAACAATTGATAAACTGTGGGCAAAATAACCACATTAATTCTTTTAATTATTATTTTATGTATTACCGTTAATGTAATTACTATTAACGCACACTATTAGATTTTATAAATTAGAGTAGTTTTTATGATCGCATTATTATAGTGTTATCACAAAAATACTAACAATAATTACTTTTATACCACTAATATATATATATATATATAT
Organism: Cardicola forsteri; assembly: GCA_025895645.1. NCBI lineage: Eukaryota > Metazoa > Platyhelminthes > Trematoda > Strigeidida > Aporocotylidae > Cardicola > Cardicola forsteri. Next base: position 29,504 of record JAKXYG010000735.1, on the reverse strand, counting down.
ATATATATAATTCCTGTATTAAATATAAAATGCGTTAACATATTTAAAATAAATACAAAACATTTGCAATTACATTGTAAATTACAAGAATATTTAATGTACTGAGTGTTAAATACTGGTTAACAACAATGAATTTCAATAACAGCTAACATATTATGTATAATTTAATGTTTAAATTATTTTACATTAAACGTGTTTATATATACGTTTATTATATATATACATACATATATATATGTAAAAAGTTTTATAAAATAAATTTATTTTGATTTTAATTTATATAGCATAATAAAATGTAATTAAATTTTGTGCACATTTAACTTCATTATTTATTTAAATAACACATAGTGCATAGTAGAAAAAATGTAATATGTAATTATTTTTTATTTAGTGTTGTAAATTAAAGTTTGAGAAAATGTAGACAAAATATAAAATTTTAAAGTTTTAAATATTATCATAATTATTAATATAAATGTATCCACTTTTCATCTTTATTTTAATGTTTTTATTAATTAAAGTATTTGTTTATTTTAATAGTATAGTGTAATATCTATTATCATTATTGTATTAATATAAATGTAATTATTATTAACGCATATAAACACTAATTGCAAGTGTTTAAAATAATCTTCTTCATAAACATATTATAATTTTATCAAAAACTATTTACAGCAATAAAACATTTATTAACTTTTTTTACTTTGATTATTGAATGTTTTACATTATTAAAATACACATTAGAACAACAAAACAAAACTATAAAATTATCCTTTACATAATGATTATAATTAATGTGCTTTATTATAAATAATGTTTAATAAAAAATAATTTTTAATAACAATAATTACACTATTAATTATAAACAATTGTGATAGTTTTCACATTACGAATAAAAATATGGATTAAAATCTCACTAAACTTACTTTCTAATTATAAGCTAATTTTCGTATTAAATTGAGCTTAAATAAAAGTTTAATGTATGTATTTAAAATAATATAAAATTATTGTAGTTAGTAAGTTATTTGTAAATGATCAACATTTGAAAAATATTTAACAATATCGTTTATTCAAATAATAATGTGTCTACAAAATAAAATAATATATAAAAGTATTTTATATATAAACGAATTTTTTTAAAATATTTAAGTATTATTAATTCATAGTTTGCATAATGTGTACAAGCTACAATGTTTATAAATTTTTATTGCTATTACTATACAAATATATGTGTAACCACTATTAATTTTAACAACATAGATCACGATTTAAAATAACAATCTTGATTGAAAGTTTCAAAAGTTTTTAAAAAATAATTGGATTAAAGCTATTAGACTGATACCAATTATTTACATTATCTGTCCCTATATTATGTATACACAATGTTCAAATAATAGAACAGCACAACAACACAACATATTTCTAATTTAAAACAATAATTACCTTTAACGTACACTACCATTAATAGTAGTAAATACAACATTGGTTTAAAAACAATTAACACATTATATATAATTGACTGTTTTGATTGTATTAACATTAAACGTGATTAAATACATATTTGCTGTATAAATAATAATAAAATTAACGTTAAATTATGCATTTACAAATTATGAATAATAATAAGTTGTAAGAACCAATAAAACTCGTTTTTATAAACAATGTGTTAAATTTTTATGTTAAATACTTTTAAATATTGGTTTAGTGCATTAACTGAAAGTGATATAAAACTACTACAGAAAGTAAGTTATTAATAAAAAATTATGATTTAAAAATAATTTTAAGTTTTTTAATTTTTTAAATAATAAATTGTACACCAAATAGTACAAAATTATTTTTAGTTTTGTACATTGACTGTTAATAAACTGTGTAGAAAATATACTGTTTATAAGTATTTGTTATCATTAATTTATAAATACATCTGTAACTGCTATTAACTTACACTAACAATTTACAATTAACTAAAATTATCTCTATAATTAAAACTTTCAAATGTTTTTTAAATACATTTACATCAAAAGAATTAAATTGATGCCGTTAATTACTTTAACTGTTACGCTACACTAACCACAAAATGTTCATAATAAAATCAAATAATAAAACAGCATAACAACTCTACATATCTACAATCTAAAGCGGTAATTATCGTTAATGTACAATACCACCAACAGTGGTAACTATAACAATAGTGCAAAAACAAGTAACACAATATATACTAATCACCATTTTGACAGTTTTCACATTAAACATGATTAAATTCATACTCTATTTACAAAATATACAAAAATGAATGTAAAATTAAGTATCTATAAATCATGAGTAATTATCAGTTCCAAAAATCGATAAAATTCGTTTACTAAACTGCATTAAATAAGTTCAAAAATATTGATTTATTGCATTTATTAATAATGATATATAAAAACTTCAGTCGGTAAGTAATTTTAAAATTATTACGGTTTGGTGTAATTTTAAGATGTTTAATTGTTCGAATTATAAATTGTTCAACAAAATAGTACAAAAATATTTTGTATTTTGTAAATTAACCGTTGAAAAACGTTTTACATAATGCGATAATTATTAGTATGTATTATTATTAATTTATATATATAAGAGTAATTACAATTAACTTATACCAATATATTTTAATTAATTAAAATAACTTCCTAGGCGGAAGGAATTTAACTTCATAATTAGATTAATACTATTGGTTTACATTAAATATTACTTTACTATATATACATAATGTTTTACATTTTGAAAGTAAATAGTAGAACAGCACAACAACGCTATATATTTATAATTTAAAGAGGCAATTATTTTTAATATAGAATACCACCAACAGTGGTAAATACAACCTTAGTGTAAAAACAGGTAACACAATGTATATTATTAATTGTTTTAATTGTTTTCACATTAATCATGTTTACATACATATTCGTTTTATAAATTATACTAAAGTGAATGTAAAATTATGTATTTATAAATCATGAATTATTATAAGTTTCAAAAACTGATAAAACTCGTTTATTAAGCTGTGTTAATTTTTTTGTATGAAGTAAGTTTAAAAATATTGACTTTGTGCATTTTTTTTTATGTATAAGAATTTCACGTAGTGATTTATTTTGAATGCGTTTAAAATCTTTAATTTTTTTAATAATAAATTGTACACTTAATTTTACAAAAATACATTTTAGGGTTGAAAATTAAATGTTGATAAACAGTGTGCAAAATGCAATAATTATAAATTTCTATTATCATTAATTTATATATGTTAGCGTAAATTTTAATAACATATAGCGACATTTTTTAATCAATTAAAATTATTTTCCAATGTTTTCAGAAAGTAATTTTATTATTGATAATTCTATTTATACATTTCATTTACTTTAAGTGTTCGTTTACTTTATGTACAAAGTGTTTTCCCTTATATAAGCTGATATTAGAACTGCTTAATTAAGCTTTCCAACTGTGATTTTAAAGTACGTTTAATGTAATTTATAGTTAATTTTGTTAAATTCAAATCTTGCTTAGAAGTAATTATACACCTTATTTATTAACTTTTTTATTTGTTTACATGCACCTTATTTTTATAAATTATACTAAAATTAAAGTAGAAATATATTTTTAAAAATGAATGAAAATAAGTTTAAAATCCCACTAAATGTTTTTCCTTAACTAATTTTTTATATATTGGTTTAATATATTTATTTAAAATAATATAATTTTATTGTGGATAATGAGTTATTTTTAAGTAATTAAAGTTTGAAGTGTGCTGTATTCCTTTATTTATTCAAATAATAATTTCTGCACATATTTATATAAAAAAGATATTTAGTGTTGTAAATATACAATTTATAAAATGTTTACCAAATTCAAAGTTTAAAATTTTTTATTATTATTACTTTATTATGATAAATGTAATTACTTTTAACGTGTAACATCATGTTTATAATTGGGTTAATATAATGTAAATACTATATTTATTCTAACATAAAAAGCTAAATGTGCACATTTAATTTACGTTTAATTGTGTTTTTAATGTTATGCAGCTTAAAATATTAATTTAATGCTGTTTTTTTAAGGTTTATTTTTATACAATTAATTTTTACATTCGATGCAGTACTATATAAAATTATCTTTTATAAATATAAATAGTAGAATAGAGAATAACAGTGTTTATATATTTCATAACAAATTGAGTACAAAAATATAAAAATTAAAACATTTTGGTATAGCCATTTTGTTTTAAACGAAACTATTATTAACGCATAAAATAAATATTGTTTATTTTTTAGTGCATTTTTTTTAATTTGACAACATATTTTAGTACCAAAATAAATAAATAAATAAAATTTACATGTGTGAAATTGATATGCATTATTTAGTTTTTAAATTATATTAAGTATTTTAATTATAAAAGTGAATAATACAAAATAATAAATAATACAATTTATAATAAAATAATCATTTATATATGTACTCATAAAACATTTTTATCAAGTTAACATTAAAAGTATTTAATAATGTAGACTTTGCACTAATAATATATTTTTATCAAATTTACGATAAAACGTTGTTATATTTCGCCGCATTAAACTGAGTTTAGCTTACATTTAATATTTTGCATATAATTTTATAAACTGTACATGGGATATGGGGAAACAGTTTTTAAAAACAAAATATAATAATTTAAAAATAAATTAAAATCAGTTTATTTCATAAATTAATTATTAATAATATAATGTTTATGTCTTTAACATTAATTTTAATTAATGCAGAATGTAAGTTATTTTCATTTGTTAAAACAGCTGTTAATTAATAAATTTGTTTTAACAACATATGCAAAGTTATGCAAATAATTGTAAAATAATGTAGGGAAATAATTGTTATGTTTACAAGTCTTGTTAAATAAATGTTTAATTTAATTAAATTAATATGTATACAAATTTTAATTAAAAAATTAAAATTTTATTCGTTTTTACAATATTTATTTGACAAATTTAATACATTTTAACAATTTGTATTATAAAATGCTTAATAAAATATTTTTGGTAATTATTGTTAGCTTTTAATATTTAACTATAAAAAAATATTAAATAAAAAAACTATTCAAATTAAAAAAAAATAACAAAATAGATTTTATTAATAATGCACAGTTTAACCGCTGTAAAATTTATCTAATACACTATAATTAGTAAAATTTTAAAAAATCTTGTTGAAAAAACGTTTGGAAATTTAAAATAAAAATATAGTTTATTATTTTACAAACGGTGTGTTAATTTGATTTATTAAATACTTGTACAAATTTTTCTTATTTATTTAATTTGTATTATTTAAATTATTACAGGTAGTAAGTTATTTTTTATTAATTGAAATATTACATATAATTGAGAAAATACAAAATAAGCAAAATATTAAGTGTAAATTTAAATTTTTAACTTTGTGCAATGTATTTGCATTTATTTCTCTTTTTTCTCTTTACAGCTTTTCCATCTTTTATGAGGGGTCGTTGTTTCTGATCAGCATTCTCTCATTTGTTTAATGTGCGTTATGTCTTTTAAGGATTTATTTCTGGCTTTAGCAACTCTATAGAACCTCTTCTCTGCTTCAGGTATCTCCAGGTCTTTATACATATTATCTCACACTTTTGTTTTTGCCACTGCTACTGCTCTTTTATCTACCCTCTTTGCTTGTTCATATTCTAACATGTTGGTTTCCAATTCTTTTAAATCCAATTTCTTCTATTTATTATTTTATTTTTAACCGCTTGCTAAACTTCAATATTCCACCATCAAAATTCTTTGTTTGCAGGTGCATTTTTCTCAAATGTTAACCGTAGTACCTTTTCAGCTTATTTGGTAATCACTCTCCCGTTTAATGTCTACCATTCCTGCATTACTCCGAGGACTTTCAGTTTTGTATGACCTCATTTTTAAATTGTTTGATCAGGTTGGGTTTTTTTATTCCCACCATTTTATTATTTTCCCAAATCTTTATTACCTTCTTTTATTTGTTTATAAAGCCTATTTTTTAGCACCAATTTGTGTTGCGTGGCAACTTTTTCTCCATTTATCATTATGCAGTCTTTTACCCACTTTATATCTGTTTTCCTTTTTGCTAGAAAATTTATCTGGTTTTGTTTTCCACCTATCTGATATGTAGCCATTTGGTTTTTCTTTTATTAAAAAATATATGTTTATCAGAGCCATGTTTTGTAAGACCATACACTCTAAAATTATTTTACCATCTTCATTTGTATATTTAATTCTCCATCCACCGTGACATCTCTCAACACTTTCTTTATACTGTCCTACATTTCCGTTTAAATCAGTCCCAAGTATTATTTTATCTGTCATGGGAAGGTTCCAAAGTATTTCCTCAGGGTGTTTCCAAAATTTATCTTTTACTTTTTTTTCAAGTCCAACTTGGGGAAGCGTATGCGCTAATAATATTAATGTAGGAATCATATATATTCAGATTCACTATTTCTTCTTGTTTGCTGAACTTTTTTATTTCTACTAGATTTTTTCCTGTTTTAATTAATGTTTTAATTGTGCTGAAAGCTACTTCTACTGAAGTATCTAAGCCAATAACCATAAATAATAAATAATAAATAAATAATAAAATGATAGGTACTCATTCCTTCCTGAATTTCCACTGTACAGCCATTTGTGTCCAGTTGCCAGCTCTTCTGCTTTTTTTACCCTTCCATCTTGTCTCTTAAATGCATAGTATGTCCAGTTTTCTTTTTTTTATTAGTTAAGCAATTTTATTTTACTTGTTAAAGATCCAATATTTAATGTGCCCACTCTCAACTTCCTTTTTATACATCTCCTTAAGACCAACTTCTTTAGTTTGGTTTTTCCATTTCCAGGCTGCCTTTGTTGATTTATCAACTAGTTTGGATCAGAAATAATTTAATCTAGCTAGTCCCATAGCCTGGATAAAAAAAGAGGGTTCAAATGCAAGGTTAGCAACCTGGCTTTTGTAAAAAATTTATACTGCTACGGAAACAATAAGAAAACGCCATTCCGGCAAACAACAGCAAAGAAGTAATTGCGCGTATCTCGATGACAGAGTTACACAAATGACAGGGTTGATTGAAAGCCGAAAAAAGGGTCAATCTTCGATTTGCAGAATCTTCAATGCCAAAACCTTAACCACTGTTGGGACGTGGAATGTGCTCACACTTTTTTGTACTGGACAGTTAAAACAAGTCCTTTAAAAAATGAAAATATACAACTTAGATATTTTGAGTATTAGCAAAATGCAATAGAAAGACCAAGGTTATTTCAAGAGTGGATATACATCAATTTTATATTTTGGACACAAAGAATATCATATTAATAGAGTTAGTATGATGTTGAGTAAAAATGCTGCTAAAGCTATAATTGAATGGAAACCTGTGAATCACCGTATTATTTCAGCTAGATTCAACACCAGATTTGCAAAAGTAACAATTGTGCAAGTAAATGCCCCAACTGAGGCTACTGAGGAGAACCAAAAAGATATTTTTTATAATCAATTACAAAGTTTGTTAGATGATGTGCCAAGAAGAAACATCAAAATTTTGATTGGTAATTTTAATGCAAAATTGAACAAAGACAGATCTGGGTACTCCTCAAATGTTGGACCACATGGCTATGCTAATAGCATAAATGATAAAGGTTATAGGTTGTTGACGCTAAACTGTCATTGTGAAATGAGTGTTGACAACATTTTTTTTTGCTTATAAAAATATACACAAAAAAACGTGGGTTTCTCGAGATGGAAAAACAAAACGAGGTTGATTACATTTGAATTAGCACAAAATGGCGATCTTAATTGCAAGATGTATGTGCAGTGCAGATGTTGATTCTCATCACAATCTTGTTGTTTTAAAAATTTTGTTTAAAATTAAAAACAATAGAAATCACAAAAATATTACATCCATTTTTGTGTATGAAGCTTAAACAGTCAAATATCTCAAATCAATTTTACAATTCCTTAAAATATACATTTCAAAATCTAAAAAGAGTAAAAAAGTCTGATGATCAATGAAAATTGTTTCATAAAACAATTACAAATTGTGCAGCAAATATGCTAAGTAAAAGATGTCACTCTACAAAAAAGCAATCAATTTTATCAGTCTTATGGAATTTAATTGATCTTAGAAAGAAAAGAAAATTAGAGAAAGGTCAATCTAACAATTTTGTTATTTAGAAACTATTTGATGATAAATATAAAATTTTAGATAAACAGGTTAAAAAAAAAGCTGCCACAAAGATAAAATTGATTGGCTAGAAAACAGATGCGGAGAAGCAGATAAGGCAGCAGCAAAAAATAATTCCAAAACTCTGTATAAAATTGTAAAACAACTATCGGCAGTAAGAAAGAACACCGATATTCCAATCAAAAGAAATAATGGTCGTTTATTTTTAACAAATAATGAGCAATCATCTAAATGGGTAGAACATTTAAAAAAAGTATTTAATCAGTCTATGCCAAATACTCTCAAAGATTTTGATAATGATAGTGATATGAATGTGACTCAAAATCCGGAAATATGCATTGATGACATTTTTGTAACTAAAGTGATTTATCCAATTCAAAGGTTGAAAAACAATAAAACAGGAGGTCTTAACAAAATAACTGCAGAGATTCTTAAACAAGGAGTTGACATTGTAGCAAGTAAGCTTGCTCATTTATTTAATGTTATATGGCATAATGAACAAGTTCCAAATGATTGACGGCAAGGAGTAATTGTTACCCTTCCCAAAAAAGGAGGTCTGAATGATTGCAATAATTGGCGCGGAATAACCTTATTGTCTGTTTCTAGTAAAGTGTTTTGCAAAACAATTTTAAATTGTTTAAGTAATGCGGTAGATAAACACTTTTGAGAACAATGAGCTGGTTTTTGAAAAGGAAAAATCTGTATTGAACAAATACTGACCTTTCGTAACATTATTAAGCAAAGTCAAGAATTTTTAGCAATTACTGACAATCAATTTTATTAATTTTATAAAAGCTTTTGACAGTGTTAATTAATAATTTTCGTAAAAAATTGTTAAGTTTTACGGAATACCGTTACAATATGTGAATATTATGCGTTTGCTATACCAAAAGTCAAGTTGCTGTGTTCAAACAAAAAGTGGTCATACTGTTACGTTCGAAATTGTCACGAGAGTACATCAAGGATGTATTTTGTCACCGTTTTTGTTTTTTCTGATAATTAATTTTATTATGACTCAATCCACGAATAACTTGTTTTATGGTATCAAATAGAACCAAGGCAGATTAACAGATTTGGATTTTGCAGATAATATTAATCTGCTCAGTAAAACAGCATAAATGATGCAAAATATGACAACACGACTCAGTGATATCAGTTTCCGTATTGGTTTACAGATTAATTGTTTAAAGACAAGTGTTATGCATAAAGTCAAACAATAATTTACTCATCAAAAATAAGGGATAAAATATTAATACTGTTGATTCCTTTACATATCTGGAAAGCATCATTGGTAAAGACGGACAAATCGAAATTGATGTTAAAGCCAGACTTGGTAAAACAATGTCAGATTTTAATAGACTCAAATCAATATAGTCATGTTTTTCCATTCGCCTGAAATGAAAACTTTGTTTGTACGCATCAATAATCATTCCTACGGCAATATATGGGAGTGAAACGTAGAAACGTACGAACAACATTGATAAGATTGTGCATGTATTTTATCGCCGGTTTCTTAGAAGTATTTTAAAGATTACCTGGCGCGATCAGATTTTAAATAATAAAATCATAAATAGAACTAATTTTCGTTTACTTCATGACATTATTACAATTGAACGAAGGAAACTACTTGGTCAAATTCTACGTTTACCGCCCGAAAGAACAGCATGAACGGTTTTGGAATGGACATTTGTAAATGGTAAAAGGAAAGTTGGCAGACCAAAAAAAATTTGGCTAAGATCTATTCGGGAAGATCTAATTGAAATGAAAGTATTATGGGCACAAGCAAAACGTTTGGCAAAATGTTTAAATACATGGAACCATTTTGTTTTCTCATGTTCTCTTTGAATTACGAGACTTTGATGTTGTTTTTTACTGTAATTGTTATCTTATTGCTCCATGCTGATTTTTTTTAAGCAAAACGTTTTGTAATAATAATAATAATAATAATAATAATAATTTAAAATTATAATTTCTTTACATTTAATTTACTTACTTATAAAACGGTTTTTTTTAGAAATGCAAACAAATATGATACTTGACTGACAAATTATGTAAAATTTTAAACTGTATTTTACTATGTACAATGTTTATTATTTAAAATGTAATTAATATGAATGCAGTGTGTAAGTTTTATTTTATTAAAAAAATATTTTTCTCAATTTTTTTAATAAATTTCTATAACAAAAATATTTGTAATAACTTACATACATTACTGCAACTAATTCTAATTATTTGATTATTTTACATTTTAGGTTATGTTTTAATGTTTGAAATAATGTAAAACATTAAGGCAGATATACAACAATATTTTTAAACATCTGTTTTTTTTTGTTATAAACAAATTTATTATAAAATTAATTAATAATTTAAAATTTGTTCACAATAAACATGTTTATATATACATTTATTATATACATTATACGGAGTATAATGTTAAAAATATTTTTAATTACAATAAGAAATATAGAAACTTAATAATTTAAGACTCATATTTACTATTATTCTTTACACTATGTATATAAAATAAGCTTAAATATAAAATTAATTTATGTTTTACAATTTTTTTTAATTCAATGCAGCTCGTAAGTTATTTTGTTATGATTATATAATTTTGACACGATTAAGTAGCTATACAACTCTATTGAGTAATACATTAACTATTATACATATGTTTTAGTTTGCTATAATTTATATTTACGTCAAAATTAATAATTTAGTTTTAGTTTTTAAACGTTTGAATTATGCTCTTATACAAATAAATTTACAAATTACATTAGGGAGTGAATTATTTACATATTTATAAAAAAAATAGTTTTGTTATTAGAGTACATTATTTAGCACTTTAAAAAATTATTAAAAACGATTTTATAAAACTTGTTTTGTAAAAAAAAATATATTTTAATCTACTATAAAAAAACAATAACTGCCTGGAATATTTATTTGTAATTAAAAATGTAGATTGCTTTAATTTTTAATATATTTAGTAAATTGATAAATAAATAAATAATTATTTTTTTTCTAAAAATGCGAGCTTAATATAAACAAAGAATTTTGCACTAAACTTTTGATTGGTCAATCAAAAACAATTTAATAATAACTTAATGTAAATAATTTAAAAATTCCTTTGTTTTATAAAAATTGGAAAAATAATAGATACGTATAATAAAAATGTTAGTACATTTTTAGGTAATTTGACCAAGTTTATTTTATCAATTTACTTTGGATTACGCTAAATTTCTATTACGTAATGAAATTAAATCAGGTAAAATGTAATGCTTCAAACAGAGTGACGTTTAGTAAATTTTAAGAATTTGTAAAGTAGACGTATTTAGTATGTACAAATTTTTATTAAATAAAACAATTTTTAATTATACATAAATGGACTTGTAATGCTTCTCCGGATTTAATATGTTATTTGTGAATTTGCACAGTAGTTGTTAGTAGTAGTTAATTTATATTTTTGTCTAGAAATTAGTAGAATTAAAATATGTTTTAATGCTCAATGATTTGTTATCTTAAAGATGTCAAAGTGTAATTAATCTAAATAACAAGAAATATTATTGAATCAGTAATTATACAAACTCCCATTGAGTCGGGATACAAGATACAGAATAAATTACGAGTTAAATAGAAAAAACTCTTTTTAATTCTCGGTTCTGAAATATCAATATCTCTGTGTAAAAAAAGAATTTAAACTGGGGAAATAAACAAAAAAAATTAAATAAAATTAAGGAGAGCGTGTTTATTATATGCCTGTCTGAAGGAGTAAAGAAAGGATACTGAAATAATGTGTGATGGCAAATTATTCCACACTGAAATGACCCTGTGGGAAAAATAACAACCACAGAGTTGGGTACAAACACCAGGCTTTAAAAACTTTAACTTATGTTTTTTTAATAAATTCTGTAAAAAAAACAAAAAAACAATGCACTATGACCAGAATATAACTGTTGGTAAACTAATATAAGGTTAACTAGAAGTATTCTGTCGGATAAACGGAATAACGTTTTAATTTAAAATGATCAACCTTATAAAGGATTTTTGGGTAATATATAGGCTTTTTTTAAACTTGTTCTAGACGATGGATAACACATTTAAAAATGGGGGAAGTAACTTAAACACAATATTTAAAGTAAGGCCTAATATAAAGCATATATAGTAAACATGCACAGCTAGGGGGAATATTCCCTAAGGTATACTTAAAAAAGTTATTTAACCTAAAACTCTTTTGCACAACTAGAGTGTGATGGGCTGAGAATAGGAAGGATAAAGTAAATGTTACACCTACGTTTTTAATAGAGTGGACTAAAGTGATAACAGTATCAGTTAAAGCAAATGCTCAATGATTCTCCAAAACTGATATGCTTACATTTAGAAAGATTAAGAGAAAGCGCATTATTAGAAGCCCAATCCTGTATATTATAAATATTTTGCTGTAGAAACTCAGGGTTGGAACCCCATATTTTAACATTATCGGTATATAGCAAGATGTTAGACTAAACTACACAAGGCAAATTTTTTACAAAGACAATATAAAGCAATGAACCAAGTACCGACTCTTGTAAGATTCCTGAGGATATCCCACAAGGACTAGATAGATCACTGTCTAGCACAACTCTGAGATTTCTACAATGAAGCTAATCATTAATCCAGTTATACAGATGCCCTACAATATTAAAAAACTTTATTTTATTTAATAACAAAGTATGTGAAACTTTGTTAAAAACCTTAGCAAAATTAAAATAAATAGCGTTAACACAAGAAGTATGCTCTAATAACAAAGTAAGTCTATCGGTATAGTATAATAAATTTGTAAGACCGGAACGCTGAGGCAAAAAACTATGGTTGGAAGAACTGATTAGATTATTACTAGAAATAAAATCAATAATATGAGCCTTAAGTAATTTTTCAAAATTTTACTAAAAGTAGAGAAAATGCTGATAGGTCTATAACTGTCCGGAACCAGCCTGTCATCCGACTTATATATAAACCTAACAAATGCTTGTTTTTCAATTAAAGGAAGACGTCCACTATAAAGGGAAAAAAAGAAAAATTGTAAAAAACAGGGGCTGATATATTGAAACATTATTTAAGGACCCTTGGTAAATACCATCAAGACCATATGAAGAGGAATTCAGCTTTGATAACTGCTTAAAACCGTTATCATTATTAAAAGATTTGGAGTTGATGAAGAAAGATGGAAGCTGCAAGAAAAAAAAAAGGGATAGTAGAATGAAAAATCAAACTACAATAGTTGGAAGTAGGCAACCTCAATGTCCCCTTTAGAAAAAAATCTCAGTTGAAGTTAGTTAAGTAAGAATTCGTAACAATAAAATCAGCTTTCCGAAAATCGGGAACAGGAGCACTAATTAAATTGGATGCATAATTGGGGGAATATGGGACAAATACTTTAAAAAAAAGAATAATTATTTTTTTAAGAAGAGGTAAATAGGAAATAGAATCAGCTATTAAAGGGTCTTAAGTGAAAACTAAATTAAAACAGAATACAGAGGGACCAGGTTTATATTTAGTGGGGGATAAAATATACTGGGTGAAGACATGTTCAATACTGAAATTTAATAAATTAGAATCAAACACCTTGGGGGAGCTAAGTAAATCTCAATTAATATAGAAAGTTTTAAAATCACCCATAATAATAAAATGCTAAAAAGGCAAAGTAGTTAAGAAATGTAGTTCTTAAATACGAACTACATCAGATTGCATAGAGACAGACGGTGGGTGTTAAAGAATAAAAAAATAATCAAAACATTAGAGCAAAAAGGGATAACAACATGAAAAACATCATAGTCCTAAATCGGCAAAAAAACAAACAAACAAACAAACAAAAATTATTATTAATTTACAAAAAGCAGCCACCGTTTCTGCCTTTACCAGAATCAAGGCGCATAATATTATAACTAAAAAAATATCTCATTATCTAAGATGTTGTTCGTAAGCCAAGTCTTTGTGATACCTATAAGAGGAGGAGCATAGTCAGAAGCTAACGCCTGGATTTTGACTAATTTATTCACTAAGCTTAGAGCATTAGCATAAAACATTTTTGAAGGGGTTAAAGGGTTAGAAGTAAGGTAAATTGTTTTAGACGAAACATAGCAGATATGTAAAAATGACTCTGAGGCGTTTAAGAAAAATCCTGACTAACCGAGTTAAGAAAATTATGATTTTAGCTGAGTGAGGTTAGTATTACTATAGGAAGCGGTAAATCACCGTATATCGGGTCTTTAAATAACAATGTTTTACGTTCTTCGTGCGCTATATCTTTGGTCAATCTAATTCTAGAAAACTGGGGACGGGTGGACCGCCAATTGTAGATTATACTCTCTGCGGTAGCAGGAGACGTACAAAAGACTAAAATTAGAGGGCAATGTAGTTTACAAGAGATACGGGAGGTTATAAATTACAAGAAGCTGGGAAACACTTTGTCAATATATCGGTGACAACCTCTCTAAAAAAAATTAGAGGAGAATCAGATATCCCTTTTATAATAACATTTGAAACCCTTTTGGCATCAGCAGTTAGCTACATTGCTGCAAAAAGAATTTCCTTCTGTGAAAGCCTAATAGCAGCTTGAGCCACAGGGAAAAGTGCAAATAATTTAGCGACAAATTTCTTAAACCTATTAAGCTCTTCCAGAATAGCGTGAGGGAAATTTTTTAATTTCTCATCACGACTTTGTATATTGATTATCATTTAGTTTAGTGATAAAATAATTATTATTAATAGTGGAAACTAAGATGTCATCTAATTTGGACTCAAAAATCACATCTTGAGTAGAATACACAATTATAATGAATGTAATTTCCAAGAGGAGGAATTCCTTTAATAATTCCTTATTCCCAAGACAGTTACGGCACATAAAATTTATACTACAACTAGTGAGGATGTAGGACCAGAACAAATTTTTGTGAAACTAGTTCTCACAGAGTATACAAAAAATTCTACTTTTCACATTCTTTTTACACCCTCTGAAACTGCAGGCATCAGATTCGGATGCACACATTAATTGGAAGTAAATAAAAAATTATGCCCACAGTACCTGTTGTAAGGACAACTTTTTCAGACACCCATGGTACGTTGTTGATGTCTTCTCTTAAGTACACCTGTTGTCCACTTTGTAGTCGATTGACATTAACATTAAAAGCTTTGTTATCCAGTTTGCCTAACTTCTTAATTAAAATTACCTTATCCGTGAGTAGTTTAACAACGACTTATAAACCTATTCAATTTACAGCATGTTTGTTGAATTGAGTTGGTGGTGATCATAATCACACAAGTTCATTGCATTCAAACATCGAGGCTTGGGCTTTTTTATCTTAACATACCTTCTGATGTTGGTAAACCGTTCCTAGCTGTTTGCTAACCATTTTGTAAATAATTTGTAATTAATTTTTTAATTTAATTACAAATTTGGAACTGATTATACATGCAACTGGAATCAATGGTAAGCCTAATTCCATAGGTAATCATCATATGCAGTGACTGTAAATTGATGTGATAACAAACAATGTGGCAAAACCATATCCCACGTTTTATTTAAACATTTTGCTAAACATGATGTAATTAAGGATTTATTTGTTTTTTCTACCAATACATTACCTTAATTGTGATTTGGCGTGGTACGTGTCTTTTTAATATTACACAATTGGCGCAAATCAGATATGATGAGACTTTCAAAATTTTTACATTTGTCTAAATGTAATTAGAGTGGTGTACCCCAACAAGAGATTTATTCTTAAAAAATAGGCTTGGCTATCGTATCCGCATGTATTTTCCGCAACAGTATTACCTCACAACATTTGTAAAATTGTCAACCATAACTAAGATATAACAATTGCCATGTATTATCTTGGCTAGTGGTCCAACAATATCTATACTCACACATTCATTGGGGTATCCGGTTAGCATCGGTTGTATTGAGATACTTCACAGCGGGTCTGGATTTTTAAATTAAATGCACAATGGACCAGGTCTATGTGTAATTTCTTCAACACATCCCATTTTTTTGTTTTTGGGGCTAAAATCCTAGATTACAGTTGTGGGTTGTTCTTGAAATAAATAATTACATCATTTATTTCCAATAAATCCCACATTGCCCATATGCAAAATGCATTCCAGCTTTTACCTGCCAACTCTGTTTTTTATGGACGCCATAACGTCTGTTGTAGTGCATAGTAAACAACAGTCAAATCCTTATCTTCAGCTTGTTTGGATTGCCACTTTAAAGACATTTTTTGTTCCATAGTAAAAATGTTAATTTTATAGGATTACATACTTTGTATAAGAAACTCCTTGGATACGCCCATCTTAATAAAACGTATGAGTTGTTGTGTTGTTTACCAGGTATGTAAATACCTTCAAAATTAAATCTTTTTTTACCAAAGTGTCAACTGTCCCTAAGGCTTTTTAATTATATTAACTATTTTAAAGCCTGATGTTCCGCATTATTAATAAATTTCCTTCTTAGCAAAAATGTCAGAAATATAAAATAAAACAGACAAAGACTAGCATTTCCTTTCTTTTTGTATAATAATTTCTTGCTGCTGCTGGTGTAAGAGATAACTGGTTTTTGAACCTTTTGTCCGTTTGGAAAAAAACAGCCCCGATGCTCTTGTATATATTTAATATAAATATGGGTGCGCTGGTTGTAAAATGGCATTAGCACACAAATAATTATTTAACAATTTAAATATGTTTACAGATCCTAGACTACGTTAAAACTTGTTTTCTTTCTTTGTCAAATTACGCAAAGGCGTAGAAATACCTGCAACATTTTTAACAAACCTTCTACCGTAAAATGCCAATCTTAAAAAGGTTTTAACTTTTGCTACATTGTTAAAAGTAGGTTAGTCTTTAATTTTTATCGTTTTATCAGGGTCGTTAGGTATCCCCTCGGCCGAAACTATACAGCACAGGTAGTACATTTGAGGCTTGATAAAAAGCATTTTTCTTCATTCAATTGCATACAAGGATTTTTTGATACAATGAAATACTTTTTCTAATGTACAAAAATAATCTACCACGTTTTTGCTATAAATTATTATTTTTCCTAAATACAGTAAACACTTTTGAGGTATCCAATCGTCTAACACTGTTTGCATCAACAGTTGGAACGTTGCTGGTGCGTTTAGTAAACCAAATAACATCGTTTAAAACTTGAACAATTTAAAAAACAGCGTAAATGCCATTATCTAGAAGCTATAAAGTTTCTATCTATAAAGTTTGTGTTTAACATTCCAAAATTAACTGTAGTGTAGATTTTGCTAAATGTCACAATTTTTAGTAAAATAATGTGCTCACATGTGTTATGTGCTAGCAAGTGTTTGGAGTTACAAAAATAAATCAGTATTAACAAAATTTTAGACAGTAATAAATTAATCAATTTTTCTTTAAAATTACTAAAATTATAATTTTAGCAAGATGTTTTAAGTAATTAAAACATATACAAAATAATGCTTTGGTGTACATTTACATTTATTTATAAATTACAGTTTACTGTGTGCTAAATTAATTTAGACGGCAAAACTTTGTTAAACAAAAAATAGATCTGTGTACTTTTGATCTTCAACATTCCGCATTCAAATGTTATTAATTTCTTGTTTAGTTATTATAAAATGTTGATAAACAAATTGTAAAAGGACGTATTATTTATAGAAACTTTATAAATAAGTAAGTTTAAAATTATTTTAATGGCACGTTGATAGACTGAGATTGGAAATGGCTATTACAAGTTATAAAAAACAGAGAATGCTTTTAAAAGTATTAACATTATACGGTTTGTTAATATTTTTTTATTTATTTAGGTATTTCAGTTAATAAAATTATTTTTTTAACGAATTATGTGCTTTTTTTATTGAATTATGGTATTATGCGTTATTGCAAAAATCTATACTTGTTATAATTAGAAATTATTTTTACGAATAATGTTACTTAATCTGCATTGAAAAAGTATTATATAAATTGCTTAATCTGTAAAATATTCATAGAGTTTAAAAAATTCATGTGTCACAATAAAGAAGTACAGTCTCTTTTTATATAGTTAACATAATTTTTACAAAAATGTTTATTATAACAAGTTTTATTATTTCAAATACAATACATATCAATGCAGCGTGTAAGAGTTTTTTTACTAAATACAAAATCTCAGCAACAATAATTAAACAAAAAATGTGTATTTTAAAATAATTAATAACTGTATAACTATTTACATGTATTTTTTAAATTATGTTACATTTTAAAATAATTGTAACAATACAAATTTTGGAAACAAATTGAATGTAACACTTAACTCTATTTTATGTCATTCAATCAAATGCATTACAATAGGGAGCGATACATTTGCATATTTATATAAGAAGTTTTATTTTTCTCTTTAGAATACATTATTTAGCATTTTAAAAGTAAATAAAAAAATGTTCACTTTATAAAACTTGTTTGATAAATAAAAGTTATTTTTTTAATTTACTATAATAAAAACAATAACTGATTGCAATATTCAAACTGAAATTAGTTCGCAATAGAAAATTTAAATTGTTTTAATTTTTAATGTATCTATTAAATTAAGTAATGAAAAAATTTAATTTTTAGATCATTATTCCTTTGAAAATAAATAAATTTTTAAAAATACATGCCTCATATAAACAAAGAATTATCTACATAGATAATGTGTTATTGAGTGTTTGAAGGTACAAAAAAGGTTCCGTACAAACAAAATCTGAAACAGTAAGAAATTAATAGATTGTAGTCGTAATTTTATCAAAATGTCTCAAAAGATTTAAATCATGTTTAAAATAATGCTCCTGTGTACCTTAACAAAATAATAATTTGTTTCACTATAACTTATTGTTTGCTATCTGTTTGACCTATTTAGACTGCAAAAACCTTGTTAAACAAAAACGGACCTATGTACATTTGATTTTCAACATCCCGGAATTAAGGGTTATTAATTTTATGTTTGGTTTATTAAAGGGTAGGTTAACAAGTTGTAAAATGACGTATTACTTATAGAGAATATTGATTGTGTTTTAAAAATCAAGTTTCAAAGGATTTTATTGGTACTTTGATAGACTGAGAATGGAAATGGTTAGCAGAAGTTATAAAATACAGTGAATATTTCTTTAATTGTTGATATTATAGAGTTTATTATTTTTTCTTTACATATTCATGTATTTTAGTTAATAAAACAATTTATTTAACGACTTAAGTGCTTTCAATTTTAGTGTTAGTAAATGATGCTATTATGCTTTATTGCAAGAATAGATGTTGTTGTACATTATAATTAAAAATTATTTTTACAAATAATATTACTTGATGTGTATTTCTCAAGTATTAATTTAAGTATGTACTAGCAAAAGTAAAATATGTCCAAGATAAATAATTAAAAAGCAACACAATGCTTTGACGTTCGCACGTCAATGGTCATAAATTATAAGTAAACATTTACATATCTTTATACAATTTAAGTTTAAAATATACCGCAATAAAAGAGTAATAAAAGGCAGTTTATATCAGTACAACATTTTATTTATACAGCCATAAACAATAATGCGACATAATTAAACTTAAAACCACTTGATGTTTTATGTAACATTTAGCAACGTTTACAGTATATTTTAAAATTAACATTTAAAAATACAAAAATTGCAATAGAGAATAATACTGCATTTAATTTGACTTACATAATATGTAATAAATACAAATATTAAATATTTTACTACTATAATTTTTATTGTTTTAAATGCAATTACTATTAATGCAGTTGGTAGGTGTTTTTATTAATTAACTGAATTGCAACAGTATATTACTAAGTCTAATATATTTGTTACAGTTGTATAATTATTTACATGCATTTTTATAAATTACAAACTATTAAAAAATTAATTGTGAATGTACGATGTTTGAAAAAAATTAGATGTAATACATAATACAATTGTATGCAATTTATTGACAAGCATTAATTATTTTTTATACTTAGTATAAAGTTAAAGTCAATAATATAAACAATAAAATGGCAACCCAATTATAGTTTACATTACCACAACATTTTATTTTTATAGTAATTAAACATTATTTGTGCAAAATTAATTTGTAAAAAATAACGTCTTAAGTATTGTTTAGTTTTGTTTAAAGTACAAAACAAAATTATCTTTTACAAATACAAATGGTCCAATAATCAATTATGGTGCTATTAGTTTAGAAAACATAATTTCTACAAAACGTAAATATTAATAATTTTTATTATTTTCAATTTCATTATCGTAAAATATTTTTTTTAATTTTTTTTCAAAATGTTCAACGTATTTGTAGGAAAATATTTTAAAATCAATTAATATTTTTTTGTATTATTAAACAATTACTATTGTGCAAGGATAAAGTAATATTTACTTTTAGAAATACAAATTTTACAATAAGAATTAGTGTCCTTAATTTGTTTTACATAATGTTTAATAAATGTAATTAAAAAAATTATTATTATAGGCTTTATTACTTAAAATGCAATTAATACCAATGCAGATTTAAAGTGTTTTATTAATTAACTTTATTGTTGGAATATATTGTTAAACAAATATACTTGCAACAAAGTAATTTACATTTGTCTAGTTATTTACATCTATTTTTTAAATAGGTGACAATATAATTTATAAACGACGTTAGATCAATTAAGCAATTTAGTTTTTTGCAATCTATTTACATGTATTAATTAGATTGTTATATTTATTTAAAATTAAAAAACAAGTTATATAACAATAACCTGTAATAAAACAATATTTTATATTATTAAAAATTTTATCTATAAAATCATAATAAATAATTATACAAAATTTTAATAACAACTTATATTTTATTTAAAATGTGCACGTGTAGGGTAAAATATTCAAAAACATATAAAATTACAAGTGAAATAATTATAAATTATGGTAAATACTTAAAACCTTACTATTATATTATTTATTATTTTAAATGCAGAGAGTAAGATTTCTTTTATTAATTAAAATAATTGTAGTATTATTATGTAAAAAATAAAATATTTGCAACAACATAATTCAAATTTTTGTAATTATTTAGGTACATATTTTAAGTTAAACTAAATTTAATAATAATTGTTATAATTCATTTTTTCGAGAAAATTAGTTGTATTACACACCTCAACATTCTGCAGTCAATTAACTTGCAGTAAATAGATTTTAATATGTATTTAAAATATTTAAATAAACAATATATATTAATAAAATAGCAACAAAATTATTGTTTGTTTTAGTGCAACATTTTAATTTAAAACAATCTTATAAAAATACAGATGTTACAAATAAATATATATATACCGTTTTTAATTTGGGTTTTATAATGTGCATTAAAAAATATTGTACGTTTTATCATTGTAACGTTCTTTATTATTATTATTATTACTATTATTACAAAACCCTATTGCTTTAAAAAATAAGCATGGGACAATAACATCAAACTCTTGTAATTCAAAGAGAACATGAGATAACAAAATGTTTCCATGTATTTGAACATTGTGCCAAACGTTTTCCTTGTGCCCATAAAACATTTATTTTAATTAGATCTTCTTGAATAGTTCTTAGCTAAGTTTTCTGTGGTCTGCCAACCTTACTTTTACCATTTACAATTGTCTATTCCAAAACCGTTCTTGCTGGTCTTCTGGGCGGTAAACGTAGAATTTGACCAAGTAGTTTTCTTTGTCTAATTGTAATGATGTCAAGGAGTAAACGAGAGTCAGTTCTTTTCATGATCTCATTATTTGAAATGTGATCGCGTCAGGAAATCTTTAAAATACTTCTAAGACACCGGCGATAAAATACATTCACCATCTTATCAATCTTGTCTGTACGTTTTCACGTTTCACTCCCATATATTGCCGTAGGAATGATTATTGATGCGTACAACCAAAGTTTTGTCATTAAGCAAATGAAAGAACATGACCATATTAATTTGAGTTTATTGAAGACTGACATTGCCTTACCAAATCTGGCTTTAACATTAATTTCGGTTTGTCCGTCTTTACTAATGATGCTTCCCGGATATGTAAAGGAATCAACAGTATCAATATTTTGTCCACTAATGTTAATGGGCAAATCATTGTTTGACTTTATGCATCATTTCTGAAGTTTCACTGAGTAGACCAATATCATCTGCAAAATCCAAATCTGTTAATCTGCCTTGGTTCCATTTGATACTATAAAACAAGTTACTCGCGGATTGAGTCATAATAAAATCAATTACCAAAAAAAACAAAACGGTGACAAAATACATCCTTGACGTTCTCCCGTGACAATTTCAAACATAGCAGTATAACCACTTTTTGTTTGAACACAGCAACTTGACTTTTGGTATAGCAAACGCATAATATTTACATATTTTAACGGTATTCCGTAAACTTTAACGATTTTTCACAAAGATTCTCGATGAACACTGTCAAAAGCTTTAATAAAATCAATAAAATTGAATGTTAGTGATTGCTAAAGTTCTTGACTTTGCTCAATAATGCTATGAAGGGTCAGTATTTGTTCAATACAACTTCTTCCTTTCCGAAAACCTGCTTGTTGTTTTTAAAGGTGTTTATTTACTGCAATACTTAAACGATTTAAAATTACTTTGCAAAACACCTTACCAGGAACAGACAATAAAGTTATTCCGCGCCAATTATTGCAATCATTTAGATCTCCTTTATTGGGAAGGGTAACAATTATTCCTTACCGCCAATCATTTGGAATTTGTACATTATGCTATATAACATTAAATAAATAAGCAAGCTCACTTGCTACAACATCACATCTATGTTTGAACATCTCTACAGTTATCTCGTCAAGTCCTCCTGTTTTATTGTTATTCAACCTTTGAATTGCATAAATCACTTTAGTTACAAAAATCTCATCAATGCATATTTCCGAATTTTGAGTCACATTCGTATTATTATCATTATCAAAATCTATGAAAGTATTTGGCATAGGCTAATTAAGTACTTTTTTAAAATGTTCTATCCATTTAAATAATTGCTTATCATTTGTTAGAAATAAACGACCATCTTTTCCTTTGATTGGAATATCGGTGTTCTTTCTAACTCCCGACAGTTGTTTTACAATTTTATATGGAGTTTTGGAATCATTTTTTGCTGCTGCCCTATCTGCTTCTCTGCATCTGTTTTCTAGCCAATTATTGTTCTCTTTGCGGCAGCTTTTTTTAACTTGTTTATCTAAAATTCTATATTTATTATCAAATATTTTCCAAATAACAGGATTGTTAGATTGATCTCTCTCTAATTTTGTTTTCTTTCTGAGATCAATTAAATTCCATGAAACTGATAAAATCCATTGTTTTTTTGTAAAGTGACATATTCTACCTAGCACATTTGTTGTACAGTCTGTAATTGTTTTATAAAACAATTTCCATTGATCATTAGACTTTTCTACCCTTTTCTGATTTTGAAATTTATTTTTTAAGGAATTGTAAAATTGATTTGAGATATTTGACTGTTTAAGCTTCTCACACGAAAATGGATGTAATTTTTTTGTGGTTTCTATTATTTTTAATTTTAAACGAAATTTTCCAACCAAAAAATTGTAATGAGAACCAGCATCTGCACTACCATATGCACGTACATCTTGCAATAAAGATCGCCATTTTGTGCTAGTACAAATGTAATCAATGTCGCTTGTTGTTTTTCCATCTGGAGAAACCCACGTTGTTTTCCGTATATTTTTGTGAGCGAAAAAAGCGTTGCCAACACTTATTTCACAATAACAGTTTAGCGTCAACAACCTATAACCTTTATTATTTATGCTATCAGCATAGCCATGTGGTCCAACATTTGAGGAGTACCCAGATCTGTCTTTGTTCAATTTCGCATTGAAATCACCGATCAAAATTTTAATGTCTCTTCTTGGCACATCATCTAACAAATTTTGTAATTGATCATAAAAAATATCTTTTTGGTTTTTCTCAGTTGCCTCAATTGCACAATTGTTATTTTTGCAAATTTGGTGTTGAATCTAGCTAAAATGGTACGGTCACTCACAGGTTTCCATTCATTAATATGATATTCTTTATGTCCAGAATATAAAATTGATGTATCTCCACTTTTGAAATAACCTTGGCCTTTCTATTGTATTTTGCTAATACCCAAAATATCTAAGTTGTACTTTTTCATTTCTGGATAGACTTGTTCTAACTGTCCCGTACGAAAAAGTGTGCGCACGTTCCTTGTCTCAACACTGGCTAAAGTTTTGGCATTGAAGATTCTGCAAATCAAAGATTGACCCTTCTTTCGGCTTTCACTCAACCCTGTCATTTGTGTAACTCTGTCATCGAGACACGCGCGATCACTTTTTTGCCGTTGTTTGCCGGAATGGCGTCCTCTTATTGTTCCCGTAGCAGTATGATTTTTTTACAAAGGTCAGGTTGCTAACCTTGCGCTCAAACTACGAATCCGATGAAAAACGTGGATATACGTATTAATGACAATACTGTAACTAAAACGATTTATGTAATTTAAAGTTTAAAAAATCTTAAAGTAAAATGCGTACATATTGAGGTATTATTACAACACGCGAGTGTAGTAATTTTTTAAAGCTATAAGGCATAAGGAACTAGTTTCTAATAACTGGCGGCAAACATTATTTACTATCTTTTCAAAAACAGGAAAACTAAACGAAATCAATAATTGAAACAGAAAATCCTTTTTGTCTTTTCCTAGTAAAGTGTTTTAAAAAGTAAATTTAAACCGTTCAAACAATGCAATAAATAAATATTTTTGAGAAGATTATTTGGTTTTATTCATAAACGTTCAAATTAATTAATATTATTATAGAAAGTAAGATATTGTATTAATAAACTTATTTGTACTAATGTATTTGTACATAAAAATGATAAGCAATCATCTGGTTGAGCCGATTGCAAATACTTTCATAAATTTTGATAATACTAAAACTATAAATGCGATGTAAAACTTGGATATACTTATTGATGACAATTCTGTAACTAAAATGATTTACGTAATTCAAAGATTAAAAGATCATAAGATAAAAATGTGTAAACATGGAGGTATCATTACAGCACGTGAGTGTAGTAACTTATTTAAAGCTATATGGATAAAGCACTAGTTTCTAATAATTGGCGGCCAGCAATAATTATTATCTTTTCCAAAACAGAAAAACTAAACGAAATCAATAATTGGAGCGGAATATTCTTTTTGTCTCTTTCTAGTAAAGTGTTTTAAAAAGTAATTTTTAACCGTTCAAACAGTGTAATAAATAAATATTTTTGAGAAAATTATTTGGTTATTTTCATAAACGTTTAAATTAATTAACATAATTGCAGCCGGTAAGATATTTTACTAATAACCTTATTTGTACCAATGTATTTGTATTATAATTTCTAATGAAATAATTTACATACGTGCAATTATTTGGTGTACATTCTAAATTACGTCAATTCCAAATATGATTGAAACAATAGGTTTTTGCCGAATATTGAATTTATGTACAAGTTCTATGTATATATATATATATATATATATATATATATATATATGTAACTGCAACTTAAATGGAAACAAATCCACATAATTCTCAAATGTTGAATCACATTACAATGCTAATAAGACAAATAGCAATCATTATTATTATTGAAAGAAAACGTTTATTATACAATAAATGCTGCCAAAACGTTTATTCTGAACCAAAAAGACACAAAACAAGGTAGGTATCCTTTGAAGGAAAAGCAGCAGATAGCGTTGATTACATCTAAATTAAAACGAAAAGAGGATATTCTATACAGGATGTACGTGCATATTGCGGTGTAAATGTGGGTTATGATCATAATTTTGTTACTACAGCATTTTTTTAGAAATGAAAGAATTCAAAACTTATTTCTATTTTTGTGTGAAAACTTTATGGAGACCAATATTTAAACCCAAGTACACAATTTCTTAGAACACACAGTTTAAAATTTTAAATGAGTAGAAATGTTTAATGATCAATGAATATTGTTTCATAAATCAATTATAAGCTGCAACCAGTGTGTTATATGGAATATGTCGTTAAAATTAAAAATACAGGATTTTATTAGTCTCCTGGAATTTAAGTAATTAAAAAAAAAAAAAAATTAGTGTAAGATCAATCTAACAATTCTGTTATCTTGAAAATATTTGATGATAAATATAGAACTTTAGATAAACATATTACAACAAACTGATTGGTTGAGAAGCACATGCAAAAGAACAAAAAATGAGCAGTAAAAGATTATTTCAAGACTGTGCATTCAATTATGAAACAATTGTCGGAAGTTTGACAGAACCGGGAAATACGAATCACAGAAATAATAGTCGTTTTTTTGTAACATTTAATGAGCTATCATTAAGATGGTCATAGCATTTTTAAAAGTTTTTGATTAGCCCATGCTAGCTGCCAACATGTATTTTTTTAATCATAATGATAGGTATGTGTCTCATAGTCCACAACTATGTATTGATAACATTTATGTAACTGAAATGAGTTTTGTAATTAAAAGTTTGAAAAAAATGAAACATTAGACTTGAAGAGATGCTTAAAAATGGAGGTAATCTTTAATGACGTGAGCTTGCTTATATATTTAATGTAATATCACATAACGAACAAGTTGCAAATGTTTAGCGGTAAGGAGTAATTGTTATTTTTCCCAAAAAAAGAAAATGTATAATGGTAATAATTGACACGAAATGATTTGATTATCTGTTCCTGGTAAAGTGTTTTGCAAAATAATTTTAAATCGTTTAAGTAATGCGATAAATAAACTTTTTTAAAAACATTAAGCAGGTTTTTGTAAAAGAAAAAGCTGTATTGAACAAATATTCACAATCCGTAAGATTAATGAGCAAGGTCAAGATGTTCAAAAATTACTTACAATTAATTTGTTAATTTTATAAAAGCTTTTGACAATGTTTATCAAAAATCTTTGTTAAACATCGTTAAATTTTACAAAATACCGTTAAAATATTTAAATATTATGCATTTGCTATACCAAAATTGAAGTTGTTGTGTTTGAACAAAACGTTGTCATACTGCTATGTTTGAAATTGTCAAGGGAGTACCTAAAAGATGTATTTTGTTACCGTTTTTGTTTTTTCTGGTAATAGATTTTATTATACCTCGATCCATAAATAAATTTCTTTATGATATCAAATAGAACCATGGCATAATAACACATTAACATTTTAAAGATGATATTTGTTTACTTAATAAAACTCCAGAAATAATGCAAAATATGACAATACGTCTTAGTAGTATCAGTTCTCGTATTGACTTACAGATTAGTTGTTTAAAAACATAAACATTAGGCACTAAATAAAACAATTATTTGCCCATTGAAACTAGTAAACAAAATGTTGATTTTTTTTTATTCTATGTTTTCTACTTCGAATGTTTTACAAGAAATATCTTTTAGCAGTGGACATTTTAGCGGAGCCAAACGTGGGCCCGCATTTTAGTGCCGGTGATGGGATTCAAACCCATGCCCACCGAGGTCCGAATTCGAGCGCTGTACCGCTAGACCATCCCGGCACTCTTTACATATTTACACAGTCTTTTACATATTTAGGAAACATCATTGGTAAAAACGAAAAAACCTAAATTTATGTTAAATCCAGGCTTAGAAAGGCAATGTCAGTCTTCCATATACTCAAATCAATATTGTCATGTGTTTCTATCCGCCTAAAAACTAAACTGTGTTTTACGCATCAATAATTATCTTTACGGCAATATATAAAAGTGAAACTTGGAAGCAAACAGACAAAATTGACATAATGGTAAACTTTTTATCGTCGTTGTCTTAAATGTATTTTAAAAATTACTTAGCACAATCACATATTAAATAATAAAATGATAAAAAATAATGGCTCTAGTTTACTACATGACATTATAGCAATTAGACAAAGAAAACTATTTGTCAAATTTAATTATTTTAAACCTCATTAACATTGACGCAGTGTGTAAGTGTTTTCATGTATAAACTTATTTGTGACGTATTTGTATGATTATTTGTAATAAAACAATTCACATTTGTGTAATTATTTAAATGTATTTTTTTAAATTACGTCAAATTATAAAATTCTTAAAACTATGTAATTTTAAACAATATTACGTGCATATATATATATATATATATATATATATATATATATATATATATATATATATATCACAATTTGGTTTTGTGCAGTTCGTTTACATGTAATAATTATTTTTATGTTTAATTAAAATTATATAATTAGTAATATAGAACAAAATAACAGAAATATTCTCTATCTGTACAACATTTTGTCCATTTATTATAACATAAAATAAACTTTTAAAAACATAAAAATTACAATACGCTATTATGATGTTCTAAATTTAGTCTATGCAATGTGTGCAAAATATAAATGCTAAAAGTATTATTATAATATTTTTTTATTATTTTAAATGCAATTACAATCAATGCAGTTGGTGAGATTTTTTTTTATTAATTAAATTGTGACATCATAATGTAAAAACAAAAATGTTAGCAACAATACAATTTATATTTGTGTAATTATTCACATACATATTTTAAATTAAGTTAGTAATGAATGTTACAATCTACATTTTTGAAAAAATTGGTTGTATTACACACTGTAATATTGTGCAGTTAATTTACGTGCCATAAATAGATTTTGATATTTATTTTAAATATTTATATAAACGATATAATTTAATGAAATAACAACAAAATTACTTTCAGCTTTAGTCCAGTACTACAATGTTAAACAATGTTTTAAAAATACACTTGGCACAATTAAAAATTATGTTGTTCTTTATTTGGTTTGGAAATAATTATTTATATATTATGCGTTTGCTACTTCAAATTAAAGTTGATGTGTCTCAAGAAAAAGTGGTCAAACTGCGATGTTCAAAACGTATGTTAAAGCCAAACTTGAAAAGTTTATGTAAGTCTTCCATACAGTCAAACAAATATGGTTATGCTCTACCTTCCGTCTAAAATAAAACTTTGTTTGTAGGAATCAGTAATTGTTTCTATAGAAATCTATGGAGGTCTAATAAAATAATTTTGTTTTTCTGTAATTTAATGTTTTCGGTTTTCTTTATAGTTTAAATCAAAAATAATTAAAAAAAGTAAACCGTAAGATGAATTCATTTAGTATATTTTAGTATATTACTAAAAAACATTTTGTGTACACAAATGCAATTCTCAACTTTATTAAATTTAGCTTGGACTTTACATAGGCATATTGAGTATGTGTATA
>JAKXYG010000794.1:0-24480 GCA_025895645.1 Cardicola forsteri | reverse complement strand
CCTACGCAAGATAAAACTTAGCGATAAGGCAAGGCAGGTGTTTGTTAGTAACTAAACGCTATTGGCTAAATTAACAATGCTGGTATATTTAAACAATTTACGTAAATTGGTTTTAACCACCAATACGTCCGATTTTGATATAACAGTTGTTTTTTAACAGCTGGTAAATAGGATATAAAAACTTTTACGTTTTTTTTTAGGCCTTTATTATTAGCATAGTCGGCCGTAAACTTTTAGCAACAAAGGCCGCTATTAAGCATTTTTGCCACACTGTAGAGGGTCGTGATTTTAGAGTATACACTGATTACAAACCGTTAATTTTTGCCATTTGTACAAAAACAGAGCATTATTCGCCGAGCAAAACTAGACATCTAAACACCATTTTGAAATGTACTACTGATTTCCGTTTTCTTAAAAAAAAACAAATGTAGTAGAGTTGACGCTTTGTTACTTGTTTTAATTAACGTAATTACAACATTGACAGCAGATTTTAACGCAATGGTCAAGGCGCAATAAAATAAATTATTTTTTAACGACCGTGGATATAGCCTAAATATTTGAGAGGTACCATTATTAACATTGATGTATTTACAAAAATATAGCGCTTGTTAGTACCAACAGTTTTCCGACGTCAGGTATTTAAATATTTTTATAATCTTGTTTATGCTAGTGTTGCAGCAACACAGGAACTAGTGACTGCACGTTATGTCTGGCCCGGCATAAATAGTAACGTGAGACAATGGGCTCGGCAGTGCATTTTTTGCCAGAAATCCAAGGTACACCGCTATATAGTGTTGCGTTGTGTTTTTTTACAGATGCAATCACGTTTTAAACACGTGCATATTGATTTATTTGGTCTACTACACTATTCAAAGAGATACGTATTTGTTTACGTGCAGATACCGTTTTACTAGATGAGCTAAAACTATACCCCTAATTAATATAACTGCAGAATTAATATTGCAGGTTTTGATACATTATTGGATAGCTTGTTTATTTGCACCACCACAGTAACTATAGACCGAGGAATGAAGTTTAAATTACGCGCATTTACTCAGTTTTTACTTTTAATAGGTATTATCAGGATTTAAACTACAGCGTATAATTTAGCGACTACACCGACAAATCAAAGCTGCTTTAAATGTTTACAATACTTTATCTTGATTTTAGGCTTTACCGTTTATAATGCTGGGTATCCGCAGTACACTTAAAACAGACATAAAGTGTTTTGCCGCTAAAATGGTGTATGGTACTACATTGCGACTCCCTGATAAATTTTTTAAAAATTTATTTTTAAACATTTCCGTGACAAGTGAATATGCACAAAAGTTGTCAACGCACATGCGTACTTTGCAACCAACGCCACTACGCTTACAAACACAAACGTTGTATGTCCCACATGATCTTACAAGTTGCAGTTATGTATTTGTGCACGCCGCTTCAACAGCCCTATAAAAGCCATTCCGTGTTTTGGCTAAAAATAAAAAACTTTTGTTATTGACAAAAATAGCCAAATAGAGATCGTTAGCATATATAAGTTAAAAGTAACTTACTTGAAAAAAAAACATCTAGTTTTTAATGCTACATCTACAAACGACTTTTTGAACGATTGTCGTAACATACCACTTCCGTCTCAACCGCTAACAAAATTGTCTTCTTTAAAAGGTTTTTAACTAACCTCAAAAAAAACAACGTTTAACCCGTTTTGGTAGAATAGTAAAATCTCCCGTACTTTTTTGCAATTACGTAATAAGAATTTAAAATTTTATTTGTTTGTTGCAGAGCCTACCCAACCAGTAAAGCACAAATTTACTAAACGACTCCCAACAGCAGACCAATTTAGAATTCCACGTTCATTCAAAAAACGTTTAATTTGTTGCATAATTGTTTCCAACCGCTACCCAACGCGTTCAGAACAAAGTTTGTTTTAAAGATTTACCCTTCTAGATTAACTACATTCTGTTCTACGAATTAACTACTCCAATTTACTAAGAGGGGCATACGTAGCAGTTATAATCGACAAAAATAATTTAAAGTTCCAAATAATAAACAATACTATTTTATTTCATTAAAAATTAACATTTAATTTTTGGCAATTAATATTCTTTGAATATTGACAGTTTTGTTTAAATGTATTAATAGTACATACCAGTAAAAATAGCTATAAAAATTACATTTTATGCTATTAACAACTTCCGTTTTCTCTTGTTACTACGTTTTATTTTGTATTTTATTTTGTCTCTTTCCACAATCCAATCTTATAATTTAATAATAAACGTTTATCGGTCCCGTTTTTACGTTTTTATTTATTAATAAACGTAATTAGTACAAACGTAAGGTATTAAAAAAAAACTATGACAAGGTCAAAAACAAACGCAACTTTTGACAACAAGCAACGCCGTTTGTCACATTCAAACTGCTCTAATTTCGCGTTTATTAAAACAAGGCTACGTAGCCTGCAAACTAGAGTCAATTCACTAAAACAGTTTTTAAATTAAAATTTAAGTTATTAATTGTAATTTTACAACTAATGTTGTTTAACGGTACAATTTGCTACTTGGATTTTCTCGTACAAAATATTTTGCCATTTCTACATATATATATATATATATATAAATATATATATATATATACATATATATAATTTTTGTGTGCAAATGTGGTTTGCAAAATATTGCTTTGTTTTAACAAGAGTTTTATATTTAAATAAAACAAAATGCTAAAGAATAGTGATTCCTAAATTCATTTTATTTTATATAAAACAAACGTGTATTTATTTTGTTAATATGTAAACTTATCTTAGTATTAATTTAGTAATTTTTTTAATTTTTATTGTATTTAAAAAAAAAAGTTATTAAGCTTTAAAAAAATTATTATTTTTTATTAAAAAACGGATTATACAAATTAATAATTTAACTTAGTTTAACTAATTAATGTATAAAAATTATTTTTAATTTTTAAAGTTTTTAAATCGTACATTTTAATGAATAAAGTTGATAATCGCTAAGTGCAATAAGTTTGCACAATTATATTAATGACAAACGTTAAACACTGATTTATATATATATATATATATATATATATATTAATTTTATTATAAAAATTACAATAACACATTTAATAATTTAATTACAAAATAAAAAAATTATTTTCTTGTGGTACCAATATTAATATATATATATATATATAATCATTATAGTTTATATTAATTATACAAGATTATATTAATTAGTTTTAAATTAATACATAAGAAAAAGTAATTATTAAAATTTTATTGTAAATAATTAATTAAATTTAAATAAATTATATTACTCTTCCCTGATTAAAATAAATGTAGAAAAGTGAATTAGTTGAAAACAAAAAAATGTTAAATTACATTTAATTAAGAAAAATGAATAAAACAATATTATATTATATAGTTAAACTAATTTGTATAGTTTAATAACTACATTTTTAAACCTAATTAGTTTAGAATTTGTATATATATATAGTATTATGTCATTATTACAATATATATAATTTAGTATACATTAGTTAAAAAAACAAAAACTGTTTATTAAAATATAAAAAAAAACTTTATAAATAATCTTACTCTTCCTAAAATATACAAACATAATAAATTTATTAAATAACATTTGCATAAATTATAATAAATAATTAAACTAATTTGTATAATTTTGGTGTGCAGTGTTAATTTTGTTTTGTACAAAAGTAGTACAATAATTTTTAGCTACTTAATTTAACTTTTTACAAAATAAAATATATGCAGGACTCTATTATAGTTTTGCAAAATATTAATTAGTTTAAAGTAGGGTTTTATGTCCTTTTAAAAAATGTTAAAATTGGGAGAATGTTTAATTTAACTTTTATGAAATATACTTGGAACTGCTAATTTTATCCACAGAAAAACGTTAATTGTTTATTAAATTACATGTAATTTTAACATATATATACATTATAAAAATTAATTATATTTTTATTTACTCCATAATATTAAATAACTAATTTTTTTAAAATTAAAATATCTATTTTTGTTTAAATTTATAAAAATCTTTACAGCAATATGTTTTTATTATTTTTTTATAAAGTTTTTACGTTTTATATAAATTTATTTTGTAATTTAATTTACCTAAAACGTTTATGCCATTTACGATATATTGTGTAAAAGTTATTAATTTCTAATTTAAGATACTTGTTATAACTAATATAGAAGTTAGATATATAATAAATAAAGAATTTAAAATATAGTATAACATTATGAATTTAAAAACAAATTTGAATCCAAAAATATACAAACACATTTAATGGTTATAACACATGGTAAAAATGTTTTAGTAATTTGTGCTGCTAATATTTGCGCAGTACTAAATTAAAATTTAAACATTACTTAAACAATGCAAAAAATTAAAACTATATATATATATATATATATATACATCTACTGAATAAATTAGTGTTAAAAATTTAGAAAAAAAAATTAATCTAAATTAATTTGTTATCTCCAATTATTTTTTAGTAAAAATAATATTAAGAAGTTAAAATAATGTAAAATATGTAACGGTTTGCTTTATTTATTTAGAAATATTTATTTAAAATATTTGAGTTAGCCAAAATAGCATATTTTAAAAACAACACTTGTATAAACGTGGATAATAAGTTGAATCTATATAATTTTTATAATACTTAGTCGATTATTAATTTGTGTGCTTAATTTTATTAAAAATAAACAACGTTTAATAAGTAAAATTTGTACATTTAACATTAATCCAGTTGTACCGTTATAATACTAATTAAAATTAAAATTTAATTTCTTAAAAATGTATTATAGAAATTATTAATTATTTAAAAAAAAATATTTTTTTTCGGTAATGTAAATTTTTTTTAAATTTTAAATTATAATTGACCTTGAGAATCAGATTAATTCCTTTATCTGTTTTCGTTCTGTAAAATGAACACCAACGATAGAAAATATTACCATATTAATGACAATAAACACCATGTTATAAAAAAATTGAAAAACTATGAATTTTTCCTAAATAATTAGCGGAATTGTAAAAAATAAATCTTACAACAATTAATCGTGTTTTGAATGGACAAAAACCAAAAAACTATGATTATGTTGGAAGGAAAAGAAAAACAAGTAAAACCGATAATCGAAAAATTTTAATAAAATTAAAAAAAATTACAACAAGCTTATTTCGAATAATGTAAAAGATAAATTACATATATTTAGTTATTCGATAGTGAGAAACCGTGCAAGAAAATTTGATTTAACACGTGAATTGCCAATAGTTAAACCATTTATTAATAAAAAACAAAAAGAATGTAAATTTATGTTTTATAACAAGTGGATTAAACGAAGATTGTCTTATTGGCGTTCTGTTTATTTTGCTGATAAAACAATAGTTCGGTATGAACCATTTAGATACAAAAATAAATTACTACGCGGGCCTAATTTTTAAAAACATTTATTTCCGGTAGTTACAAAAAAGCCCACCCTTAAGAAGTAATGTGTTGGTTTGGTATTAAGTATAATGAACCTATTAAATAGAAAATTATATCCGGTACCTTAGATAGTAAAAATTTTGTTTTATTAACAAAGGTAGTTTTTTATAATGAAATTCAACACAGTCACACTAGGCTTACTAATGTTTTTTAGGACAATGCTCTATGTCATACATTTATAAAGGTAACGTTATATTTATCTAAGTTTACTATATTTGCTTTATATTTACATTTAAACAGTAGAGGGGCTAACATCGAATAAACTATCTTTCACTTAATTGCTACCTAACAACCCGAATATCAATGTTATTAAAAAATTATTTAGTATGTTAAAGCGCAACATTAATAAGCATACTAAAATTGAGGATTTGTGTGATCGTATTCAGTTTGTTGTTCAATATGAGATAAAACAAGAATATTCAACAATCTTATCGACAGCATTCTAAACCGCCTTAATCAAGTAGTTAAAAAAAAGCAATCATATTAATTATTAAACATTTTGTTCTTTATTATTCAATTAATCAATTGGTAATTAAAAATATTCCATGTGTTTTTTTTTCACATTTGACGTTACATTTTATATTAATAATTTAACCCAATTTTAATTTTGAACAAATTTAACTTTTATACAATTATTTTTTATATTAAAAATTTATATTAACAAAATTGTAATTGTATCTTACTTATTATATAATATTGTATATAACATAATTAAACTGAGTTCATTATTTAAGTTATGAAATTGCTACAG
Source organism: Cardicola forsteri (assembly GCA_025895645.1). Classification (NCBI taxonomy): domain Eukaryota; kingdom Metazoa; phylum Platyhelminthes; class Trematoda; order Strigeidida; family Aporocotylidae; genus Cardicola; species Cardicola forsteri. The sequence continues at coordinate 18,224 of JAKXYG010000794.1, read as the reverse complement.
ATGGTTTACTTTAATAGCTACATTTTTAACACTAATTAGCTTAGGAGTTTTATACAAACGGCATTATTATTTTTTGTTTAAACTAAAAACTCAGTATTTATACACATTTTGACAACATAACAATACAACTACACTATTTGCTCAAAAATGCATTATATTACAAAAAATGTACATATATAAAAAAAGCATTACCAATTACTTAAATTTAGTAATTTAAAAAATAAACATAGTTTATATAATTTTTTTAACCGCTGTAAATAGAAACCAACTAAAGTTTTATAAAAATTTTGTAAAATTTGATTGTTATAACAAATAATATTTTTTTGCGTTTTATTTGCTTAAAGCAACTAATAAATTTTAAATTACATTTAAGTGTAAATGATATAAAGGTAAATAAATAAAGCTTATTTTTTATTATGCAAAAAATCTTTACTTTACACAATTAAAAAAATGCGTTAAATTTTATATTATATAAAAAAACACGTTACGATTTTTGTCATATGCATTAAAAAATTAATTTAAAAATCACTAAATACCCTAAAGCATTTTGTTGTAATTCAGTTCTGAAAAAGTTTTAAAAATTGTTATAAATTTTAAGTTGTTTAAATTGTTATTTGTTTTACTTTAGTTTAACAGTTGTCCAAATTTAATTATATAATATCTAAAAAATGTGCAATGTTTTTAACAAAGGAATTGTAATTTTTTTTAAATCAAAACCACAGATAATTGTAAACCGTAATGTTTGTTGTTTGTACTTGAAAACACAATTGTAAATAAAAAAATAATTTTTAAAAATAAAAAAAAACGGTTTTTATATGTTTTTGCAAATTCCACCATTTTTTTCTGTTGTGCTGTTAAGAAAACATTTATTATTATTTTCTTCAACTTCAAATTAACTAATTTCATCTGATTGCAATAAGTAAACATAAATGTTTTGCAATTTTTTTTATTGAATTTGTTAAATACATTTTATTTTTTTAATTTGGTAATAATAAACGTATAATTTTAGTTTTTGCCGTTTTTGGACGTGTATAATTCTTTAAAACTTTGTATACAGTCCTTGTACTTTAACTAAATTTGCAATTTTTTAGTATTTAAACTAAACTTATAACTTTTTCAATAATACGTTATTTGTAAATGTATAAAAATAGTTTTTACTATTTAAATTTTTGTAATTTAAATGTGATAAATGTTCAAATTGTACAAATAAAAATAATTGATAATTTAATAAATCAAAAATAAGAGATCATGTTCTTAAAATGTTTTTTGATAATTTTTTATTATAATTAATTTAAAAAAAATTATATTTACAAAAATAAACCTAAGTAATTTACTTTAAACACAATATATGCATTAACGTGTGCTAAATTATGTAAAAAATTGTATAATTATGCAAAAAATAATAATAAAATATATTGTTGCTTAATTGCTTTATGTTATTATCTTAATGTGTATATACTTTTCTATTGTAACATTTAATATTTATTTATTTAAATGTTATTTAACCAAAAATAATGACACATTTAAATATTTAAAATTATAAAAAACCCTAAATTACAATTAATTTTAAATATTAATAACTATATTAATTCAAAATCATTACTTAGTTAAAACATATATCTCTCAAGTTAAAACAAAAAAAAAGAAAAAAAAGTTTAACAACAAGTAGGATGTTAAACCCTATATATATATATATATAAAATTATATTATTAATAAAATTATATATTATTTTTTATTAATAAAAACAATAAAAAAATTTTAATAACTTTATATTAATGTAAAATTTTAATAAATTATCTTACTCTTCTCTATGTATAATAAATGTATAAAATTGAATAACTTGAAAACATTACAAATTTATAAAATTATATTTGGTTTACGCATATATATATACATATATATATATACAATTAAAATAATTTTTTAGTAAATTTTACAATAACAGCAACATATGTAAGCAACAAATATTAAATTTTTTTTATAAAAAATATTAAATAACCTTTTTGTAAAAAACATTATATTAACCAGTTTAAACAGTGTTTTTTTAGTTATATTAGTTATATATTAATATTCATTATGCTAAAATGTATTTTACATATGCCAGGGTTACAATTGTTTATAAAAAAACTAATTTTTAAAGGAGGGAGACCAACCCTTATTTAGCGCGTTTACAGGTGGCGGATAGTAGAATGACCTTTAGTAATAAAGGTTAGCTGTAAATAAAACTGTGCCAAATAAACAACCGTGAAGCAAACGAATACTCAGGCGTTAAACTTGTTAGCGCGTTGACAAGAAAATGACAACAATTATTGGTGTTACCCTGAGTATTATTACTAATTAAACTATTTAGAAACAGCACTGCTTGCTCTATGCAAAGAGGGGCCTAAAAAGGTGGTTTAAAAATTGCTCGTCTTTTTATTAGAGTGGTTAATCACAGCTAACTGGTTTATATACTTATGTTCAAAACTTTAACAACAATTAATTAAAGGCCGCAGTTAACAAGGCGAATACTGATAACCAAATTTAAAAAATATGTTTTTTAGAGCTTAAACAAAGCACAATGTGACTGCCAACATTATTGCCTGCTTTGTGAATATTACTCGCAATAATGCACCGGTTATTAAATCTTAGATTTGTTTATTAAAATTAAAATTTTTGCATAAGGTTGGCTTATAGAACGTGTACTCATTGTCAACACTGGCGCAAGATTGTGTTGCTTTTTAGTCTAACCGTTATAATGTTAATATTTTATGTGTTCAAGAAAACCGTGATTTAAAAACTTGCGCTATAAAATTACTTTCACGATCAACTTGTTGGTTTTTTTAATGTAATGTTTCTGGACTCGCCAAATATAATGTTGCGATTATTACGTCCTTAAGTGCAACGAAAGCTTTTACTGATTGGTGCTTTATTAGTTTTAAAATTATGACCGCCCGCTTTCAGACTGTAAATTTAATTTTAGGTATAGTAAATGAATACGCTCCTACATCAAGTCACACAGAGTTAAAAATGTAAACATTTTATAGATTATTGGCAGCCACAACAATAAATTAAATTTTATTATTGTTATGGGGAATTTTAATGCTAGGTTAATTGTTGCTTGCTGCTCAGCAGTTAGTAAATAAACGACTAGCAATAGCAATTGCTCAAATAGTGACTATCTTAGCACCTACGCGTTACAAAATAATTTAGTAGTCACTAATACAATGTTTTAACATTATCTACATCAGTTAACTACGTATAGAAAACAAGATTATCGCTCTCAAATTGACTATGTTTTTGTCTTTTGTAACTGGTTTTTATTAATTAATAACGTGTGTGTTTTACACGGTTGCTGTATTAAAACAAAAAATAAAAGTAATAACGGGTTATAAAAGTGTAGATTTTTACTTAAATTTTAATCCAAACAAAAAAATTTTAATTTCTCAGAATATAAATTTATTAAAAATGCGTCCCATATTTAGGAATTATTTGATAAAACATATGTTAATGCTGTTTTTTTATTAATTATAATAATAAAATAAAACATAATTAGAACTTAATCACATCTAAACTAAATGCGGCCTCTAGGTTATTACCCAGGAAACTCAACATACAATCAGCATGTCAGATTTTCAAGTTTACAAAAGTTTTACAAAATAAAGTTTTAAACAAAAACCAGGACATAAAATTAGATAAAGACAAAAAAAACAGGAATATACAACAAATGTTAATAACAATTAAAATAAATATTGGCCGCATGTAGCTAAAAAATAAGAAGATGCTGCAATGCGTAACAATACTTAAACCTTATTCAAATAAATTAATAAGTTTTACAAAAAACATTTTTTAAAACCAACAATCATCGGCAATTTTTGCAAATTAATAAAAATTACATTTTGCAAATTACTAATTCCATTAAACACAAACCAGCTAAGGTTTTCAATCAACTCTATACACAACCCCCCTATTTTTTATACGTAGTTTTAACAGAGTCCCTCTTGCATAAAAAATATATTAGCATGCCATTAAGTGAAAGATGGGAAGGTTACAGGAGTAAATGACATAAAAGTTTTTAAGTATAGAAGCATAAATATCATACAAGATTTATACACCTTAAAAAACTTCATTTAAAAAAAAGAAAAAATTTCAGAAGCATGGACACAAGCTATTATAATCCCAGCCTATAAAAGAAAAGACACAACAGATTTTGCTAATTATACATGAATCAACTTACTTTGCAGTGCTTTAACATTTTTGGCAAACATTATTTTTCCAAATAAAAACATAAGCATACGTAGATGGTAAGAAGAATTCATTTTGTATATTCTCGTTAATTACATACATATAACATTTTAGAATACATATAAAAAAGGGGTAAAACAGATAACATTCATATTAGTACAACTCAAACATTTACACACAATTATTACTATCAAGCTAAGTTTAATGTAGTAATAAACTGTTTTTGTGCACACAAAGCAGGTTTCAATGTGTAAATATAAACAGATTTGAGCATTTTTAACATATTTAAAGCTAAAAAACAATCAGCACTTTAAAACAATTTTTAAAATTAATTTGATGTTCGGTTTGTAGTAAATAACGTAATATAGAAAATGCAGATAAATGTTTATTTTTTTGGTCAGACAAATAGGTATTTATTTAATCCGGCAAAAAAACACAATCCTAACTGGTTAAACGAAAACAAACACTAATTTACATTTTTTATATTACGTTATTTACTACAAACCAAACATCAAATCAACTTTAAAAATTGTTTCAAAGTGCTGATTGCTTTTCCAGCTTTAAATATGTTGAATATTCTCATGTTTGTTTATATTCACACATCAAAACCTGCTTTGTGTGCACAAAAACAGTTTGTCACTACATTGAACTTAGCTTGGTTGTAATAATTGTATGTAAAAGTTTGAGTTGTACCATTTTAAATGTTATCTGTATTACCCCTTTTTGTATATATATACTAAAATGTTATATGTTTGTAGTTGACGAAAATATACAAAATAAATTTATCTCACAATTAACGTATTTCATATTTTTATTTGAAATTATAAAGGAAACCCAATGCTTTAAAATATTATTTTACGCAGGATCTGTGGTGAACGGGAGTATCAAACACAAGCCAACCAGGCTGGATTTTGTTTTGAGATGGGATGCATCGATTAAATCCATACTGTTTGTAAAATGTTAAAACTTCGATTGCAATACCAACAGTCTACATATTGTGCATTTATAGATTATTTAGCCGCCTTTAATTCTGTTGATCGTAACCTGCTGTAAAAATCTTCTTATTCCCAAAGAAATTTCTGCTAAGATTGTTAACATTATTAAATTGTTATACACGTCGTCAAACAAAGTAATCTGAAATAGAAATTTTTAAATAGATGCAATTTACATAAATTTACGTGTTTGCCAATAATGTGTTTTAGCACCCACATTTTTTAATTTTGTAGTTAATAACATTGTTGATAAAATGTTCCGCTTATTTGAGAGCTGTATAATGTATAATGATCGCAAGATAGCAGATCTTCAATATGCAGACAATGTGGTTCTTATAGTAGAAACTGAAGAAAATTTGCAAAATGCGGTTAAACTTACTCAAAAAGCCTCAAAAATATACGGTTTGTATTTTAATACTAAAAAACAGTAGTTTTAGCGAATGTGCCCTTTAGTAATCCAATAATTGTTAATGGTAATCCACTCTCTGCGGTTAATAAATGTACGTATTTAGGCTAAATTATAGATAATAAAAGATCCAGTTTTTTAAAGATTCGGTGTTGTATCCAATTTTTTGCTGCAGTTTTATAAAGCAAAAGTAATATTTTTATTAAAACCAAGATTAGTATATATATAAGAGGTTAGTGCGTTTCATTCTTTTTTATGCATGCAAAACTTGGATTCTTATTTAAGCAAATACACAAAAGCTTGCTTATTTTAAGCAAAGTTGTTTAAGATCCTTATGGTTTTGTTTATTGCCTTCTATTAAACGCACTTATTTCAGAATTAGTAAAATATTTTAGTCATTCCAAGATATTTATAAGTTTCTTAATTTTTATTGGCCATGTATCTCTAGTACAATAAAAAAAAAACGGATAAAATAGATTGGCTATGTTTTACGTAGATTGCCTACTCATTTAGCCAGAATAGCTATGGAAGCCCAATCATTACCCGGATGAGAAAGAAGATTAGGTGTCCAACTGAAAAATTTGGACGGACATTGTAGCATGCGAACTCAGTCTTTTTATTTATGCTAAACCTCCTGATTTGTTTGTTTACCCTATGCAGCCAACAAAAATCATTAAAGGGGTTTAATTTGCAATGTAATTAAGATTTAACGTTAGCACATCTCAAATGTCGTTCTTTAAGTACACACTACTACAGTTAACGTTTTTTTGCAAATGTTTTGGTTTTTTTGACTACCCTGGGTGATAATAACCGGTGGGGGATATTTATCCCCGATGATAATAATAATGGTGATAATGAAAAAAAATAATTTGTATTGCAATTTTACAAAATTAATTGCATTTGTATTTAAATTTATTTTGTTTAAATACAAAACTTAATTTAACCATAACACGGGCTAAAATAAAAATAATTATATTTTTAAAAATTGCTAATTAATAGTTTAAGCATTAATGTTATTTATTACTTTTTGTATTATACAATTTAAAATGTATAATTATATTTAAATAAATATAATATTTGTTTATATATACTTATTTTTTAAAATTTAGATTACAAAAAACTTAATCAGCATTTTTACCAAAAGCGTACCAAAACACCCAAGCTAAATGGTTACGACCACAAGCCATCTCATTTATTATTTAATATTTTAAAGTAAATTATACATAAAGCAATTTATTAATCCTAAAATTAAAATATGTTTTGCATTTTTAAATATATTAAATGTTATATTTTATGTTGATAATTTTACTCAATCTTAAATAATGAATCAGCTAATACTTTATGTAATTATTGTATTAGTTGCAATATATCTGTAAAATTATACTTATATTTAAATTATTGCATAATATTGTATGATTTATAACTAAAATAAAAATTTGCAAAATGCGGTTAAACTTACTCAAAAAAGCCTCAAAAATATACGGTTTGTATTTTAATACTAAAAAACAGTAGTTTTAGCGAATGTGCCCTTTAGTAATCCAATAATTGTTAATGGTAATCCACTCTCTGCGGTTAATAAATGTACGTATTTAGGCCTAAATTATAGATAATAAAAGATCCAGTTTTTTTAAAGATTCGGTGTTGTATCCAATTTTTTGCTGCAGTTTTATAAAGCAAAAGTAATATTTTTATTAAAACCAAGATTAGTATATATATAAGAGGTTAGTGCGTTTCATTCTTTTTTATGCATGCAAAACTTGGATTCTTATTTAAGCAAATACACAAAAGCTTGCTTATTTTTTTAAGCAAAGTTGTTTAAGATCCTTATGGTTTGTTTATTGCCTTCTATTAAACGCACTTATTTCAGAATTAGTAAAATATTTTAGTCATTCCAAGATATTTATAAGTTTCTTAATTTTTATTGGCCATGTATCTCTAGTACAGTAAAAAAAAACGGATAAAATAGATTGGCTTATGTTTTACGTAGATTGCCTACTCATTTAGCCAGAATAGCTATGGAAGCCCAATCATTACCCGGATGAGAAAGAAGATTAGGTGTCCAACTGAAAAATTTGGACGGACATTGTAGCATGCGAACTCAGTCTTTTTATTTATGCTAAACCTCCTGATTTGTTTGTTTACCCTATGCAGCCAACAAAATCATTAAAGAGGGTTTAATTTGCAATGTAATTAAGATTTAACGTTAGCACATCTCAAATGTCGTTTTTTAAGTACACACTACTACAGTTAACGTTTTTTTGCAAATGTTTTGGTTTTTTTGACTACCCTGGGTGATAATAACCGGTGGGGGGATATTTATCCCCGATGATAATAATAATGGTGATAATGAAAAAAAAATAATTTGTATTGCAATTTTACAAAAATTAATTGCATTTGTATTTAAATTTATTTTGTTTAAATACAAAACTTAATTTAACCATAACACGGGCTAAAATAAAAATAATTATATTTTTAAAAATTGCTAATTAATAGTTTAAGCATTAATGTTATTTATTACTTTTTGTATTATACAATTTAAAATGTATAATTATATTTAAATAAATATAATATTTGTTTATATATACTTATTTTTTAAAATTTAGATTACAAAAAACTTAATCAGCATTTTTACCAAAAGCGTACCAAAACACCCAAGCTAAATGGTTACGACCACAAGCCATCTCATTTATTATTTAATATTTTAAAGTAAATTATACATAAAGCAATTTATTAATCCTAAAATTAAAATATGTTTTGCATTTTTAAATATATTAAATGTTATATTTTATGTTGATAATTTTACTCAATCTTAAATAATGAATCAGCTAATACTTTATGTAATTATTGTATTAGTTGCAATATATCTGTAAAATTATACTTATATTTAAATTATTGCATAATATTGTATGATTTATAACTAAAATAACTTTTGTATTGTATATTATGTAATTACTATAAACGTTTTAATTTAATATTTACAATTATAAAACTAATTAGTTTAGGAGTTATATATATATATCAAAATATTTTTAAAAACTTTATAAATTATCTTACTCTTCTCTAAATTATACAAACATTATAATTTTTTGAATTGCATTTTTCTGCGGTACATTTTTAAAAACATCGAAAAATTACAAAATATATTTACGATTATGTTTTATATTAATTAGCAATATTTTTTATTTATTTAAAAACATTTAGAATACACAAGTTTTTTCTATTAATATATAATAATTATGATTACTTCTTATTAGAATTCGCTTTAATAAAACATTTTTATTTAAAAAAAAAGTACTTATATCGGATATACAATTAAATATTTTTATATGTTACAAACAATTAATTATTAAAACAAAAAAAGTAAATGTCATCACTCCGATTATCAGCAAGCTTTAAAAATATTCCTATAAAAAAATGACGTTGTCGTTAGTTTCATTAATGAATGTACGGTCATTATTGGACAAAATGGATTACTTAAAACTGCATTAAACAAATGGTTTTACCAAAACAGTAGCTACTTGTTTTTTCAAAAATTGTGGCATAACAAATACATTGACAACAACTTAATATTAATTAATAGATTTGCAAAACATTGCGTTGATAGTAGCAGCGGAGTTAAAACACGTAATGGTGGTTTGGTCACTTACATAAAAAAAGAAGTTTGCTCTAATTCCAGTATATCATTTAAATTTTTGCAATTTGGCATCAAAAGTTTAGGTGTAAATTGTAAGTGCCCATTTTTATCTCATTATTAAAGTATTAATGTTATTAATACGCATATCCCACTATTAGCAAATCGCTCCGAGTGTAAAATTTTTTATCAAAATATTTTTAATTATTTAATAACGGTTTGTGACAATAATTTGATTTTATTTGCCGGTACTTTTAACAACACTAATACAAATAATTTTTTCTTTATGGGTTTAAGCAACATAGTAAACTTCAATATTAAAAGTAATTCTAAGTTAGTTTGCGTTTTTACTAATGCTCCCCAATTATACAAAGCCAAATCACTTGCTTTATTGGCTTTGTCGGACCATTCAATCATTCGAGCACTTTCTATAATTTATTTTAAAAAGAATTATACGCACTTCACTAAACCTATATCAAAATCATATATGTTTGCTCAAAACTAATTACAACAAATTATAAAGGAGCTAAAGATATCTCTTGAGCAACACTGTATTACTAAAAAAGTCATAATGACTTAAACACCGCCACAAACAGTTTTGTTACACTGGTTAAAAATTATTTTAAAAAATTCTGTCTAAAATTAAAATACTTGTAACACCCACCGGCATAACATTAAGAAAGCTGAAAAGGCTATGCAGGCAAAAGGAGGTAGCATACAAAACTAATGACCGCTTTTTAGTAAAGCATTTAAGCCTTGAAATAAAAAACGAGATTAGTTTTATTCAAAAATGTATTAATAACTTTTATTTTTCCCCGTATAACAATTCAAAAAACATTTGGAACAATATTAATAAAATTTTTGGAAAAACAAAAGCTGTTTCTACCTCACTTAATGTGAACTCCCCAAATGGATATTTTGTTTACAGCAATAATGCAAAACTAGTTCAACTAAACAATATAAACATTAATGACAAACCTAATGTTTCCATATTTATACATAATCTTAAAAAAATTATAAAAAGCTCTAACTCTACAACGTCATTAGGTCTAGACGGGCTTATTATGCAAATGCTAAAACTATGTTTGTCCTCAATATACTCTCCACTAATGCAAATTTTAACCAGTTCCATAAACAATACACCCAAATTAAATGTAAAAAATCTACTTTAGTTCAAAATAACAAAAGTGTTCCACAAGGTGCAGTTTTATCTCTTTTTTTTCATTATACGTAGATGTTTTTTAACCAAAAAACCTGCTGTACTTTTCAAATATGCGGATGACATGGCGTTATGTAAATCCATTTTTTTAACCAAAGATAATGTACATTTCCTGGAGTCAATTAGTAAATCAGTTAATTGGTCAACAAAACAGTCTAAAATTAAATCCTACAAAATGCAAAGTAATTAATTTTAGCTCACACAAAAGTTCAACACAATTAATGTAACTTTATCCAAAGGTTTGTATTAAAAACGTGGAAATTGACACTTCTAATAGTTTTCAATATCTCGGTGTTTTACTAAATAACAAACTTACCTGGTCTGATTACTTTAATTATTTGTTTAAAAAAACTCGAGGTTTATGTTACTGCATAAAACGTTTAAGGAACTTGCGTGTTCGCCAACATGTTATTAATACGTATTTTAAAGCTACATTTTATCCAATAATATTGTATTGCTTTCTTGTAATATTTTTGGGACTAAAAAGAAAAGATTTTATAAAGTTAAAAAATGTATTACCATAATTAGCCGTTTATCAGGTACTCCTTACAATAACATTTCTTATAAAATAATTTATCGACACTTTAATGAATGTTTTTAATTAATTAGTCGTATTTTTAACAACTTTAATTATCTACTTGATTGTCATTTTAGCAAATTATTTGCATTGGGAATGACAAAAAGATTACATATACACGTCAAGTGCAGAACCAATGTGTACTTAAATTTATGTCTGCCGTATTTAGTGAGGTTACTATCTAATCCCAACAAAATTCAAAGTGACCTTTACATTTGCTTACCCAAATCATGAGTTTTTTTTTGGTTTTATTTGGTCTGACTAATTACCGTTGTTTGTAATCTGTCCATTTTAATTTGTGACCATTTTTTATCCTTTATTAGCTATGCTCACTAATCAGTCATAAATCATTCGCATTTTATGTATACTAATATATTTGCACACTATTAACCATAGTGTTTCCTAAACAATACTATGCCTATTTACGCTTATCATATTAAACAGGACTTTAAATATACGTTAATATTGAGTTTTTTTTAGCCTATGTAATTTAACCTTACTTTATTTTTTTTGGACTGAATTTACACACTGCTAATAGTTTTGTATTTTTATAATTGTACATATTTTTTGTGCGCTAAAAGCTACTTCTACTAAAGTATCTAAGCCAATAACTATAAATAATAATAATAATAAATAAAAATAATAATTGTTACTACAAAACCCTTTTGCTTGAAAAAAATAAGCATAGAACAATAAGATAACAATTGCAACAAAAATTAACATCAAACTCTTGTAATTCAAAGAGAACATAAAACATCAAAAAGTTTTCATGTATTTGAACATTAACCAAATGTTTAGCTTGAGCCCATAAAACATTTATTTTAATTAGATCTTCCCGAATAGTTATTAGCCAAGTTTTCTTTGCTCTGCCAACCTTTTTTTAGCATTTACAATTGTCTATTTTAAAACAGTTTTTGCTGGTTTTTTCGGGCGGTAAACGTAGAATCTGACCAAGTAATTTTTTTCGTTTAATTGTAATAATGTTATGGAGTAAACGAGAGTCAATTTTTTTATGATCTCATTATTTGAAATGTAATCGCGCTAGGTAATCTTTAAAATACTTCTAAGACAGGCAATAACAATCATCCACCATTTTATCAATTTTGTCCGTACGTTTCCACGTTTCACTTGTATATATATTGCCGTAGGAATGATTATTAATGCGTAGAAACAAAGTTTTGTTTTTAGGCAAATGGTAAAACACAACATTATTAATTTGAGTCTTTTGAAAACTGGCATTGCCTTTCTAAGTCTTGGTTTAACATCAATTTTTGTTTTTCCGTCTTTACCAATGAGTTTTTCCAAATATGTTAAGGAATCAACAATATTACTATTTTGTCTACCAATTTTAATGTGCAAATTATTGTTTGACTTAGTGCACAATATTTTTGTTTATAAACAATTAATCCGTAAATTAATACAAAAACTGATATCACTGAGTCGTGTTGTTATATTTTGCATCATTTTTGGAGGTTTACTGAGTAGACCAATATCATTTAAAAAATCCACATTTGTTTATCTGCTTTGGTTTTATAAGACAAATTATTTATAAATTGGGTCGTAATAATATTAAAGGTTCTTGACAAATACTGTCAAAAGCTTTATAAAATTAATAAAATTAATTGTAACTGTTAAAATTTTTGACTTTACTTAATAACCAATTATTTTTGTCTTTGCTGCAGCTTTTTTTAACCAGTTTATCTAAAATTCTATATTTATTATCAAATATTTCCCAAATAACATGATTGTTATTTTGTTTTCTTTTAGAAAATAATTAAATTTCAGGAAAATAATAAAATGTATTGTTTTTTTGTAAAATGACATTTTTACTTAGTACATTAGCTGCACAGTATGATTATTAGTATCATCGGACTTTTCTCTCTTTTTAGATTTTGAAATGTATTTTTTAAGGAATTTTAAAATCAATTTGAAATATTTGACTGTTTAAGCTTCCCACACAAAAAAAGATGTAAGTTTTTTGTGGTTTTTATTGTTTTTTATTAAAAAAAAAATTTATTAACAACAAAAGTGTATCAGAACCAACATCTGCATTGTTAAATATGTACGTACATTGTGCAATAAGGAGCGCCATTTTGTGCTAATACAAATGTAGTCAATCTCGTTTGTTGTTTTTCTATCTAGAAAAACCCACGTTATCTTGTGTATATTTTTGTAAGCAAAAAAAATGTTGCCAATATTTATTCTATAATAATTGTTTAGCGTAAACAACCTATGACCATTATCATTTACGTTATCAGCATAGTCATGTGGTCCAACATTTGAGAAGTACCCAGATTTGTCTTTGTTCAATTTTGCATTAAAATCAGCAATAAAAATTTTAATGTCTTTTTTTGGCACATAATCTAACAAACTTTGTAATTAATTATAGAAAAATATATTTTTGGCTTTCCTCAGTAGCCTCAGTAGGGGCATAAACTTGTAAAATTGTTACTTTTGCAAATCTGGTGTTGAATTCAGTTAAAATGATATAGTCGCTCACAGGTTTCTACCTAATTATAGTTTTAGCAGCATTTTTACTTAACATAATACCAACTACATTACTATACATTAATATAATATTCTTTATGTCTACAATATAAAATTAATGTATTTCTACTCTTGAAATAACCTTCGCTTTTCTATTGCATTTTGCTAATACCCAAAAAATGAAAGTTGTGTTTTTGTATCTTATAGAACTTGTTCTAACTGTTTAGTACAAAAAAATGTGCGCACATTCCATGTTCTAACATTAGTTATGGCTTTGACATTAAAGATTTTTTAAATCAAGTATTCAGCTTTTTTCGGTTTTTATTCAACCCTGTCATTTGTGTAACTCTGTCATCTAAATATGTGGAATTAATTCTTTGCCGTTGTTTGCCGGAATGGCATTTTTTTATTGTTTCCGTAGCAGTATACATTTTTTACAAAGGCCCGGTCGCTAACCTTGCGCTTGAACCTTCCTCCTTTATCCAGGCTTGGAACTAGCTACCTATTTTTATAGTTTGTTGTGCAGTGTTAATTTTTAACTGTTTAAAGTTAACTTTTAACAAAATGAAATATATGCAGTTTGCAAAATATTAATTAAAGAGTGCAAAATGGTACTAGTTAGTATATTTTTAGTTTTTAATTTTTGTTCTTTTAATTTAAGAGATATATTTTAACAAAATAATTATGCTAAAATAATATGGATTATTAATACTTAAAATAAATTGTTGTTTAACATTTTTATAATTTTGGTTTAATTGTAAAACAAATTGCTGATTTATTTGAGTTAAGTACAATAACTGTATACCGAGTTTAAAAGGACTCTATACGTCCAAAAACAGCGGGAATAGGATTTGCAAAGTGAAGCGCACGTCACGCTACACGTTTATTAGAGCGTCATTTATTTTTTTATTTTTTGTTATTTAAAAATTGTTGTAGTGTTTCTTGCATTGTAATAGGTACTTGTTTTATTATTAATTTTTGTTTATTTCTAATTTTTGCTTGTTTTCTATACAGCCACTGAATAAATTAATGTTAAAAATAAAAAAAAAATTAATGTAAATTAATTTGTTATTTCCAATTATTTTTTAGTAAAACAACTATTAAGAATTTAAAATAATGTAAAATATGTAATAGGTGCTTTACATTTATTTAAAAATATTTATTTAAAAACGCTGTGTTGGTCAAAATAGCATATTTTAAAAACAACGCTCATATAAACGTGGATAATAAGTCGAATGTTTATAATTTTTATAATAATTAGTTGATTATTAATTTGTGTGCTTAATTTTATTAAAAATAAACAACGTTCAATAACTAAAATTTATACACTCAACTTTGATCTAGTTGTACCGTCATAATGGTAATTAAAATTAAAATTTAATTATTTAAAATATATTTTTTTTTAATTATTTATTATTTTTTTTTAAATAAATTTTTTCGATAATCTAAAAGAAAATTTTAATTTTAAATTATAATTGACTTTAAAGAATTAGATTAATTTTGTTATTTGTTTTCGTTCTGTTAAATGAATACCAACGATAGAAAAGATTACCATCTTAATGACAATGAACATCATGTTATAAAAAAATTAAAAACTATTGATTTTTGTCTAAACAACTAACAGAATTGTACAGAGTAAGTCTTACAACAATTGATCGTGTTTTAAATGGACAAAAACCAAGAAACTATAATAATGTTGGTAAAAAAAGAAAAACAAGTAAAACAGATAATCAAAAAATTTTAATAGAATTAAAAAAAATTACAACAAGCTTATTTTGAATATTGTAAAAAATAACTTAAAAACGTTTAGTTATTCGATGGTGAGAAACCGTTTAAGAAAATTTAGTTTAACACGTGAATCGCCAATAGTTAAACCATTTATTAATAAAAAAACAAAAAAAATGTTGATTTATGTTTTGTAACAAGTGGATTAAACAAAGATTGTCTTATTGGCGCTCGGTATATTTTGCTGATAAAACAACAATTCGGGATAAACTATTTGGATATAAAAATAAAGTACTATGCGGACCTAATTTTTAAAAACATTTACTTCCGGTAGTTAAAAAAAATGCCCATCTTTGACAAGTAATGTGTTGGTTCGTTATTAAGTATAATTAACTTATTAAATAAAAAATTATATCCGGTACCTTAGATAATGAAAATGTTTTTTTATTAATGAAGGTAGTTTTTATAATAAAATGCAACACACTTACACCAGGCTTACTAATGTTTTTTCAGGACAATGCTCCACGTCACACGTCTAAAAAAGTAATGTCATATTTACCTAGGTTTACTTTATTTGCTTTATATTTATATTTAAACAGTAGAAAGGCTAAAATCGAAAAAATTATTTTTCACTCAATTGCCATCTAACAGCCCGAATATCAATGTTAATAAAAATTTCTTTATTATGCTAAAACGCAACACCAATAAGCATACTGAAATTGAGAATTTGTGATTGTATTCGGTTGGTTGTTCAATATGAATTGAAACAAAAATATATCAACAATCTTATTGACAGCATTCCAAACCGCCTTGATCAAGTGGTTAAAAAGTAAGGCGATCACATTAATTATTAAACATTTTGTTTATTATTATTCAATCAATTATTTGGTAACTAATAATATTCCATGTGTTTTATTTTTTTATATTTGACGTTATATTTTTTATTAATAATTTTACCAGATTTGTAATTTTGAACAAGTTTAACTTTTATACAATTATTTTTTATAATAACAATAGATAATAATAAAATTGTAACTATATTTTATCTATTATATAATATTGTATATATTATAGTTAAATTGAGTTTTTTTTGAGTAATGTAATTGCTACGAATTTTTTACTTTAATAACTACTTTTTTAACATTAATTAGCTTAGGACTTGTAATTGTTAATTTCCACTATTTATCTTGATTTTATTTTGAGTTCACATTTTTTTGTGTAACTAATTTACTTTTACCTCACTATTTATTTTATATTTTTCTTAAATTTTACTAATATTATTAATAATTTGAACCAATGACTAAAATTAGTTTCTCTTAATTAACTTGCGTATTAACCTGTAACCTCTAACTTGTACAAAATCGAAAATTGAGTAAAATAATTAATATGATTTATAACGTCAGTTACCAAATAATTATAAATATTACAAAATTTAAAAAATAAAATAATTTATCTAATATTTTTTTGAACACTCGGATTTGGACGTTACAGAATGCTGTCAATAATAGTCTTAATATATTCTTGTTTTATTTTATATTAAACAACAAACCGAATGCGTTTACGTAAATCCTTAATTTTAGTATGTTTATTAATGTTGCGTTTTAGTATACTAAAACCATATTTTATAACATTAATATCCAATATTTGAGTAAAAAGTAGTTTTTTTTAATGTAAATGTAAATGTAAAATGTTAATTTAAAACAAATAACGTGAATCTAAATAAGCATGACGTTACGTTCTTTGACGTATAACATAGAGTATTGTTTTGAAAAACGGTAGTAACCCTGGTGTAAGCGTACTGCATTTTATAATAAAAAACATTATTTATATTTTAAAACAAATTTATTATTATTTAAGTTACCAAATATATTTTTTTATTAAACAGGTTAATTATACATAATACCAAACCAACAAGTTACTTGTTAAAAGTGAGTTTTTTTTAACAACCGGAAGTAGATATTTTAAAAACTGGACTCACAAAACACTGTTTTTGTAGCAAAATGTTTTGTTCCAAATTATTATTTTTTACCAAATTTTATGTAACGTTAATAACACAAGTGTTGTTTATTTTATAGTTTACAAAAACAAATTTAACATCTTTTTGTTTTTAGTAATAAATAAATAAACTTTTGATAATCAAAGCGTTTCTAATAGTAAAATGGGTAAAATTGTTTAAACTGTTTTTTGAGTTTTTAAAATAGTTTTATTATATCTTTTTAATTTTGTAACAATTTTTTAATTATTTATAGTGCTTAGTACACTTTTTCTTTTATCATTGTTATAATATCGCAGTTTTTAATTATTAATAATGCAATAAATTGTCAAAAAGGTAATTCAGTATAAATTATCCAATTTTGTTTAATAATTTTTAAAAAAAATTTTTAATAGTACAATAGTTATTTTTGGTCAAAAGCATTTTTTAAAATTATTATTATCTATTTCATAAACAATGCAATTAAAAAGCAAAATAAACAGATGAGCGGAATCTTAAAGGTAAACGTATATTATAAATTATTTAGTTTGTTTTAAAATTATTTTAGTGGTTTTATTTACATAAATTAGAATAATTAAATGTTTATTTTAATAATTATTATAACATCACAATTAAAATAAATTTAACTTGCATGTAACGTTAATTTTATTCATTTTTTATTTTATAATAAAATTAAGCACATAAAATCATAATAGGCTAATTATTATAAAAATTAACTTTAATTTATCATTTACGTTTATGTAAAAGGAGTTTTAAGATATACTATTTTGACCGACTCAGTTTTTTTAATTAAATATTATTAAGCATATATAAAGGAAGTATTAAATGCTTTAAATTATTTTTATTTTTTTATATTTTTTTTTTAGAAAAACCATTAAACATTACAAAATAAGTTAGATTTGATACTATTGTAAATGTTTGAGTTAATTTATTAAATGGTAGTATATATATATATCCTTATATATATAT